>VZTN01006685.1:230809-288762 GCA_013400515.1 Erpornis zantholeuca | reverse complement strand
GGCGGGGGATCCCGTTCCGCCTTTCCCGGTGCCCGGGGGGCGGCGGCGGGCAGCGGGCCAGGGGCACGGGGAAATGCGGCGGCTCTGAACGCGTTAAGGGACAGTGGGAATATATGGGTGTATGCAGAGAAAGGAACATGGTGGTGAGGGTGGGCGTAGGGTCAGACCGCGGCGGGGTGTTGCTGCTCAGGGAATGGTAACGGATTGGAACTCGGTGTCTGATGAGCGCAGTGAGGCATCCGGCTTGTCCTGTCATTGGTAACGCAAGTGCTCCTGGTAGGGTGTGGTGGTAAATCCAATCGTCAGATTATGTCTCGGATGGACATTTGCATCTGGCTTGAAATTAACGTTTTGAGTTTTACTTCAGATTTGCATTTTTTAAAATTACGGCCTAAACTTGAATAGCCTTTGTCTTTTGCATGCATTTGTGTGTAAACTCTGGCTGTGTGTTCGCCTATTCGGGGCAGGAGATAAGCTGATCAGTCTCATTGACTGCAGATCTCATCTTGTCACAAAGTTCTGCTTCCAGTATGAGATACTGGCACAAGTGTGGCACAAAGACTGATGCTTTAGGGTTTTTATTATAGTTAGTATAAATTAAAGGACTGGAGACATAAAGTTAAGCATTTTCTGAATGTTGTCATAACAAAGCAGAAATAGTTGTAAGCATTTCCTGAAGACAATTATCTGCATAATAATGACAAGTGAAACCACTCCCTGGCTATCTTTGGATTGAAACTAATACTTTATAAAAATTATATATTGCAAACTGACAAACCCCTGAATGGAAGGATGCATCTTATTTGTTCATCCCTTGATCTCTGCATTTACATATATTGAATTCTGCTCAGCATGGACCAGCTCTTTTATCTGCTTGGATTCCTGTTGACATCCAAAGGAGCTTCATGCACGCTGAAGACATCGTGTGACTGCTAAAAGGCTGTCAGCATTTTGTGGCTATGACCATACTCCTAAAGCATCACACCCATTTTAGATATAAATAATAAATGGTGTTAGAGTGGCATAATTCTTCATGGAACAGTAGATTTCTTGCTTTAGGGAGAAATGGACTGTATTGGTCTCCAAAGAATGCATTTCTGAATGAACACTAAATATATGAGCATAAGTGCTGTGCTAAGGCTGCATTAGCACTTGTAGGGAACACCCAGCAAAGCTTTATAACCCAGAGTATATTTGTTGTCATTGAAGAGGTACCTGGATTTGAGAAAGTGACATAAAAACTTTGCGATTTCAGCTTTGCAGGTGACTCACAAAATCTGGACAGTACAGAATGGGAAGCCAGGGATCATTTCCACTGGCCATATTCCCCTTTCCTCCCCCCACCGTCCCTCTTTCCCATTCATCTGCGCAACACATGATGTTTGATGCCTGCTTAATTCTGCTGGAGAGCTGCCTGGAGAAGGAAAGCGAATTCTTTCTCAGCCCCTCTCATGCCATCTAGTTTTTTCAAAGTAATTAATTGGAGGGAGAGAGAGAGAGAGAGCAAGACAGCCCATAGGACTTCAGGGAAGCAGTGAATAAGATTCACTGAAAGATGAAGTGAAAGATTCACTGGAAGATTCATGAAACAGATGAAGATATTAATTTCTATCAGTATATCCTTTTAAAGTTTAACAAGTAGATTTATGTGAAAAATATGTGAGTCTGGGCAAATAAATAGATTTATTCAGTGCTGTTTCTGTGTAAAAAATTATGGGCCATTGTTACTATTAATAATTTTAAACACTACTGCTGTTAAAATTCAACAGAAACTTATTTTTACACACTTAAGTGGTATGACAGGTCTTAATGAGGCTACTCCTGAGCATGTAAGCACAAGTAAGAAGTGAGTCTTAAAGGGGTTAGGGCTTTATTCAGATGCCAGATAGGGACCCTTTGCTTCATGAAGGCAGATTACCTCATGCATCTGCAGTCTCATTAAAACCACTGTATCATTATGGTCTGCAAGCTCAGCGAATATTGATTGTTAATATTTTATGTGGTGTTAGATGTCCACAGGTGATCATTATTATTCTGAATGCATCAAGCACTTGGAGCTGTCTGCTTGTTGATTATATACCAAGCATAACTAGCATAGCAAAAGAGTTAAACATTCACCCGTGCCATTTTTGTTACTAAACTGCACAAGATACTCAAGGAATAGTAAAAGAAATCACAGTATTATCAGTGTACAATCCTACAATCAGTGCAGCTCCCTATTCATCTCTTTTGCTCCAGGAGGCAGCATGGTGTAGTGAACTGACTGCAACAGATGACAAAAGAAACTCCTGAAATCCAGCAGTATCTCTCCACTTTTAGACCATTTCTTTTAACTCTTCTGCTTTAGTTCCCTGTTGTTATTTAACCAAAACTACCCATATAGTCGCTGAAATTATGACAGATTATAAGTGAATACATAAAGTGTAACAAGTAAGATAAATTAATTTTGCCTTAAATAAAAGTCTGGATTAAAGTGTTTTATGCTTCCCTACTTGTACAATGTAAATAATAGTATCTAAATTTTTCAGAGAGGCTGCTGTGAGGACTAATGGCTTACCTGTGCTGTAAGATGAATTTTTTGAAATTTTCCTTTTTTCCATCTGTTCTTCACAGACTGTGTTGTTGCAGTCCTTCCCACCTGTCCCTCACCTGCTGTTGTTACGTAAATGGAAGTCTCTAACATTCTTCCACCACTTTCCTTGGAGTATGGCTCTAGCAGATGTGTTGACCAAATGCCAGATGAAGCAGCACAGACAAGTATTCCCAGAAGCTTGAACAAATAATCGTTTTGGAACTAGCAGTTGAAACCAACTTTGAAAAACCACTTTTCTCTTCCCTGTCAAGTTGGAGTCCTTCCCAGGGCACTCTCATGTCCTGCTCTACAGCCTGTTGGGATCAGTGGAGAGCTGCCATTGACGTCAGTCAGGCTTTTTAGTTTTGCAGTTTGCAAAAGGCTTAATATTCTACTTTCAGCTGTTGTTAAGTAGTTGCTGTTAGGACTCATACATGAGTGAATTTGGGAGTTGGAGTTAGCCTTATAGATTGTTGCTTACCTAAGGGCTTGCTTGCAAAGAGCTGTAAATTCCCTGGATGAAAGACATTTTTCTAAAGCCAAGTATAACTGTGACCTACTTGTGCATGTTATCTCACACTGCTTAAAAACTGTCAAAACTACTTGTTATCATGAAGGTCTAAGTTAATGGAAAAATGGCTATTTTTAACTATTATAATCTTCAGTTATGCTAGAGCAAACAGGCACAAGTGGGAGTGTTTGGTGTGATCATATACAAAGATCTTTGCTAATTTTATTTTCTTAAATGTTAAAGAATTATCATGAGCTGTATTTAGTCCAGTAAGCAGCTACTCCAGCAAAACAAAGACATGTGAAATAGGAGGCTTATCAAAAATGTTGTGGTTTTTTTCATGAAAAAGTCACTGAATTTTTACAGAAGCTAGTATTGAAGAAATATAATTGCTGTCCAGTATTAACAGGTTGTAGCGTGCCACTCTGATGCTGCAAATGTGGATATTGTAGAGAAGGCAGGTGCAGATTTTAGCCTGCTCAAGAGTCAAAGTAGTAGAGTTGCTTAGCTTGAGAACTTACTTTATACGACAATCCTTGTTTTTTCCTGTATGATTTTTTAACAAATGTACATCAAACACTTCTCATTTCAGACAAATAAATCACCATGACAGTGGTGAGAGAGAGGCTTTGCCCTCATTTTACAGGTGAGAAAAGTCCTAAACTTTTTTTTTTACTTTTCTCTGAATCTGAGGGTCAGGTCAGAACAGGGGAATTTCTGCCTTCTGGGCCTCTTCTCAGGCTCCTCATTTGTTCTTACACAAGTTGATAATAGAGTTCTAGCAGCAGATGATAAACTTTGACTCATGTTGTGCTCTGGTAGCAGTTATTTCTCTATGGACACTGTGCACATTGCTTGGTTGATCTGTCTCACAGCTGGGAACTTCTGTGTGAAGAAAACAGATTTTTCAATGAGAGATTTACATACCAAATCTTGAGTTCCTACCATTATCAGTCTTTATTTTTCTTTTCCAAATCTTCTTTTTTTCTTCAGATAGCTGTAGACATGGCTGGTGTTGCTGGCAGCGATGGTTTTGATTGAAGTCTATGCTGAGTGATTTAAAACTTGCTGCTGGGAGCTTCTGGCCAATATTTTATTACGGTCTGTGATTTTCAGGGTAATGTTGCTCATATCTAAAGGAACCAGCCACTTTGTGGTAATCTAGTGGAAATCTAGTGCTGTGATTTTCTACTTGTTGTCAGGTGTTTCTTTCAGGCATGTCATAACGTCCCTAATTTGTATTTTGTGGCTGTTACAAATGGCTCTCAGGCCAAGTCACCTGGAGAGAGGGGCAGTGTGAGTGGACATTTCCTTCATTTTCGAAGTGCAGAATTTTAGCATGTTTATAGTAGTTAAGTATTGCTGTTTCAGTGCTTCCAGCCCTAGTGATTTTCCCCATTTTCCTTTCCACAAGGCTCCGTAGCCCGAAGGAACGCGTTCTTGGCAGGGCTTGGGGCTCTGCAGCACCACCTGAGGCAAGGCTGTGTGTGCAGTCATGCCGACACAGCTGTTTCCAACTTGGAATACCTGTGCAGGGCAGGATTTGGAACTGGCTCTGAGAGCTTTTCTCTCCTCAGCTTTTGCCCTGAATTTCTTCTGTACTGATTTCATACTGTTATTTAATCCTGTCTGCACTTTTTTCACTAATTACTCGTTTTAGGGTTCGAACCTCAATTTAATGGCTTAAGTAGCTCAGAATCAGCACCTGGATCATCAAATCACTGAAAGCAGTACATGTCTGTACAGGAGAACCAGTAGCTGTACTCGAATCTTTAGGCCTCGTAGAGCTTTTATTTCAAGGGGAAAGAAGAATATTTTACAGAGGCAGCTGATTAAAACAGAAGTATCTCTTTTAAGCTGGTCATTTTTAAGGTTCGTTGCCTTGTCCCATCTTTTTCCCCCCTCAGCAAAGCTTAGCCTGTGCTGTTTAACCTTTGAGATTAAAGAAAATTAGTCCTGAATGCATGGAAAAAGTTGCATAGACTAATGGCAACAACAAGAGGAAACTGGGACAATGAGGTAGAGTCTATTTTAGATGCATGGCTTTGAAAGGAATTGCAAAGAAGGAAAATAAGCATCAGCTTATGGAAGGAAAAGCCAGCAAAATTGCTTTTAGTGAAGAACACCAGAACCTCATGTATTTCACAGTCTCTGAAAACAATCTTTTGGGAATTTATTTTTTTTCTTTTAATAGGTTTGAATTGAATATTTCAAATTATTTTTTGATCTAATCTGTTAGTAATTGAAGATGAAAACCACACATGGTTAGTTCATGTGACTGGTGTAGTATTTCTTAGTTTTGCAGTGCTAAGGCAGGATCACACTGTGGAAAGCAGACTTTTGCCTGTGAGTTCTGAGACCAGCAAGTAGCCTTTAATTCTTTTATCACATAGTGTTTAGGAAACAGTATCTTTATAATTATTCTTCATTAAAAGCTAAAGAAAACTCCTAAACATTATACAGCAATAGGAGAGAAAAACTATGAGTAGTTTTTATTTTTAAATACTCAGCCTTTACTGTGTCATGTTTTCAGAAAGAAAGAAATTTTCAGACACTCACACCCAAATCAGAGTCCCAGCTCTGTAAACATTCTTGTGCACTACTTTCTGTATTTTTAGTGGTCCCATATGTTGTGGAGAGAAATCCTTAGTTTGTAAACAAGGTTGGGCCAGACAGGCTTCAAGAAGGTACACTGTGTGATGGGGTTGTTTTACATCCTCCTTTTCCGTCCAGAATTTAATGCAGAATTAAGGCTTTGGCGAGTCAGTTTGCTCCATGTAACTGATGAAATGCAGCCACATCCCCAGCACAGTGGCTGCTGTTCACCTACACGTGTTTGAATATAAGTGCAGAGCTTTAGTGAGAGCCGAATAGGATTTGCCTGTGAGTACCTGCCCAAGGGTTCTGCAGCCTGTGTTGGCTTCTGTGCTGCTTCAAAGATTGTTGTGGCCAACTTGCATATCCTTGGAGTTATTTCATCGTGGATGGAAAATATCGTATGCAGTTCATGTTTGTTGAAAACTATTGCTCTGCTCCTCTGAACTCCACATTTTGAAGTGGAAGGAGGATCTGGTCTCATCGTTGTAAAAAAAAGATTGGTGTGTAAAAAAGTGTGATGAGCCAGAGTGTTTTATGGCACCAGTATGCCCTCTGCCTCCAGAGAGGAGGTTGCTGGCATTTTCCTGCTGTGCTGGTAGGATTGCAGGGAGAAATCCACAGGAGACATGCCTGCTCTGTGCAGCTGTGACTGAGGGCACTCTGAACCGGAGCCTGAAATAGAAAACATCGAGAAGATGATGTTCTCAAAGGTGAGGCAGAAGGTACTTTTATCCGCTGTGGTGTATTTGCAGTTTCATCCTAGAGGGTGGTACAAGAAAACCAGTCCAAGCCAGCCAGCACATTGTGAGGTTCTGACTCCCTGAAGCCTTTAGACCTGTTCTTAGCTCTCCTTGGAGCATGCTGAAGACTGCTGTACGTGTTACTGTTCATTGATGAAGCCAGAAATATTTTTTTCTATTTCTTACTTGCAGACTTTTTCCCTGGTAACTTATTGCCATGGCACTAAGAAATTACGCTTTTGGAGGTCAGTCAAAGAAGTGAGTTATCTTAGCACAGTGGGATCTACGGGAAGGGCATGATAAGAAGTTTTGGTTTACCACTTCCTTACTATTAAATATATTTTATTCTGTTTCTGGAATGGCAGAACAGGTAATGTATCATCATAAAGATAGACACATTTTAATAAAAATGCGAAGCTGAAAGAGTATTCTCACCATTTTTTTAGTACTTGTCATTCCCTTTGCTGTAACTGGTACCTCAGCTTAATAAATGGGCTCTCATTTTTAACTGCTGTTTCCTCCAATATGTCTTATACAAGTAAGGACTGTGAGATTTCACTCAATGAAAGGATTCTGCTTTAATTACTGTTATTATAAATCTGATTTTGTTTCTATTACATCAGGCTCGTATGAGGCATCTTTGATCAACAGAGAAGTCAGCAAAACTGCTGTTCAAATTACAGTTTCCTTTTAACTAGTGATGAAAGCTTTCCGTTTATTTTTGGCATTAGAAAGTCTGGGAGACAACCAGGTTATATAAGAGCTGAAACCTAGTTAATGATAAAGAAACATAGCTAAGAGCCTATAATAACAACAAGTCTGAAAAAGATGTTCCAGCTCTAACTCTTGGCCCTACTTAGAGAACATGCAAAGCAGTTTATGCCAAAGTAATGGGTTTCTCTGGTGTCCTGGGTTGCCACTTCTCTTAATCAACATTTGTGGGAGAGCTGACTTCTAGAAAGACTGTGTAAGATGAATGAATTTCATACAATTTGGGTGTAAAAGAAGAGATGAATTCAGGACTTTCTGTGTCACTGAAGATAACAGTAAATACCTCGTTGAGTGGCACAGGAACACAGTTGAATCTGTGGTCGACAGACAGTGTGGAAATCAATTTCACATTCATTTCTCAGAATAAAAACCAAAAGGAGAAAAACATTATTTTTCTTGACTGAAAGCACACCTGAGTCAAACACAAATCTAAGCACCTTTACAATTAAGTTTAGTTGCAAAAAGAATAGTGCTGAATATTATCCACGTAGCAATATTTTATGCCTGCTAATGAAAGCCAACATTATGTGACTATACTGATTTTCTCTGCCTAGGACCTTCCTTATCCCAGTCCGAAGGGTGTGTCAGGCACAGACAGGCTGTGCCAAGGTGTGTGTGAATGCCTCTGTCCCACAAGAGGAGATCTCCAGATGTCTTGACTGGTTTGTAATGAGCAGAGATGTAAAACCTATTACCTTTCACTGGAAGTATGCCCAGTCTTACTTTCCTAATCTTGGTGTCACCTCTTCTCATGAATGTCCTCTGCATATGAATGTAGATGCACTAGAATGTTGAATGTTTCTATGGCATTCTGCTGCTGCTGTACAAGTTTCTCTTTTATTGTCCTCATAAGCCAATAAAATAATTAAATGATAATCAGACAATCCATTAACAACTTGTGGCGCATGTAAATAAGAGCAAAACTTAATGCAAGAAGACAGTATTGTTATATAATAATGTGGTTATCCAAGACTGTTTATTCTACTTTATGAGCTGGAGATAATCCCAAAATTATTCAGTCCAGACTTTGATCTAAGGAAAAATAATAAAACTTTGATCATTGTTGAATTGGCAGCTGCTATAAAAAGCCTATGTTATATTTCTCTCTTAGTAACACTAGCTAAATCCAAAATAACTGATAAAAGATTTTGATGATTGCAGCTTAAGGATGCTTTCAGACTTGAACTGAAGTAATCCCTGTCCAAAAATGTCTGTAAATACTTTTTTCTATTTTCTGTTGCCAGATGTTTTGATATTTGGGATGAATGACAAAAATGTTTTGTGTACTTAGATGTGCAGTGCACATTTGGAGTCTTATGTTTCAAATAAAAATGTTCTGGTTAACTGATAATGTTCATATATGATTTGATTCATTTGCAACTAAATTCCAATATCATTGTCTTTATTTCAATCTTTTTGAAAATGCCATTTAAAAATTTTAATTGCCAGTGTCTGTGACTGCATTATAGTGGCCACAGTGATACCATATTTGTTTTCATGCTTGCCACATGATAAATATTTTCCTACATGTTTATGCAGGAAACAGCACTTGGGATGCCCTTGCTTTAGAGCTGCAGCTGGACAGAGGGGAATTTTCTAGCTTTATTATTACGAAACTTATAGGAGAATATAAAAAAACCCAAAAAGCCATCTAGCGGTATTCTTCTGAATATTTGGAATTATAGGTGTCAACAAAGCTTGCAGACTACTGGCCTTGCTTTGGAACTTTTGAATTTCTACTCTAATACATTCAATAAACAAGAGGGCTGAGAACTTAAACTCAAATGGCAGTTTGATTTTAGGTTCTTTAACATATTTTTTATTTCCAGATATAGCATGACCTCAGTCCTGAGGTAGTGCAGGGGTTTTTCAAATCTGTGTGGCAGGGATGTAGAGACGTTCATGTAGCGTTTGCCTAAGTGTTTCGAGAGTCAAGGGGCATGAAAGGGCTGTGTCTTGCTTTTCCTTCTGCTAGGCTGGCCTGGCACTGTGCATTTGGCTTGTTCTGTACAGCTTGTGGTGGTACAAAGGTTCAGCAGGGCAAGAGCCAACCTTTGGCTCCCTTTGAGTTGTCCTGCTGACTGGCTCCCTGCTTGACGCAGGTACTCTGCAGATCTGAGGTTTTCTTCAGCAACACTGGTCTTGTGGTTTGGCCATTAAATCCTATTGAATTAAAAATGTTCAAAATTTAGGTATGGGAGACTTTGTGACTTCTTGCAATAGAAATCTTCCCCCCTTTCTCTTGTCCTCTGCTGACAGCATTTGTGGATACTGGGAGTCCTCATTTTTTCTTTCTGCAAGGCACAGGCCCAGCAGACCAGTACTGTAAGATGCATTTTATTCTCTGTCCATTGTTGCCACTCCATATTTATCAAAAGCAAAAAGACTACGTGCCTGAAGGGGGATTAAGAATCCTACCATCTTGCTATTTATGATGCTCAGGAGGTATTTTTAGTAAAGGTTGTTGGTGCTGCTGCCCAGGGGAGTGGCTGGGAGAGGGTAGGTCAGAAGCAGCCAGCCGGAACTAAGGGGTCCAGAGGCTGGAAGTGCTGGGAAGGGGTAACCCCAGCAGAGATCCCGTTGGTTCCTGTGTGCATGTGCAGGGACCTGTACACACAGACAGGCTGGGAGTGTATGTGTGGAGAACAGCTAAGAAACTGGAACCACCTGTGCCGTCATTTGAAGGAGGGGAGGAGATTAATTCATGCTCCGTTCCACACAATTTCTCTTCCTGAAAGATTAGTGGAGTTACACGAAATGGTTTTTCTGTGATACTCAGCTTCCATAGCTGAACCTTTCCTCCAGATTTACAGATCCAGTGAGATCTGTGTGTTGCTATTAGATTATGACTCAGTTTTCCAAGGAAGCAAGGTCAAGACTGAGTCTTCTACCCTTAGTAAATTTGCTTCCTGCCCTTTCCTCTGGAGGCTTAGAAGGCATGAGTGCAGTGAATGAAGGAGATTGCAGGAGCTGTGGAGAGTGGGAGAGCTCATCTGAGAATGGTGAGCAAAGAAAACGTATTTAAAGCACGAGAGGCAAGAGAGTGGGCGTGGCAGAACTGACACAGAGAGAATAGCCCTGAATCTAGAAAAGATGAAATAAAATGGGAACAGAGGACATTTAGAGAGTTACAGAAAGGAGTTATAAGGGCTCTGGTGTCAAAAAGCTTTTTTTTTTTTTTTTATTTCTTTATTTTTGGGCCCCCCAAGTAGCCTAGCAGCCAGTCAAGGGGAGTGTGTGCTAGAGCAACTGTCCTTGGAATTGCTGCAAATATTTTTGTGATTTTCTGAAGGGAGTGGAGGGAAGTATTGGAATGTAATAGCCTGGGGAAAATCTCTTTGCTGCCTAAAACCTCTGAACGCTTCACAGACTGATCTAGGAGCTGGTGCTCTGCCAGATCCTATTTTTAAGCAATTAGGTTTATGAGGTTATGCTTCTCTAGCAGTATCATACAAGTGTAGGGCCTGGAAAGGGAGTGGGGAACACGTGTTCAAGCATATGACTTTTGGGGGGAAAAATATAAAACTAACTTAGATGCCATGTTTCCGTGTTTTCTAGCAAAGGGCTGATCTTAAGTGAGACTCAACAGCTCCAGCCCTGATGTGTTTCCATCCTGCTGAATTACACGGTCTACTTAAAAGTAGGATCTGCTGCTTTCCCTGAAAACATACTTAATTTTTTTTTCTACTAATGCTTTCATTGCACTGCCAAGTTGCTGTTTCAAACAGAAGTATTAGGAGATTTCCTAGGGCAATGAGGAAACCCCATCAGCTGGGGCCTGTAAAGAAACAAGAAAATAGGCCAGCTGAAGTCCTGTGTTAACTCACTAGGAATGGGTTAATTACCATGTACTTTGGATTTCTGACCTGTCTAAAGGCACCCACACATGCAGGCAAAACTGATCATGTGTTTCCATGAATGTAACAGTAGTTTTTCTGTTTACAAAATACACTTAATGAAATTGGGGAGACAGAAAGAATAGCAGGAGGAGGAAATAAATTCCATGGGAATCATGCTGCTGCCTAAGCACCAGCAATGTTATTAGCAGTTCCAAATTTAACAGTTTTAGACAGAATCTATCTTCCTTCATGCTGGCTGGAAAGATCAGTTTAGTTAGTGTGTTCTCATTTTCTGATTTCCAGCAACAAATGTTTTTTGTCTGAGATTTTTCCAAATTCTAGGATAAAAAATAATGTTTTGACACCATTATGAGAGAGCATTTCTACATTTATAGTGCATTGTACTGTGCCTATTCAGAATTTCTTTAAAGTGTGGAGCTCTTAGTAAAACATTAATTGATGTTTCTTTCCCAGATTGAATTCCAGAAACAATACTCATCATGGGCTGAAATAGTTTTTGGACTCTATTAAGTTTAATTTTCTGCCCCACCCCCCTTAACTTCTGTAATGCAAAATAATCCAGTAGGTAATCTTTAATTCATTTATTCATTCTGTCCAATGTTATTCACCATCAGTATTTATGGGTTCTGTAAACATTCTATTTTTAAGGCTTGGTCTTGGGACCACAAATGTTTAGTATCAAATCCATTTTCCACTAGGAACTGGAAGTTAAAAGCCTTTCTAAAATGGTTATTTTCCTGTTCTGAAAATGTTCAGCAGTACTGTGCTTACACTTGAGCATATTCTGCAGTATCAGAAGGTGAGGCTGGCATAGAAATTTGATCTTTCCTGAGTCTTACAAAAAATAATCAGCATGTCTTTTATTTCTGATCTGTTTCTTGCCTGAACGGCTGTTTAGAAACTGCAGTGCTTATTTTATGGGCAAAGAATATATTGGCAAACAGTAATTTTTGGTAGTGGAACTCTTGGAAGACAAGCTGTATTCTCTTTGGTTGTGTGAATCTGGAATAACTGGGGAGGCCAGCAGAATAATTCCAGATTTGTGCCAGCCAGAGAGAGGAATTGGTCAGACTTTTGGTATGATCTGAAGCAAAGGAAGATACTGAGCATAGGACTGGTTTTAGGGACTGGAGGCAGGATGAGGCACGCAGTCTTTTCAATGCCCTTTCGCCATCAGCAGTTTGTAACTGCTGTGGTTTAACCCCAGCCAGCAGCTCATCCTCACTCAGCCACTCACTCACTGCCTTCCGAGTGGGATGGGGAGAGAGTCGGAAGAGACAAAGTGAGAAAACTCGTGGGTTGAGATAAAGACGCTTTAATGGGGAAAGCAAAAGCCACACACACAAACAAAGCAAAACAAGGAATTATTCAGCGCTTCCCCTGGGCAGCCAGGTGTTCAGCTATCCCCGGGGAAGCAGGGCTCTATCATGCACAATGGTGACATGGGAAGGCATCATACCACCACTCCAAACATCTGTCTCTCCTTCTTCTTCCTCAGTTTAATATACTGAACATGACTCTGCAGGGGCTGGACTGTCCCTGTGTTGGGGTCAGCTGTCCTGGCTTTGTCCCCTCCCAGCTCCTTGTGCACTCCCTGGCTGCTCACTTGTGGGGTGGGGTGAGGAGCACAAAAGGCCCTGACTCTGTGTAGGTACTGTTCAGCAATAATGAAAACATGTCTCTGTTATCAACAGTGCTTCCAGACCAAATCCAAAACAGAGTCTCCTACTAGATAGCATGAAGAAAATGAACTTTACCCCAGACAAAGCCAGCACCCTGTTACTACACAAGGTTCTGTGCTATGGGACATACAGGTTTGTTCAGGTGTGTTTAGTCTGAACTCCTTCTTTGGAGACTTCAAAACAAGGGGGGTTTTCACATTCATTATATATGTAAGCAGAACAGACAGCCTCAAGAATATATAGTTATTACGAAATTTAGCTGATAATGAAGATAGTTATACTTTGGGATGTTTAAAATAATTTTAATTGTATACAGTGATTCATAAGATACATTAAGCTGAATAAGCATTCCCCTGTTTGAAAGAACGACTGTGGGCATTGTGATCTTTGGGGAGTCATTCATCCTGGCAGTTACAGGAGTCTAGGTAAAATCTGTATTTCATATAGAATCTGCTTTATCTGATCTAGGACATGATGTCCTAGAAGGAAGGTGTGAAAAATACTTTAAGCTGTTTCTGGAGTGTTATGACTGATGTCGGATGTAGGTTAGTGCAGAGAAGAGAAGTTGTATAAAACTTGATCCTACTCTTAATGAGTTCCATTTCTCTATATTAATCAAAATATTGCTGTCACTTTCTCCCTCTCTCCTTTCCTCTCTCCAGGCTAAGCACTGCACTGAACTAAGTAGCTCAAATGAATTCTCTTGCCATCCTGGCATATTGGAAAACTGCTAAAACCATGAGAAACTTCCCAAATTGTACACAGATGCTTTTATTTAGTTGACTAAACCACGAGCAGCCCTATTTTTGTAGTGTATAGCTCTCTTTGTAGTCACACCTTATCTTCTTTAAAGAAAGTGAAGTATCTGAATATAGTTGTTATTTAGGTTTAATACTTTGGAATTGCTTGTGTGCCAGTAGGGACATGGAGGTCTTACCCCTAACCTAGAGCATGGTAGCTTTTTGTCTTAGAGGACATAAACACTGTTAGCAGGATGAAGAGAGCTGAGATGCTGTTCAGTATCCAGGGGTAGGGATTTATTGCATGTTTCCATGATCTTTGCATCTTTTCATTACCTTTTAAAGGTAAATTCCTTGAGCTACAAAACAGAAGACAGCATGTTGCATTATGTTTTCTGATGCTGAATTAGTGTTCCCTCTTTTATTTTTTCTGTATATATTCTTTTTTTTCCAGCAGAGATTTGGCAATCACTGTTTTTCAATTTCTTTGACATTTGGCCATCTGGAGCTGAGCAGAGCTTTAGTCACACACGTTAGGTGTGTAAAATGGAGCAATGTAGCATCTAGGGGACAGATTTAACTCTAAAGTCAGCACAGTGGAATTAGCAGAGTTACATCAGGGTTGCACTGGGTCAATCAGGTGTCTGTTTACTATGCAGGTGACTGAGAAATGCCATGGTGTTTTCTCAGTACTGAGGGATCTAGGTGTGAAGATGCCTGGGTTAAATTGCTGCACAGCAGTCAAATATTTCCAGTTTTGTTTCTATCCTGGTTAAACCAAATAATAAGTATTTCCCTCTGTAGGGCATTTGGGACCTGCAAATTTTCCACAGACAGAGCCTGTATTTTTAAGGCTGCTTTTAGGGTGCATGTTTTTCCTTAGATATCTCCCCAAGTGCTGCATTCCTGTAGCTCTCTGGCCCAGCTTTTCCACACAGGATGGCTCCAAAAGCAGAAGTTAGAGAATACAGTGGTATTAGGCGGTTGTTTGATTCACTGTTGGTTTGTGACAGGGAATGGCATTGCAGCAATGGGCCTGTGTCTCAGGTCTGCTAACTCTAAAGAATCTTCTTCTCCATTTTGAGTTCGAGTTGGGCTGAACCATTTGAGCTCAGTGCTGTGTTTCAGTTGTATCTCCGTGTAAGGTAGTACATTACTTTCACAGTGCTTTACTATTAATTAAGTTGTCCTCATGAGTATTTTGATAGAACCACTAAGAGACTGTCAGGGTTTCTTGAAGACAGAGTCTGATTAGGAGGCTGGGAATGGTGCCATTTACAGGAGTGTGAACTACATTTCTGTTGCTGGAGTCCAGGTATGCAGGAATCAAAGCCTTCTGTTGCTGCTGTCTACACATCAGGGGTGTGATTGTAACTTGCCATATGTCACATGACATGATATCTTTAATTGGGATAGTTTGAGGAACAGCACAAGAGAAGTCACAGTGCCTCGATTGCCAGCAATGAACCTGTGTGTTTTGGTGAATAGACTGAGATGAAATCTCTATCACTGTGACTTAATTGCTGTTATTTCCCAGGCTCCATAGGAGTTTGGGTATGGCTACTGATGCCATGGTTATGCCTTTGATGTGGTTTTAGACAAGCCCCTGAGATTAATTTCAGAATTCCTCTATCCTTCTTGGTTGCATTCTTGCAGATTGCTACCCAGTGTGCTGTCCAGCCTGTCACTGAACATTTTCTCCATGTGTGGCATAGCTGTACAGAATGAAAACCAGCAGGATTATAAATGTATATAGTGTCAGGTGTTACCTCGATTTTGTTAACATGTAGTTTAGCTAATACCTGGTGACTTTCTTTCCTCTTGGCCTTTGGTTTCCCTGCTGAAGACAGCTGCTCACAAACAACTGTGTTGGTCCATTTTACAGAGCTTTGAGGATTAATGATTTTAATGCACACTATAGTAAAGGAACTTTGTTAAATCAATGTTCCCTCATTTGGCGACCAGGCTCTTTAATAATTAATATTATTGCCTATAGTGGTTTTCTGCCTTTCTTGATGTCCAAAAGAGCCATTCTTGACTTGACACAGGTGCTTCTTTTATTGTGCAGATGATCTGAGGGCTGAGTTTAACCACTGCCATATGGTGGGGTCAGGAGCTGTGGAACAACTTCTCTTTTCAACTGCTCTGAGAACTGTTCAGGGATATTGCAGAAGATGCTCTGCAAAATCACCTCCCTGGTATTTTCAAGATTTTCAGATTTGCTATAGGAGAAATGCTAAGAAATGCAAGTTATGGGAGATGAAGAATCCCAGAGGTAGTCCACATATAAAATCAGTGAGAAAACATGCTGACACTTGTGCTACTGTTAGAGAAACCCATTATAAAGTATCTGGTCAGCAGGCATTTCCTGAGACTTACGTGTACCATCACAAATAGCATTGTCAAACTGGGTAATGGTAGTCAAATCAGTAAGTTGGATAATGAAAATAATTTGAGACAGCAGTCATGGAACACATTTTGAGCATGGCCTCTACCAATCATGGCCATCTGTCGCCACCTGTAAGTTGGCCTTTTCCTTTGAGTGTGAAGTGTCAACCCTGTCCAGTGAACAGAACTGCCTGCTGATGATGTGGCACAAGTGAGGTGGCTCAAGGCCTTGTCTGGCAACATTTACACTCATTGTTTAAACTCGTACTGTAGTTTGCTGTGTGAACTGGTTTGCATCACTAGATTTTTGAGATTTTATATGAGAAGCGTTTATTACTTAGTTCTGTCCACTTCCTAAGTGAGCCTGAATTTGCAGGTTACTCAGCAAGTATGTAATTTAAAATAGTGAGGTCTTTATAGCAAGTCACTGGGAGTGTGTTTAACAGGACTCAGAGCACCACAGTTAGGAAGTTTAGTCTGTGTAGCCACTGATGCCAGTCAGAGCTGACCCTAGTTCTGTAGTGCTCCTCTCCTAAGTACAGGCCAACTCAGCCTTTCCTCAATGCTACAGCTTCCCTCCTGCTCTGGGATTCAACATTACAGATGCCAATGGTTAGCATGATCTATGAGGGCAGGTGCAGGCCATGATGTAGGAGAGGTTATATAAGAAGAAGGTGGTGTACCCAGGGGGGTTAGAAACCACACGTGATAGCATAACGTGGTAATGCTATGTTGTTCCTTCTCTCCCTTTTAGTCCAGCATACTAAGCATGTCTCCCATTACCTAATCCAGAGTGGTGTTGTCTTATTTTTGTAAGAAGAATGTTAATGATATTTGGAATAGGCTTAAGTAGGATTGAAGTGTCATACAGATGTGGGCTGATCCTTTGCATGGGGCTGTGGTCAGTTTTTTATGCAAACACATAGGTAGCCTTTTTGCTCAAATGCAGATAGGTATAAAAAACGTACGCTTTTGAATTAGAAATACAAATACTTTTAAGTCCATTTAGTAGCCTAGGGAACGTCACAGTATCTCTAAAACACTGTCCTAAAAAGATATTAAACCACAACATTTCATGATGGAAAGTGCCATGTGGTTATAGGGAAAAAGATATTTTAGTTTTTCTTTGAAGAGTGCAAGTTAAAAGACAAAATTGAGTTTTCCACATTTACTGCTTTAAATGGAGACATAATTAGGAAAATCTCTGTGAAAGTATTTTTGCTTTTATCCACCCAGTCATAAATTGATATACCAGATGATCAGCTTGGAGGAAAAGAACCTACTAAGGATAACTTGCAGCCAGAGACTTGTATGGAGGCTACATTAGTGAGCAAAATAGAGCAGGTTTGAAGCTGTGTTTGGATGACCTTCAAATCCCATCAGCAGCTTCAAGTTTCAAATGTCAGCTGCAAGTAGATCATTGCACCAGAAACACTTAGGCAATAAAAGATCAAGGATGTCCTCTCTTTGCATTTGTTTCAGAGGAGAGAGAGCTGTGTTGCCTCATTAGGAGCTGCTGTCTGTGGGTAGACTGATGTCTCTGGGAGGAATTGGGAAGTCTTGCATACTGGGTCAGTGCATTAATCAAGGGTGGAGATGGGAATAGCTCCACTAGATAAGACAAAAATATTAAAATCCACTATGTTAATATAACTGCTTCAGTTTGGTGTTTGGGTTTTATGCCATGAGGTGTGAGTACCCACAGGTCAGAGCCATGAAGTTTTAGAGAGTGGAAGAAGAAAGCCAAAACTCCAGTGGGGTAAAGCTATGTATAGTCAGACAGCTCTATGGCTTCTTGCCTCCTTGAACTACAGAATTCACTATCAAATCCAAAAGTCAGGCTGAAGGGAGAAATCTAGCCCCAGTTCCCGTTTCAGTTGTGCACTTTCTTCTCGTGCTTTCATTGCTTACATGAAAGAAATGTGATAAAGGGGAAGTGTAATCAAGGCACTGCTACTTTAGAAGCAAAACCTTAGGTTGGAGGTTTCTGCTGGCCAGAATGATCTCTGAGTCGAGACAAAACAAGCTGAGCCTTAGCTGCCTCCAAGAGGCATTTGGCAGAACTGAAGGGTTGCTCGGAGAAGAAGAAGCTGCTCTGAAGTGCCGTAAAAGCTTCAGGAGCTTTTAATTGTTATCACTGATGTCATTCAAGCCTGATTCCCACTGGAACTTCCTCTGTGTTAATTATGGTCCTGAGGATGATAACTTGGCAAACACAGCTGCAGCATTGCTGTTGCATCAGTTAATTAATCATCCAGGCTGGATTGAAAAGATGTGTTCCTTTACTCTCATTATAAACAGCTGTAGAGAAATGGAAAGGTTTTGAGGACTGAAAAGTCCCTTCCAGCTGTTTCACAGTGTGAGGGCTGCTGGATCCTCAGACTAATGTGTAGGTCTTGTGTGTCCATGTTTTCAAAGGCATCGTGGTGCTTGTTCCCAGAAAAGAAACATGAAACACATCAAACTCTGCAAAAGCAGGTCATTTTTGTCTCATCAGTACAGCTGTAAGAAAAAGCCTTATGAATTAAATTAATACAGCTTTAATAACCTTTTTTAATAACTTGCACAGGTGAAGCAGACAGATTCTGTTAGGAATAAATTGAAGATACCCAGAGTAGCTTTCTTGGGCAAATGTGGAGGGATTATTTCTGTGCTGGTTTGGGGAATAGTTTGCACACTCTTGTGATGCTGATTTCACTGTGGGTTATTAGTCTTTCCTTAGTGCCTCTTGCTGACCTGCTGCATGAAGCCATGCAGACATCTGAAATACAGCTCACAGGATTCCCTAGAAAAGCCACAGCTATAAGAACGTGGCCTTTGGGGTGACCTCTGTCAGTTCACCCCTGCAGTGATCTGACTGTCAGAACTCTACCCCAGCCCAAACCAGCACACCATCTCTTTATCTTGTCCTGTTAATCATAGGGAATATTTATGGACTGTGCTGTCTGAAGTGCAGGCTGCAGCATCTGAATGTTATTTCAGCTACACTTTGAAAGCCAGTGAGGTGACATGTATTTACATTGCTGAACTGGGTCACTCTTTTTCTTTGTGTAATTTGCTTCTGAACATGCTTGGGAGCAGAAAAGACACTTTCCTAGGACCATTTTTTTGGTTGTTCAGGCTGATAAAAGCCTCAAGCTGTTATTTGTAATGTGCTTCACACATCCTCATGATGATGTTTTAAGGCAAAAAAACTTACAGAAATGTCAATAGAGGTGAGAAATTACTATTTTTGATCTTGTAAATTAAACTAACTGCACTAAAGACATGTTCTTTGTATGCGGTGACAGGAAACAGTGATAAATATGCTGACATATTCGTAGGGATAAGGATACCCTACAATCTTGTAATTATGTTCTTCCTCATTTGTTAATTATCTGATTTCCATAGAATTCTTGTGGGGAGTTGAGAGCTGTGTTTTATTAGTAGGGCACTGCAGAATTTGGTTTGTGTCCAGGGATTTTTCATGACAGGCTTGTGGCTAAAATAGCTGCCTGCATTGTCTGTACTTGGGAGCACACCTGAGTCTGGAATGACCTTCCTCGTCTGACCTGGCAAAAGCTTTTGCAGTGCCCCCTGCTTGGAATATTCCTCAAGATCCATTTAACCATGCTAGAGATGACCTGTATTTGTAGTGAAAAATTAACATTAAAAGTAACCTGGCCTCCTGCCTTGTAGGGTGCTGAAGGGCTCTGGTGTCTGCTGTTGCAGTAGTATTTGTAGATCTCATTAAGTTCAGTCTTCCAAAAAGATACTGGAGACAACTGGTGCTGCATTACCTGAGCCTCTCATAATCCAGAGCTATCTTAATTTGCCACTGTATTGCTTGAAATATGTCTTTCCTTCTAAACAGTAATTTCACTTTATTAATATGACCATGATCAAGGTCAAGAGATTAAAAATAAAAAAACCCCAAATTTCCAACCATTGTCCCTTATTTGACACTACTCTACGAGAAGGCAGTGATTTTCTCAGTACTGCCCTTTTTGGCTTGTTTGGTTGCATCCAGTTTAGGCCTCATGCAGGGAAATTGTACTTTATGCCTGAAGGAAACCTGACTCATAATGTCACAGGGATTTTGATGGTGAGAGAGCACTTGTCCAGCAGGTGAAGACACTGAAGATTCCCACAGTGTCAAAATGCTGCCCAGATACTTCCTTTGCAACCAGACCACCTCAAGAGCCTGTGTCTGGCTGTGCTCCATGGTAGTGCTTTGTCTGAGCAGAGCATGGGACCACTGGCCATGGCCAAAAATGTGCTGCCAGCCCTGCCTTGATTCCCACAATTGGCTTTTTTCCCCACTTGTTGTAGCATGGTAGTGAGAATTAAAGATAAAATGCTTTTCCCTTGGGTCCTTGTTTTAATCTTTTACTGTAGACTGCTTTGTGGTGTGTTCTCATTCCCTGCATTAAAGTTTGAAAATGTCAGTTGCTGAAGGGAGAAATAATTTTAGGCATGAAGCTAATAATTGCTGGCTTTGTTAAAAATCTGGATTTTGATTATCAGAAATACACTTATTATGAAAAGTTTGCCATGTGAATTTAAGAACTCATTACAGAAAATTGGGGAAGAATAATACCTTTTTGGTAATGTCACAGGATTTCATTTTTGAGGAAGAAAAAAAACATGATAAAAAGTTTCATTTTTCCTAAAAGATGTATTACAAGGCTTATAAATTGTCTATTGGTAGTTTTTAAAGTTAATTGGAGAGAAAGCTTTCATGATTTAGTGTGGAAGAGATTCTTATCTTTTGTGCAACTACTGATAGATAAGGTGAATCTTGCTCTAAAAAAAAGCCTTTATATTATTAGATTTGCACTGGGAAGCCCAGCAAGGCTGGGGTGAATGATGGGCATTGTACCAAGCACCATTTACACACCGTGAAAGATCAGTGCCTGCAGCCTTGCTAACCTAAATAGACAGCAGAAACAGAGAAACAGTTTGTAGCCTTTATTTCTTTACTTATTTATTAATAAAGCAAGCTATATAAAGCCTTTTTACTAATTTGGACTCTAAGTGGTTGTTGTAAAGGATGTGTACTGCAGGCAAATTGCCAAGGGTTTATCGGAGAAGCACAAATAAACACAGTCCATCAAATGGATTAACCATGACATATATTATAGGTACATGTAAGATGTGGAAAAGTGAGTGACAGACTCTGAATCAAGTTAATAAAATTCACTTTGCATAGCAGAGTAGTTGGCTCTTTGTTGCAGCTAAATGGAGCTGTGCATATTTCAGGGAGTGCTTTTAATCAGAGGTATGTGCTGGTGGCGTGGTGCACTAGGAGGGTTGTGAGATACACCTTAATATGTCTGTCACGTTTTTAATTTTGGCTATTACAGCCTGATACATAGAAAATCCATGTAAAACCAGCATTTAAATAAATTTATTTGATTTATTCAGATCACAGTGTTGAAATAAAACTGCACTCTGCCTGATTTTAGCTCTAATGTTCCTGCTGATCTTAGCAAAACAGTCAGAATCACTTAGAATATCAGTATCTATCAGTCTATTGATCTATCTATATTTTCCTCAAAAACTAAAAGTAGAAACCAATGTATGGAGGCCATTTGCCATCCTCAGATGGTGGCCATGAATTTAGGTCAATTCTGAGTGTAAGTATTAAGGCTGTCAGATCTTAAATAGCACTTAGCAGAACGGGTCAAGGCAGGTACGTGTGAACGGAGAGCCCCGCAAACGAGCCGCCCTCGTCCTCAGGCACAACTGCTGGTGGGCCTGGGGCAAAAGGCACACTGGCATTCATCGAACCATGGAATGTGAGGCTGGGAGTTACCTCTAAGATCATCAACCCAGCACTGTCAAGCCCATCACTAAGCTGTGTCCTCAAGTGCCACTTCCACACGGATTTTAAATCCCTGCAGGGATAGTGACTCCACCACTGCCCTGGGCAGCCTGTTCAAGTGGTTGACAACCCTTTCAGTGAGGAAATTGTACCTAATATCCAATGTAAACCTCCACCGCTGCAACTTGAGGCCATTCTCTCTGGTCTTGTGAATTGTTACTGGGCAGAAGAGTCGGACCCACATCTGGCTACAGCCTCCTGTCAGGGAGTTGTAGAGAGCGATTAGGTCCCTCCTGAGCCCCGTTGTCTCCATGCTCAGCACCTCCAGCTCCCTCACGGCTTCTCCTCAGGCTCCCGCCCGTTCGCAGCCCGTGTCCGTCTCGCAGCGGGCCCGGGGCGGTGCCTGCTGCTGGCGGGGTCCCGGTGTCCCGCCGGGAACCCTCGGCCATCCCGGGCTGGGATGCTCCCGCAGGGACCTGACGGGAGCCGTGCCCTGCCTGGGAAAGGGGAAGGGGAGGTTTAGCGCTCCCCGGCGCTCCAGGCAGTGCCCCGGCCCCGGAGCCTCCCGCTCCGCTCCCCTTCAGCCATCGCTGCTCATGTTCTCTGCACCCAAAACCTTCCAGAAGGGTCGTGGCTTTTTAATTGCCTTTCATCTCGCACGTCCCTCCTTTGCAGAACCGCTCGTTCCTCCCTTGAAATCGATGTCTTGTTCACCTGTAATTTTCCCATCGTCTCCAAGTACACTCATAGTTTCCTTTGTGTCATCGTAGAAAATGTTATTGCTAAACTACATGTACTGAATTTTCCTCACCTAAAATTAATTATCCAAAAGGATATGGGGCTACAGTCTATTTTTTATCAACTTTTTTCAAAAAGATTCTGCATTTCCATCCAAAACCCAGGTTTAGAATTGTTTGGATCTCTTAAGAGTAACCACAGTTAGGATGTTTTTTTCTTTCATATTCTTATGATATGCCTCTTACCGAATAGATTATTGATGTGGTTTTTTCTTAAGTAGTTTGTGACTTTTTATGCTTCATTGTTTTAAGATCATCAAGTTCTCCTGGTTTGAGTGCATGCATTGAATGTAATGTGCCCTGGTTTGGTGGTAATTTCCCATTTTGTGGCTGTATCCTGCTCAGATCTTTTCCTGCATTGTCTGTGTGTTCAGCGCTGGATATCAGTGACAACTGAGGTGAAGGGATCATGTGGATATGAAATTGCACACACTGACCTCTCAGAGTGTTGTACCAAACTTTCTGAGCCCTCTTTTCTGGTTCACTCTGGTTACTCTGAACCACTCAGGATGAGTGTTTACCTGGGTAAAGTGTGGAGCCTGCCCACATCACTGCAGAAAGCTTTTGCATTGAATCTCAGCCTCCTCTGTGTCAATCTGCAAGGCTTTTGGATCTCTATGCATGTTTAAGTAGTAGTTCACCAGGTTTGAACTTGTGTCACTAAATAGTTGCAGTCCTATGGTTGTATTTTCACTCACTTTAATCACCCTGCTTTCACACTGTTCTTGTGTGTAATCAGTGCACCCCTTGGTAACAAAAGAATGTCTTTTCTGGCTTGTTTGTAGATACTGATTTGATTGGCAGTAGCCATCCCCAAACTCCTGCTAGTTTTGCATTCTTAGCTATAAAATGGGTTTGAATGATAGAAAGGTGAGGTGATCGTCACTGTCACATTCTTGTGTCCAGAGGAACTTGCTGCCTGTAATTCAGTTTCTGAAGTCTTTTGGAGCTGTATCTACAAGTGGCCTAGGCCTGGAGGAGGTAAGCTTTCGTCTTTTTGACTTCAGACATTACAGGATTTTAATTGCCCTGTGTGAGCTCTTTTGAGCACCTCTGTTCTTGCAGCTGATGACTATGGAATTACAGACTTTACCTGTAAAAGAAACCGGCCAGTCAGTTCTCATAGCAATAGGCTGATTTTTTTTCACAGTGTAGTAGATATAAGCAAGAACTTTAGGCTCTACAGATCTCTGCACAGTTTTTCACAAATTCAGTTTAGTCTTGGAGTGGGGAATCCACATCCCAGCTACTTTCTCAGCGTTGTGCTTTCCTTTGACTTTCCCAACTCATTTAATCCCTTTTCCTTTTCCTTGGTGAAGAGGGTCAGTGTCCCAGTCTAGGAGTAATTTTCTACAGCATCTGTGTTTCTTCTCAGTTAACACTGAGGTGTCAGGGGTGAGCGTCTGCCTGCCTGGGCTGGGCTGGTGCCCTCACCATTCCCCTCTGTTATGAAATAGCTCATGATTCCAGGGGAGAGAGTAAGGAAGCTGCAATGGAAATGACACTTTGCTGCACTTCCTAATCCTTTACCTATTGAGTTAGGCTTTCCTTTGCTGAACTTGTTCTGACATACCAGACAGTGTCATACCAAAGCAATAAGATGGGAATGTATTAAAGTACTTGTGTCTCTGTTGCTATAGTGGTATTTTTTTTCCTTGTTATATTTCCTTTTTCCTGTTACTATTCTTTGGTGTAATAAAAACAGAAGAGAATAAAAATTCAGAGTTTCAATAAATAATTTATAACAGTTGCAGGGTTTTTTGGATCTAAGTGCATCCTGTTTCTATGCTTGTGGCAGAGAATGGTGTGAGAGGGCTGGTTAAAATCACTTATATTGCTTTTCCTGTTGTCAGTGTGAGTTGGTGGCCTGCTGAGATCCTTCTTCCTGTGCCGTCAGTTCTGTGTTAACAGGAGAGAAACAAGCAGTATTTTTTTGGATCTCTTGGTTTGGTTAAACACTCTGGCATGGATGGTATCCCTTTGCTCTGTCATGCAGGCATTTAACAGTAAATTGTTCTTTCATTCCTCTCAGCAGTGCAGTCTGGAAACCTCCAACTGATTTTTTTCTATTTTCCTGCCAGTGCACAATTTCAGTGGCAGTAAGGGAGCAGGTCCCTTTTTGTTTTGGGTAGAGAAATTTAAGCTGCAAGACAGTTTCACAGCAATATGTTACATAATACTGCGCAAAGTGAAAAGTAATTAATGTGGAGGTGGAAAAGATACCCTTACTACTCAGTGCAAAGCTGGGTTGTCTTTCTGACAAATATAGTTACCTCCTACCTCTTCATTTCCATGAGAGGCTCTCTCAAAATCCCAATGATAAGAAAAAAATAATGGGAAAATTGTCTCTAATCTTTAGCAGAATCTGGCAATACAAGCAAAATGTTGAAGCCAAGTTATTCTGTCATCTCAGCTGCTTGATGTTCGGAAAGAGTAAGGAAATAAACAGGTGAGAAAACACCCAATGTCCCCTCCTCAAGGCTGCAGAATTCTGCATTTTTCATCAGACCAGCCATATTTTCATCTCATGCTGCACTGGAGAAAATTTGACATAGCCTTGTGAAACGAATTTTTCCAGTATGGCTAAAATAGCAGCGTTGGGGCTTATGGAACTTAGGGAAACATCAGTCCCTCTATCTGCAGTTACTATTGAGTTGCTGTTATTGCAGGGTAAAAGAGATGAAACTCTGCTGAAGATGTTCCCTGCCCAAGAAATTGCAAGACTCCTTAATTTTCTCTGTTATACACTTTCTTAAGCGGCCTTTCATAAAGATTTGGTTTGAAGTCATCTCAGGTTATATGAGGGTATAACAACAAGAACAGAGTCTGGCTAAACCTCCTAACTGATGCTGATCTGACTTAGACAATGTATAATCATAGATTAAAAATACCCTGAGCTTGGTTACATCCTAAAAATACTCTTCAAAGTTCTTAGCAGCTGTTACTAGAAATAGTTTACTATTGCCTAGGCGGTACAGTAGAAGCTGAAAATATAAAAACTAGTATTCTTTTTTTCACTTAAATATTCATCATGACTTGAATACTCTGTGTTTAGATTAATATCTTTCAAGTCATTGCTTCTTAGGCTGCTTAGAAGGACCAAAGTGCCGGGTGAAAGGGAATAGGAAATGTGACATATAAAAAGTAGTTTTCATTTCTGTTGGTGGGTGGTACGTGTTTTCCTAGAATATTTTGCTGTTCCAATTCCTTTGACTCAAACCAGAGAGTTCAAAAAAGGGAGGCTAACTTGATCTATGCTGGAAACTCATAATGCAAGATTAAACACCTTGGGATTATTGTCTTAGGCACATTCTTCATCCTCTTCCTGTGTCATATCAGTTGCTAAAATTATAAATGGTGTAAATGAAGTTGGTAAGAAGCACCTATTTTTTTTCCTCTTAAAGATATCAGGGCACTCAGTTAAATACAAATAACGGGAAGCTTGCAGAAGGGAAAATAAGAGTGCTTAGTTAGACTTCCAAACTCTTTGCAACAGACTTTTGATGAAACCCCTAAATTAATGAAGTGGATGAAGAAATTGAATCTATGGCACTAATCCATCCAAATTCCTAGTTTTAGTGAAATTAGAAAGTTATTGATTCTGATGTCATGAGTATAAGGTGAGCGGCTTATGTTTGCTCACTATCTTAAGACCATTGTAAGACTGGGGCAGTTAAAGGAAGGTGCTCTACCTATTTATGGTATTGCACTGGCTTTTTAAGTTAAAGTGGTATCTCCTAGCAAACAGATTTTTGATTTCTGCACCATGACCAGCCTTGGGCATGGCACCTCAGCTACTAGGACTGTCCAGACCTGAGCTGCACTTCTTTCTGGTATAAACACCAGTCCATAATCTCCCCATGGGTAGTCTTCAAATCAGCTTTCTTTGTGGAACCCTGGAAACTGTGTAACTGTCTGCATCACCAGGAATACTGTCCTAGAAGTTTGCTTTTCTGCAGAAACACTTGTGGTGTCCTATTAAAAATTAAAAGCATTATCATTAGAGAATATTAACATCTGTGCAGTATTTTTTTGGTCTGAAAAATTCTGTACATCTCTTGTTTTTCTTCTTAAAGTTGGAGGCTTTCCTTTTCATTGTGAGGATTTACTGTAAAATCCAGAAAAGCTATATATTATGTATTTATATAGTATTTACATTTATAAAACAGCATTTTTCATCTTTTATTGTTCCCCCAAGACCAAATTAGTGTATATGGTTTGGAAATGTCACTTACTCAATGTCACTTATAGCACGTCTTTCAAGATATACTTTTTAGAGATGTGTGTTCTGAACACAAGTTCAGTTCACTGGTAGGCATCCTATAGTCTTCTCACTTGCCAAACCTCTAAATGCAATAAAAGAAACTGTATTTTGTGGAAGTCTTGGCAAACCACCCCCCCCCCCCTGTGGTATACAGTAAAAGCAGATGATGGCCATCATGTTAATCACCTCTAGAACATGTTGCTCAGTTGGTGGTTTTGGGGTGTTCCAAAGGAATAGCAGCATCAATTTTGTTAGTGCCTTGCAAGTACATTCCCGCTTTGCCTGTGGAAAAGATAGTTCTGTTTGCAGAGCACAGACATGTCTAGGGCATGCATGCACATGTGGGTGGACATGAACGTGGCATCCCTGGCATGAGGCCCTGAGTGGCTGAATGTGCTGTGACTGCAGCTGCCACTGCCCTGTGTGCAGGGGCTGGCAGAGTGATGGTCTAGAGAGTCACAGGTGGGATGCTCAGGGCACTTGCTGGAGGTCTGAAGTGTCTTGGCAGTTGGCAAATTCTTCAGTCCCCTCCTGTCTCTCATTTTTGTTTCGGTGCAGTGGAGAAAGTGTGTTCTGGGCTACATGAGACCTTTAACTTGTATCGCCTGCATTCTTTTAGTGGCCTTTAGAAGTTTTCCATGTAGGGTTTCTAAGCTTCCAAATTTCATGAAGATGAACTTTCCTCAGAGAAGAGGAAAATGAAAAGTGTATTTCCTTTAATTATGTGTTCTTCTAGAGGTTAAATCTTCATGGAATTCTCTTGTGTGAAACAATTTTGGAAACTTCCTTTACCTACTATCTGTACATATGAAAATATCTGTGTCAAATAATTGATGTTGCCAGTACTAGAAGTGAAATGAACAGGCAACAATGTTAACAATGTTGACTTACCTTTCATTTTGGAAATCATTTTAATGACTACAATTTAATTTAATTAATACTATTATTCTTTTATTACAGCCATTTATTACTATTTATCTAAGGGGCCTCAAATTACAGGCATGTAAAGTGAGCATACATTTTCCATAACCTCTTATTGACCTTTTTCTGATAGAAGGGAGAAGAGTGTTCTTTTCTGGACTATTTCTGATGCAGAACTATTTATATATTCTTTTAATTCTCTTCCCTAAACACTGTCCAGTGTTCTGGTTGGGTTTTTTTTTTGTTTTATTTACTTTTATACATAAACCGTAAGTACAATTAGCTTGCCATACTGCTCTAGCCTAGGGAGAGCTGCCTGTAGTAGCAGTAGCATCTTTGCCAAAAGATGACTTCACTGCTAGCAAAATATTTGTAAGATTTGGGACACTTTACAAATAATTAGTGAAGTTTGTAATGCTCTCTGGGATTCAGTGGAGTGAAGGAGTATAAACATTACATCTGCCATTTGCATCTGTTTCTTCTCATTGCAGTCTGTTTCTTACTTTGTAGCAGAGTAGAAGCTTCATGAGACCTGGGACCATGGTAGACACACCTCATTACAAGTAGCTGCAGTTGTTCTCTAAAATATACAGTACATTAGGTAATCAATAATATCTGATGTGTTCCTAATTTAAAAAATATTGAAATTCTGTTTTCCTAAACCATTGTGTTTTATTTCATATTCAAATGAGAGTAAGAAGCTTACCTTCTTTATTTTTGCAGCTGCATGCAAATGAATAGCATTCCTTTATTAGTTATAAAAGGGATTTGACAAAAGGCAGACTGTACAGAAGCTGCGTGGTTAGGTGGTAGGTGAGACTGACATTAGGAAGCTATTTTATCTTTTGAAAGTGTTTTTTTGTTTTAAAACTTGCATTGCTTATGCTCTCTTTATTTTATGCTTCTGAGAAATCATCAAAGTCATACATGAAAGAGACCTGGACTTTTCTGGGTTTTTTACTGTATTGACTCCATAGCCGTACACAAAAACCACTTGCTTATTTAAAAGAGAGTAATCTTCATGCATTTTTTTAAAAAAATTGAAGATTTACTGCAGCGAATCTTCTTCCATTTTGAAAGTTCAAAGCCTGACAACACAAAAGTTACGTGCTTAATAATTGTCTCTTTGTTTTGAAAGCTATAAAGTGTTACTGCCATTTAAAAATCAAACAGAAAGAGTAGACATCTGTGTTTTGCTACACAACTAAGTTTTAAAAAATGACAGAAGAAGCCAAGGTAAAACTTTAAAATTTGTATAGGAGAAACAGGTGGTAAATAGGCAAATTGATGGGGTCAGCTAAGGAACAGAAGACCAGAAGAATTTTGGAGAATTCCCCTGCTCTCTGTCAGATTAAAATGGGCAGATATTCCTTATGAGGCTTTGTGTGTGTAATGCCTAATGTTATTTTATCTTGTCTGGAAAATTCACCTGATGAGTGACGATGTACAAGTTTAATGCCAGATTTATTAGACTTTATTTTCTGCGGTTATAATTCCCTTGCTGCTGTCCCACAGAGTTCTCAGGATGCCTGTAACAGAGAGAGGAGGATTAGATGGTTGTTAGCATCACTTTTCTTTATTCACAACAACTGACTTCCCATTGCTGGTGACTCTGACTTCTCTCTCATTTTAAAAATTGTGTCTTTTAATTAGAAGAAATGCAATTTGCTTTAATCCATTGCTACTGAAGCCTGTGGCTGCCATTAGGTGTGGGCTCTGATATGTGTATGATAGTATAGCATGGGGCTGGGACAATATGAATAAGCCTGGGTCTGTTTTCTCCAGAAATTTAGGGTATTTTTCAGGATTTAGATTTTACTGCTGAAAGCTGGTTTAAACAAATTTGGGTACAAGTTTGGTAACTGTCACCTTTAGTGACAGTGCTATATGAAGTTGTAAAGGAGTTGAGAGTAGCATTTTACAAATAAAAAAGATAGAGTACTAAAGTGTTTAAGTAAATACTCTCAAATTATTTTTCTGTCCAGATGTGAGGCTTTTATATTGAGTGTTGATTTAACAAGGAATGGAATGGTGAGGGTGGGTCTTTATCGTTCCTTAAAAAAGACTTTGAAAAATATTTGGCTAATTTTTTTAGAGTACCTAGTAAATTTGAGTACTATAGTTTTTTGGGTGCAAATTTAGGATAGTTAGAATTTCATTTTTGAGAGGTTGCACACAGACCATGTTTAATCAGATAAAGCCATAGATTCAGTTATTTGCCTGGTAATTCTGTTTTCTATTTTTGTTGCCATCCCAATCTTGTTCCTTTACCACACTGCATTGTCTGTTTTAAGCAGTATCAGGAACAGCCTCAGAAATGTGAATATGGTGTTTTACTTGGTGAGCTTTCCAGACACACTTCTCATCCCATCTCCTATAAAGGTTCATTTACAGAAAAAGTAATTTAAACCAAATACTTTAAAGAAGCATGGGCTATGTATCTGTACCGGTTAACCTTTTTTATCTGAATAAATAATTCCTATTCCACTGAAACAGTCTCTCAGAAATACCCTAAGATGAATCTGTACCCATGAGCAGGGTTCCTTATCAGCTTTACCTGAACACTTGCTGACTGCTGATAAGGTGAAAGGAGGAGCACTGTCACATGTATTTTTCTCAGTCCAGATGTACCCCACCACCTCCCTTTTTCCCAGTGAAAGTGATAAATACAAACGAGTTTGACTTTGAAACAGGCAATAGTAGCAAAAGTTTAGAAGACGTTTTAGGGTTTGAGACATCTAGAAAATTACCGATGCAACAGCATAGAAGAAAATAAAACTTACTGTTTTATCTTCAGGCCCCATCATGACAAATAGAATTTACTTTCCCCAGACTTGCTTCTTTCCTTCCTTGTTTAGTCTTTTCAAGAGGAGAAAGTTATGGTAAAGTACTGCTGTACCAAAGCCAGTCAGTCTGGAAGCAGCACTTGTAACAAGTGTTTGCCTGCCCATTGACAGTGTAGAAACACACACTTATGTACAGGAATAAACAGACGTGGTAGGGAAAGGAAGACATAAAATTAATTCCATTGCGCAGAATATATTACTTTTAGCTTTTTGTTTCTAGCTCTCATCAGGGAACTTCTGTGAGGAAGGAATATGACAGATTCTTGGCCTTTCAATTATATTGACATTGGATATTTGTCGATTATACATTGCAGTGTAGCCATGAGTTCCTTGGGAAGGTGCTGGATGGTACCATGTGAGATCAGGATTCTTACTGCATTCAAGTTCCTGAAACCATTTCAGATATCCAAGATAAAATATTAATGTTGTAGTTGTTACTTATTTTGCTAAGCAACATCTAACTGCTTGCTATATTTTTAGATGTATCAGTGAGTAGGTTACTTAATACAGATGATAGGCTTTGGTTACTTAATTATGGTACTTTCCACTTCTTCTCTTGGTGTTGCAAGAAGTTGTATCCCATGTAATAGACAGCTTCTAGTCTTAAGCATTACAGTTTGCTTATACAGTCACTGCATTCACCAGCTTGGTTGCTGTTGTTTTGTTAGAATTTTACTGGTAGAAGTCATCCCACACAAGGCTACCTTCCTTGAGCCTGTCTTCATTTTAGGCTGTGGACTTGCAAGTAGAACACTCAGAAAATTGACAGGTCGCCTCTGTTTTTACGTCTCTTCAACTCTTCTTTTCCTCCCCTGTCTGTCTTCAGGTTTTTTTTTTGTCTTGAAGAGCATGGGAGTACACATGTTTCTGAAAGTCATGAACCTCCTTTCATTCTATTACAAAATGTAGATGGACAGTAAAACAAAGTTAAAAAGTTGTTCAAAAGTAATTATTTTAATCACAGGATGAAGTTCTCAGGCTTCAGACAATCTGCTGTGCTCTCTGGGTCTGGATTTACCCCCAAGCAATACTGCATTGGCAAATCCTATCCAACAAGTCTTCTGAATGTGAAACCCCTCCTGCTCACCAAAGTGGGAGTTCTGTGTATCAGGACTTTGTGTCAGCCTCCTTCATAGTCCACTAAAGGTTGTAAAGTTCTTTGAATTCTTTGGGCCAAATGATGCTATATGGATAATCAGAGGGCAGTGTGGATGGCTGGCACCCATTCTGTAAGGCAGCATAAAGTCTGGTCTGTTCCTCTTTCATCTCCTGCACGAGTGTTACATAAGAACTTTCAGGAAACCTACAATTAAAGCAGACAAAGTGCTTCAAGTATTTATAGGTTTTTATCAGTCTTAGTGTTAGACCTAAGGCAAGTAGAAACAACCATTGTTTTCCAGTGCACATTCATTTTAACATTTTATCATGGTGTGCCCAAGATTCCTTAAGAATTCTGACAGAGGTGGGATTTGAGCTCAGACATCTTGGATGCCACTACAGGCATCCACGTTTTGTTACCACCTCCTTCTTCCCTGCTTCACTCCTGCTGCCTTTCTGCTCACAGCTGTGTGCTGGTGATGTTGGCACTTCCACAACAACACGTGGTGAGCAATGCTGAAGCCACGGAGAGAGAATCGTGGTAACCCCCTCCCCTCACACACCCTCCTCGTGCACGCATATTGCAAACCCATGGTAACCAAAATAGGTGGCAACACAAGGACAAACTCGCCTTGGTTTGTGCTGTTTCACGTTTCACTGACAGAACAGCTCAGTCTCTGGAGTCCCAGAGGTTTACTGAATCTGAATTTCACTCATCTGAATTTCAAAGGAACTGGTGAAGCCTTCAGTTAACACACTACCACTGGGCTGATTTTCTTTAGGAAGTCAAGGTCACACCAGCTGGATCGGTGGAATGCTGCTCAGTTTCTCCAATGCTCATTGCTTTAGGTACATAAGAGATAAATTCTTGCCACATATAACAAAGCTCTTCCTCCAATTAGGCAAAAAGGTTGTCTGACTAATTTGGTTCTTTTAGTAATGCTGTAAGAGTGCAGAAGGTGACTTAAAAATCGTGATCTTAGTGAAGACGTGATATTTGAGAAAGCAAGGAATACTGCTTACAGCCTGTTGTGGAAAATATTAGGAAGATGCTTGGCAAGCAGCATGAGTTTCTTCTCAGCTTGTTTTGCCTCCCATCTGTCTGTTTGACTTTGTTCCACTCTGCAAATGTAACTTCCTTGCATTGTCAACTCGTGAAAGGGTGTTTGAAGGAAATGGTTCATAAAAACTTCATTAAAGGTTTCAGGGGAAATGGCAAGAGCAGTAAATCTGTCAAAACAAGTTATTCCTGTCCACAAGTGAGGCAGTGGGCAACCCTGGTTATAAGGAGAAAGCCTCAGTGCTCAGTGACTGCTACCAGATCCTCGAGTCTATTTCCAGCTCTGAAGACTTGTGTAAAATGCACGGTGTTTTGGTTCATTGCTCTGAGCTCCTTCAGTAGTCTCTGTACATAGTCTGCACTTAAGGAGAAGCTGAGGGCTGTCGAGTGCAGCTCAAATCACAGTTGGCAGCATCCACAGCATTCCGCTGCGATTGCCTTTGGAGCGAGGCCCGACAGATGCGTCATTTGCTTCTGCTGCTTTTTCTGATGTGAGGGAATGGGACCCTGTCATTCCTGGCACCCTGTGTTCCTTGTCCCTCACTGACCTCCAGCCATAGCCTAACCTTTGCAGGGGACTGGGGGTGGGAGAAAGGCTGCCCCTAACTATTCCAAAGGGTGCTTTTCTGGAGTACACAAGGCTTTTGCTGCCAAATATTTGTGGGAAATACTACACTTTTCTGTAGTGCTGTTATTGCCGATGGTACCTGGCTGTGCTGTCCCATGTGCATCTGTATAGTCACTGATACAAAACCAGCTCTCTGGTAATGGGATTTAGGGAACAGTGAAGCGGGATGTCAGAAGGATTTTACATGTGACAGATTTATCAGTTGTTCGCTACTCCTGTCATTGGCCTGAGACCTTCTGGAGGAGTTAAATGTGCTCAGAACTTTTGTGGATGTCAGAGCTCTAGAGAAGAAGCTAAAATATATGAATGAAACAATGCAAGTGGTGTGTCCAGGCAGTCCAGTGTCCATGTATCACTTTCAGATATTACTAGGATATTTTCTCTTTATCCAAAACAGTGAGTTTTACAGCCACAGTTACTTTGAAACAACAATGTAACAGTGTTACATGAGAACATATGTTTCAGGGGGCTTGGTGTAATGACCAGGAAGATATTGCAGGAATGTTTGTTTATTTCCATTTGTTCTCCAGCCTCATGGTTTGACATGGCCTGATGGAGAGACATAGGAACAATTAATTCAAATTAAATAAAGAAGTGAATTCAGAGTTAAGGGGCCTCTGAATGATTTTAATTTATTCTTGTAATGAGCTAACTGAAATTCATAAAGGTCACTCTTACTTATGAATGAGAGTGTCCACAAAAGGCTTTGAAGTAGTTTCCGTAATCCATTTTAGAAGTTAATTTGAATTAATTTTCTGAAACGTCTGCAGGCAGAAAACCCCATTACAGTCTGTGTGTAAAGACCACCAGCACTCAAAAATAATTCTGTCTACATCCTCAGTGCCACAGTAGGTAATTATTGTGAAGAGGGATCCACTGCAGTATCCCAGTGGGCCCTGTCCCCAGTGTCCATGTTTCTCCTCTGTGGGAAACCATTGCCTCAAGCCTGCACTGGGGACTAAGGACTCATTCTAAATCTGGTACGTTTTGCCTACCTCCTACTCCCAGTGCAGTAATTTACATTTGCTTTACCCTGGCTCTGATGTATGCCACCTTCACCCACAGCTGAGAGAGCAAGTCTTTAAATGCTTTTTCCAACACTTAGGCCAGAATTATTCTGTTTTTCAGCTGCTGGGTGAGACTAATGCCAGGTTCCCCAAGGAACGAGTGCACCACCTGGCCAGGGAGCTCCAGCTGTCTGGCTCTGTGCCTTGAGGGCCTCCTGTACTGCCAGATCTTGCCAGTTAGTCCCAGCGTGTAATTTTTTTTGTTGCTGTAGTTCTTATTAGTGACTCAGCCAAGATTGTTTTAAAAAAGCCGTGTCTCCCTTTTAAATTCAGGAAGGCTGTAAAAAAGGAGGAAAGGATGGGTGCATGGGAACTGCTCGAAGCTGTTTGTTATATTTGCTCTCTAAATTACAGCTTGAATATCACTCTTACACTGTGCCTGTGCCACTCTGCCATGTGGAAAAATTGAGAATATTCTGACAGACTCCTTTCTCTGCTGGTTGAAGAAGGGTGTTTGTTTGAACATCTCTTTAAATTCAGGGCCCTGTCATAGGGTATTTTTAAAGACTTGTGCTGGTCACAGGCAGTAATTCAGTATCATAGGAGATCTCTTTTATACTGAGAGCTGCCTGGAAAGGGCCTCTGCTTTTATGGGGTAGTTCTGAGGGATATGCAGAGGTGATATTTTTTTTTTTTTATTTTCTGTCTTTTCTGTTGCCGTGTACATTGATTTCCTAAGAGTCTTAGTCCCTTGCTATTGAATGGATTGTTCCCACAATACACAGTACTGTTGTGGATCTGAGAGATCTGAGATGTGCTGCAATGAGATGGCGCATTAGGGTCACAACTGAACTGCTGCTCTCCTCTGTCAGAGACACCACCAAGCCCTCGAGTGCTCTGATACCTTGGTGCCTTGCCTGTGAAACGGTAGCTAACAAGGCTAAAGGCTGAGCCCTTTCTGAGCTCAGTGTGGATGCTGTCCAGGAGCTGCAGTCAGTGCAGGCTGTGAAGCCATTTCTGTGCCCGCGGTGCCCGGCTGCGCTCCGGCTGTCAGCAGCTGTCGTGTGCCAGCAGTGGGCCAGCCTGGCTCGTGCCTCTCGCTTCCCAGAGTTCTCCTGGAGCCTGGCAGGGCTTCTGGAGGTGATTCTTTTACTCTTCTGAGGACACACAGATCTTCCCTCATGTGTTCGGAAGGCGGAGGCATTTGTCTCCAGTTCTGGAATAGATGCCACCATCAGGGAACACAGTACTGTGTTCTGACCCCAGTGGGGCAACCAGGGACGTAACCTGGAGGTCACTTGGACAGGCAACAATGCAAGTTTGTTTGTCAGTCTGTGGGTGTTTGTCTGCAGAGACCTTACTGCTCCAGTGGCTAATGGGACTTACACAAGAAGTTTAAGTGAGAATTCATTTAAGGAAAGATTTTGAGCCATCCTCCTCTCAAGTAGATTTTTTCCTTAAATAGAACTTCTTTATTCTGAGCTGCAAATAAGAGTTTCACTGCAGGCAGCTCTGAAATATGCATTTCAGCTTCTGTATTATTTAGTTCTAGAACAGGACAGTTAATTACCTCTCCAAGGCACTGGAGCTATTTAAAATATTTCCAGGGTATTCCCAACTTGTCTTCTGTCAGCTTGCCTTACGGTAGTTTTATTCATAATGTGTATTTAAATTTATGAGAAGATGCCTTCACATTTGGGTGTGTGTGTTTGTGTTGGAAAGGAGCATGTGCTCTGGTGTGGCAAAATTGAGTAGGAAGTAATGCCTTCTAGAAATTCAGGATTTATCAGCTGCTTTAATTGCATTATATGCTAGAAGTTTTTTATTTTTTAAACATATTCAATGGCACAGAAACACTTAGGCTTTTTTTTCTCCTGATTTTGATGTATCTTTACCCAAAAGTAACATCATTTGCATAGAAGAGCAGTATTTTTAATTTCTGATAGTGTAAAATGCATATTGGGCTGGAGGTACTGCTGATTATTTCCAGGATTAGACTTTGGTTTTCTTATGTGGTTATAATTGAAGAACAGTAAGAATGACTTCTGTGATGACCCGGCTCGTTTGTTTAGTTTGGAAGCTGCTTGCTAAAAATTTGCTAAATGTGACTTTTTGGAAAATGGGACTTTCATTCTAGAGTTCCAGGAATTTCTGCTTTGCAAATTAATTTATGATCATAGTGAAGAATATGTCTATGTTTTCTGAGACAGATGACTTGGAAATGGACGGGGTGGGGAGGGACTTGGTATGGCTAGATCAGAGGGAGATTTTAAAAGACAGTTCTATAACATATTCTGGTTCCTCTTGGAATAAGGTATGGGTGGCCTAGAGATGAGGAAAATGAAGTCTCATATCTTTGATGCAAAATGACCTCTCTTAAATGTGAAGTCTAAGACTACATTGCATTTAAGGTTTTTGGTTTCTTTAGGGTTTTCTTTTCCATTAGTGGATGACACCGTAGTTTCTTATTATTTTAGTATTTTAGATTGATGAAAAAGGAATAGTAATCATACATTTAGTCCAGACAGCACCAGGATAATTTTCCTGCCAGAGGTTATGTTTAAAAATATCCTTTGATCTGAAGCTGAAAATAGTTCTGTGCTGGAAAAATTAGTGACACTGTAATAAAGTTATCTGGAAACTGAGCTTCCAAGAATATGTGATCCATGTAAAGGTGTCTACATAAAAAGCACAGTTGCTCAGAGTGGAACAAAGGATTTATGTTTCCATTGCAGGTGTCTTTAAGGAATGTGTTATCCAGCCTTTCCCATTGCTGATGGCAGACAGGTACTCCAGGTGGAATTTGTTTTGAAGCCTGCTTTGGCAGCACAGCTGACCTTGAGTGCAACTTCTGATCCCTTCAGTGCACATAAACAGCCTGCTAAAAGGCCAGCTATTTGTTGGGTGGGGTTCTTTTCCACTTTTGATTTGTCATGGAGTGAATGTGAAACTCATTATAAAAATTAATAGAATTGGTGTGTGGGTGTCACCAGTGTGCATAAACCACTGACTAAGTGCACAGTTAAATGCCATCTAAATTTCATTTGCTTGTATTAATTTTTATTCTTAAAATTGTTCCAAGGGTTCTCAGAGGCTGAAGGGTAGAATTGTTTTCTGATTCATCTGGGATGGATGACTGACTATAACAGCTCATTCTTTAAATAGAAGAAACAGACCACATCTTAGCTGCTTCTGTTCTTCACAGGAGAGCAGATTAATTAATAACAGGAGAACGAGGTGTTAAAAGGCCTTGCTGGTATCCCTTCAGAGAATATAACAGGAAAAAGATGGACAGCAGGAGTAAGTTATTGTAGTAGTACAGGGGACAGGGGGAATTCTCAGCTGGTGACACAAGTGTTGATTGTTTCCATTTCTGTCTGGACTTTGGTGTGTAGCAAAGGGGCAGCTTTGAGAAGTGTGCTCACTATTCTCCCAGCCACCACATAAATTGATATCACAGAGCATATTTGTAGTCAAACTGGGCATTATGGACCAAATGGGTGTAGTACAAAGTTTGTGGAAAACTGGCTAGACCTTCAGGCTTAAAGTATCAGTGTCCAGCTCACAGCCTGTGACGAGCGGGGTACTTCAGGGCGTGCTGCCGGAGCTACTCTGTCCAGCATTTCCATCAGTGACCTCGGTGGTGGGGCAGAATGTCCCCTTAGCACGTTCACGTGTGACATCAGGTTGGGAGAGCAGGGCTGCTGTTCAGAGGGACTTCAACAATCTGGAAGAATGGGCCAGCAAGGAATGTGTGGCGGCAAAGACAGTGGCAGTCTTGCACATTGGATGTGGTTGCCATTCTGGGAGCAGCTGGCCAGGTGGCACACCTGCAGAAAAAGACTGGCAGGTCCTGAGGGGCAAGAATGTGAATCAGTGGTGTGTCCTGGTGACACTGAAAGCTTGCTGGAGAGTAGAGTAAGATTTACAAGATTTGGCAGAACATAGCTGGCAGATAGGGGAAGTGATTGCTCCTCTATGTTCAGCACTGAGGGCTTCCTCTGGAATCGTTTCCAATTTTTTTCCAGTTTTACACTCACCCTCCTGTACAAAAAAATGCTGGTGAATGAGCAACTGCAGCAGAGTACTGATCAGGGACCTGGAGCTTGGGACCTATATGGAAAAGCTGAAGGCACTGGCTTTGTGTAGGCCTGGGCAGGTACACAAAGGGTACTAAGGGCAGGTACAATTGATGGTTTCAACTACGTGAGTGGATCCAGAGTTTTCTGTATGAACCCCTTCCCACACTCTTCTTGAGGCATAGTGGAAGGTTGGAAAACAGCAGTCAGGAAGTGCACCAAGAGAAATTCCAACTACATAGAAGTAAATCTTTCTTCACAATGTGTGTGTCCAAATCCTTGATAACATTACACAGAAAAATTGTGCAGTCTCTGGAGATGTTCAGACATTGATGAAAAAAGGCCCTGAGCAACCTGATCAAGTTTTGGAACTAGCCCTGCTTTGGGCAGAAGCTTAAGTTAGAGACTTCCAGAGGTCCCTTCCAGCTGGATTTACTCTGTGATTCACGGCTCTGGGATTCTGATGGCAGTAGACTGCTGAATGCAGGGGCTCCTGCCCTTCAGCAGTCTGACCTGCACACTGTGGTCTGCACTCAGTAGGCACAGGCTGTACTTTTTTTAGGCTGAAATCTTATCATCCTTGCTCATATCTTAAGTGACAGTATGACTGTCAGTGGGCTGCTTGTAAAAGCAAGCACTAGCCATGAGGTAGGATCTGACATCAGAGGAGTTTCAGCATTCACGTAAGCAACGATCTCCTTCTCTGTCCCCCAAGCGTTGCTCTTGCTTGTCAGGGCTCTTCCTTTTAAACTCTCTCCTCCTCGTCGTGAATGACCTGACAAATGAGTGATGGTCCATGTGAATTTCAATATTTTTGGTCTCTTGTCCCACGTGTAAGTCCTTGACAGATTTCTGCTTGCTCTAGCAGAAAATTTGGACAGAATGGAATAAGGAGTTGCACTCAGATGAGCTCTGTGTGCTCCGAGTGTGTCGTTTATAATGCATGGAGCACTGAGTAACAGGAATAGCAATGTGAAGTTGCTGCTTAGATATGGCAGGTTGTTACCTGCCATATCTAAGACACGTTGTCTTTTTCTGTCCTTTGAAGCACGGGTGATAAATAAACAAACAGAACCACTGGTTCTGTGAGGCATCCCTTGTGTGTTTTAACTAGCCATTAGTTAGAAGCAACTGCCATTGCCCTACTTCTGAAGAAAACATGCAGGTATAAAAACACATGAATTAAAAGTAGAATAAATCTTCCTTTCCTCTGCCTTAACAACCTTTATCAATTTTAATCCTGCTATCGATTTTAATCCTGCATATTTCTATTGTTTGATTTTACTGCTTATTTGTTAAATAACTGAGTGCAGATACTCCTGAGGTCTGTTACATTAACACTTTCTGTTTTCTCTGCTTAGCTTAGCAAAATAAGAACAACAACCAAAACAAACAAACAACACTGCCCCACAACATAATTTACTCAAATTCACTACTGGTTAACATCCTGATATTTCCATTGAGCCTATTAATGAAACATATATTAAATTTATGGTTGTAAAAAACTCCTTTTGTTTAGGTTTCTGTATCACCTTGCTTTAATCCCAGTGATAAGAAAGAAATTTCTTAGTTTAGAGTCACATCTCATATGTAGAAATACCAGCGGTGATAAAAATTTAATGAAATAATTTTCAATAGAATCCAACAGGCTGAGAGAAAAATTGCCTTGCAGCAAAGAAAAAAAAGTTATAAGGCATCATTTGAATTCTTCCAGTATTCTTACCTATCAACAGTGCTTTATACTTAAAGCAAATGTAGGACTATAAAAACCTGTAATTGTTTGAGATGCTTTCCTTCTAGCGCATTTTTGAACCTTGGACTTTAGATATATTTGTGATTTATCTAAGCAATTCTAAGTTATTAAAGAGGCAACTTCTCTTTTTTGTTGGTCTATACTGTTCATTTATTCACATTTTTAATATTCCCAACATATTGCATCTGTGCTTAAACAAAAAAAACCCCAAAACTATCTTGTGGATTCTAGAAATTGGTTGAAATTCAGTTTTACCTAGAAAGAGACCTTTGTGTGCTTGGGGACTAAGAAGAAGGATTTTTGCTGTACAGTTGGAGTTTACTGGGGTGTGAATGACTGTAGAGAAGAATGCTGATGCCTTGTTTGATGACAGAATGGTGATGGGTGGGTCTCTAAACAGGGATGTGTTGCTTCAGTTTGTCAAAGAGAAATGTACCTGTCAGGCCATACATCAAAAAGAGTATGATATTTGTGAAGGGAGAAGAAAGAGCCATTTTAAATAATGAATGAAGTTATGAGAAGAGAAGTTTATGAGCATCCCATAAATAAATTTAGTATCGGAGCTAGAGGAAAGTTAATCCCTACACCAGCTTTCCCATGGAACTTGTAAATTTTACATAGAATCATAAAGTTATTTAGGTTGGAAAGGACATTTAAGATCATCAAGTCCAACTGTTAACCCAGCACTGGCACATCCACCACTAAACCATGTCCCCAAGTGCCACATTTACAGATCTGTTAAACATCTCCACAGTGGAATCCATGACTCCACCCTTACCCTGGGCAGCCTCATCTAGTGCTTGCAACTCTGTCAGTGGGGAACCTTTTCCCAATACCTGGGTGAAACCTTGCCTGGCACAGCTTGAGGCCATTTCCTCTTGTCCTGTTGTCTGTTTCTTGGGAGAAGAGCCCAGTTCCCACCTTGCTACACAACTTGTGACAGAACCTGCTGTGGTTAAGCTGGAACTCCATCAGGTTCTGGAGGGAGCTGTGGGGTGTTACAGCCTGTGACTGCTCACAGCCGGATGTGATACACTGGGAAGTTGCACCCGTTCCTTCCCTCTGGGTATGATACTTTTCCTCTCAGTCCCACACCTCAATTTCTTACACAAAAGAACACCGAACTCTTACTTTAGAGATTACATTAGCATACTTTTTTCATTTTTGCAAAGGATGTAATGTTACAGAGACACTGTTAAATTAAATAAACTTCCATTTTAAAGACTCCCACCATGTCATGTGGGAGGTTGACTGCTGAGGATGGGTACAGTCTCAGGAGCCAACAACACTGAATATTGCTCATGTCCTGGTGTATCATGTCACAGCCTGAGGAGCTCCTGAGCTGACAGTTGTGTGTGATGTATTGTACTAAAAATCCTGACACAGATAATGCTGCTTTTGTTCAGGCTGAAGAAGAACATTTGCAATATTGACTTTTCCCTATCGCTGTTTATGCTGTGGGCTAGAAATGTCTACGTTTTCATGCAGGATTTATAGAGAAAACTGGGTTTGCTTCCCTGTTTTTCTGCATCTCTTTGCAGAGCATAAACAGAACCTTGCCTCACTCTGAACAATATTCAGGGCATAAGAAAAATTTTCACTGGCATTAAAGAAAACAGTGGAGGCACTGTTTAAATTTTCTTCTTTTTCAAAACTATGCTGTTGTGTTCATAGTGGTGTACACTAAAAGAAGCCTTCAGCATTTCTGGTCTGGTTTAACTTGCTGTAGCAAACATTCACATGTGCAAAATACCTGTGGGAGCATCAGTAAGCTTTTTTTCATGGACAGTGCTTACAGACCTAGGCTTTATTTTAATGTAATGAAGACCAATTTTTTGTTGTCTGACAGTCATTACAGCTATTACTCATTGCGAATTAATCCCTCAGACAGGCCTTTCATTTAGCTGACTTCTTGAAAGGTTGAGTCCTCCTTGGAAAAAAGTTAAGGATGTAATCATTTTTCTGTCACTGACAGAATCTGGGTATTTTTCTTTTCCAGGAGAATTGTTTGGTAAGTGGATCACAGTTGTAGCTAACGTGTATCAAAATTAGGAGCATTCAAAAAATCTGCACTCAACTTTTTAAAAGCAATTAAGGAAACAATAGGTCATGATTTCAGTCTTGTAGTAAATCATTTAGTAACTCCCTGAAGCTGAAGGGAAAGAGATGGCAGAAAATTAGGATTCAGATTGTGAGTTGATGTAAACTGATCCCTCCACTAACCTAATCTTTTTCAAAAAGAAAGGTGGTTTTTTTTTAGTATCAGGAAGCTAAATCACTTGCTGAGGATCTGGCCCAAAGTTATTTATTGTAAAGATCTGTTAAATGCCAGCCTCTGGTGTGTTAAAAGTACCTGTTTAGGCTTAACACACTTTCCTTCTCAAAGAAAAGCCGTTTGCTTAACCAGCAAGATGCCGAAAAAAATAGAATTTCAGAAAAGTTAGTTAATGAGATAATTCTAATACATCCTGTTTTGTTTCTTGGCAACAGAAAGCGTGTGACAGTCAATTGTCTGCCAAATATTTTATCTTCATGTTATCCATTTGTGATCCGTTGCCTGGCGCCTGAATTAGAAGCCAAGTCAGGGGAAAGCAGTCAGTATCAGCAAGTCTCCAAGCTACCTTTGAGCATGGAAAAGCAGAGGGAGGTTACACGTTTTTGTGGCTTTACAAACACTTAGGCTAGCCTAGGGAAATGCAAATTGTTAAGGAAATCTTGAAATGAAGTGTAATGGGAGGCTGCCATTTTAGTCTAGAAACTATTTACAGCTCAGTGTATCCCGACTGGAGTATCTGTATTTCTAACAAGCATAGATTGAAATCCCAGCAGAATTGACTCAGTCTCCTTCCTTCCTGCGTGGATATGTTGGGGAGTGTGCAATTTACCCCTTCTCTTTACTGTCTGATAATGATTGTGAGGACAAGGATGCCTGGGCTTTTTCATCAGGGCTGTCACTGCCTCAATGTGTGACCTCGGAAAATAACTTGGCGTCTGTATGGGTGGAATTTTTAAAACGAGCTGCCTAAAATTAGGCATCTAAAAATAAACAGCTTGTATTCTTGCAGATGTGAAGCCTTGTTTCAGATTATTTTGCTGGAAAAAATTAGCTCGTATGTTTATTTACCTGTAAAACTGAGTGATGTTGAAAGACATGATAAAATATTGTAGACTATTTGTGCAGAAGAAGCAGGTTGAGAATTTTCTTTTTCTATTCTCTTTCCTGGGGTTATAAGAATTTTGGCCTCAACCTAATCAAATCAAAACAAAAGCTGTTTTGGAAGTGTTTCTTCATACAGCACTGGAATACAGGATGGAGCTCACTGCTTCAGAGTATAGGTTAATAAAAAGCAGGGACATATTCCAAAAGGAATTAGAAAAAAATGTGGAAAATAGGTGCATAGTAGGTGTTAAACACAGATCTGGAGGTAGTCTAAAGCTGAATCAGCATTTTGCTGCAGTGTGAGAGAGAATCTAGAAGGATCTCTCCTTCTAGAGTATTTGCCCTAGTTTTAAAGCTTTTTCCCTTAAGCACTTCCTGTTGCAGGTTTTAGATCTTTGTTTATGCCTTAACTAATTAAAATACTGTACAAGTTAATTAATGTTTTTAAAACATTGAGATCATCAAATGAAATGGATATGCAAGAATTTCAAATGATGTCTGAAGGGGGAGGGAGGGTCTTTATCTAACTACAGAGATTCAGTGTTCTGCCGTTGGCCCAAATCTCTCTCCTAATGAATTTATCTACAGGCTGCTGCACTGGATTCTAGAGATGTCTGGTATGAGTAGCTCTGGGTTAATATAGGGCTCCTTTTAAAACCATGTGACAGTTTAAAAAATGCTCTGGGATACCCTAGGATGAAAGGTACATAAATGCATGTAAACGCTATAATTAGGATGCAATTAGAAATGCACAAGAAAGGAGTGTTTGTTTGGCTCCACTTTATATGTCTATAAAAGTTTCATTTTTCTGGAGCACAGGAGACCTGGCATAATACTTGTTCTAAGCAGTTACACTTGAAAATAATTGCTGTGTGCAAGCACTGAGGAAGTTACTGTAAATTCGTTTCTGCTGCAAGGCAGAGACAATGACATTGATGTAATAATTTCAAAGAACGGGGCAAAAAATCTGGAGGAATCGCTCCTGAAAGGACTGTAAATGAGAAGAATTCCCAGCAATCAGGAGTGTCAGCCTGTATTGGGAGGTGATGGAAATTGCTGAAATAGTAAGGAAGCGTCTGCTTCTAATTTTGCTCCTGTGATGTGTTGGTTGTGGCGCTGTCACTTCCGAACCAGCTCTGGTGAAAACACTGTGGCACCCCCAGGGCCTGTGTAGGGGCATTTGCCATTACATGGGGCTTGAAGTGAGAACACATAAGAAGATAAACTGTGAGGGAACAAGGTAAGTTCATTTCCTTTGGTAAGAGCTTTCTGGTATCCTTTAAAGTTCCTGGTTTTTGGGTTTTTTCTTCTGTGGTTTGTTTTTTTAATAAATAATTTTCTTTAGGCAGGACGTGTGATGGCTGAACCTTTGGGTTGGGATTCACGAGACCTCGATTCAGTTTCCAAGCTGGGCACAGAGATTTGTTGTCCTGGAAAGATCACTCAGTTTGCCCAGTACTTTCCTCATCTGTAGCGTGGAAAGAATATCTCAACAGGGATAAAATCTTACAGGGAGCAGGCTGAGCTAACATGGCCCAATGTCACCTAGGAAGAACTTCTTTTGAAACTTGAAGGAAGAATTGCGATGCCTTACCTGTCTCGCACTAGATGCCATGGGAATGTGCTGATCCATGGATCTGTGGTTTTCTGAAGTGGCTGATAACACACTTGATTTGTAGGTTTTCTGATAGTAGGTAGTGTATGAATGTGGGAGCTTCTGTTTGGGTTACATGAAGTCTGGAGGGGAAAAAAAGGCAATTAAAAAATGGAAATTGTACAAATGAGCTTTTAAATTCAAGAAATGTCAGATTGTTGGTTTGTGTGATGGAGTTGTGGAGAACACTGTTGTCTTTTTTGTTTTTCTGGCACCACTGTGTATCCCTTGCAGCACAGGGATTGATTATTCTCAATCACTTTGTAGGAATTACAATAAGCCTGAGAACTGTGTAGGATGGAATAAGCTAAATCCGATGAAATTGCTGGAGAACTAACAGCCAGAAAGTCTCAGCTGAGCTTTAATAGCCAACAAAAACATCTCTCTGCTGAGCAGAACAGACTGCAGTATTTCCAAGTCCTGTCACTTGGCAAGATTTACGTGTTCTTTTTTTCATGAGAACAATATACAGTGTTTATGGCAGCAAACTGGCAGATTTCAAATAGTTTGAAGCTCTTGGAGACTGGACCTGCAGCTTTAGGAAGCAGAAGGTCCTGAGATGGGACTCAGAGCTTGTACAGTGAGAAGTGGTCACGGTTTACAAAACTATGAGGTATGGTCAGTTAATTGGACATAAATGAAAGTGAATATGTAATCATAGGTATTAGAGAGGTGATATTTATGTACATAAATGGCCATATAGATGACTTATATTTATACCTGTCTTGAATACGGTGCCTGATGCTGTAGGTACTAATAATACTGAGCTACTGAGAACGTGATGACTTGTACAAAATGGAGATGTATATTGAATCCTTCTCATTTTCCTTTTTCGCCTCTTCACCTAAACAAAAAATACATAAATGTGGTTAACTGAAGTAACCACACTGGTGAACTTGAGGAACTTGTAAGGAGGACGGAAGAAACTTACTTCTAGACCCATGGAGCTCCTTTTCACCATTTTATCTGTGACAAAAACACAACATGCAGTTGTATCTAGGAGTAGAGTAAATAAAATAAATAAATTTTAGTGGTCAACACTTCCTGGGAATATAGTAGTTTAATTTTTTGTCTGTAGAACAGGAATAATTGTATCTGCTTGCCACGTCAGAGGATTAGTAATGGTAATTAAAGTGTGGAGTGCTTTGATTATTGAAAAGAAGAATGGGGATGGAAAGAAAGCAGTGTTTCTGATGAGCTATTCATTTTCAGTCAGGCACGTTAAAATCCAAATGGAGTAAACACCCTCCTGCACTCCACTTAATTTGGCAGCAAATAAAATTTATAAAATCACAGGAGAACAATGTCAGGCTGAGAATAAAGGTAGAGAGACCAGGTTCTGTGCCTGTGTTCACATTTGTCTGTGCCTCTGAATGACTGTGTATTTTTAACAAGCTGGCTGAGAAGATGACAATTCATTGTGGAAAAAATGAAGTCAGGAGTCCAGGAAATTCAGGATTTAGTGTTTGAAGGAGGGAATAAAAGTACTTGGCCAAAATTTGATCATATTTAGTAGTTCCCAACGAAGAACCCAAAAGTTTTTGTATGTTTCTGGCATATTTTTATTTGTGTTTAGAGAAGTGATAATTTTTGGTCATCTAAAGTGAAATCTCAATGATAAAATGGGATTTTGTTTCAGATGCATCTCTCAGTCCCTAATAATGTGCAGAAGAGAGTAAGTGTGTTCTAGAGAGGCGTTCAGGTTGCAAGTTGTCTGGTTTTGCACCTTGCTTTTGGCTGCTTTTCACTCAAATTTCCTAGGATGAGGGTTAGATAATTTCTTTTTCAGTGTTCTCTCTCTGTTCCTTCCAGGGAAAGGGAACAAAACTTAGAGGTACTAACCATTAGTATGGGTACAGGGGGAAAAGAAAAGAAAGAGAGAATGTGCAGCTCAGGAGGTGTGAGCAGAAACTGAAGAATCTGAAGCAGTTAAATAAGACAGCTTAAGGGTTCTATGGATGATTTAATGGACATGGAAAGAACTGGGAAAGCAGACAAATGGCAAGGAACTGGAAGTAATTCTGGGAATGGTATTGCCAAGAGGATGTTACAAGGAGGTAGGGCAAACCCGATGGGTGTTGAGGATGTTGGACGCAAATCAATCAGAACAAAAAGATTCATTAATTCAGCTGCTCAAGGAACAGTTTGTCTCTGGGTATGTGCAACTGTGTAGAAGGAAATGCCTGGAAGTCTGCACTTACCAGCCAGCCTAATTGCCTCTGTCCGGGAGGGGTGTTGTGGGAACAGAGGGAAGATGCCTGGGACTTCAGCTTTCCCTGCTCCCAGTGTGTGTGAAAATGGGTAACAGTGTTTCTTTTACAGGCTCTTCCTCCTTTAGGTGCAATACAGACAAAAAACAGCAGCAGTGGAGTGGAGATGAGATGCAGAGTAAAATAGACAGAAAACAGTCTCAGGACAAAATCAACTCTGCAATCAACCTTTAAGACTGCTGGTTAGGATTCTTTTGTATGAAAAAGAAAGTTTTCAATATCACCTGCTTTGAGATGGTCAATACATTCAGACATGTCACTGTTTGAAAGACAGCATACCAAGGTCTCAGATAGTAATGGAATAATAATATCTGGAGGAAAATACTTACTCTTCCTTTAAACTGTTTGGGAACATAGACACACCTATTCTGCTTGGGCCACTCCCTTTCATACTGTTCAACCCAGGAAATAGTAGGAGTGGAGCCATAGAGTGAGCCACCTCTGAAGGCTCTCACTTGTTCCTGCAGCTTGCCATCCATTCTCTGCGAGGGTGTAGCTTTTGAGGTGCAGGAACAATACTGCCTGAGAGCACAAATGGAACTAGAAATACATCAGAGCTCCGCAAACGGCAAAGGTTTGTCCTGGACTTTTGCTCTGCTATGTAAATCTCTAATGATAAATGACAGGTTAAGCCATCCACAGGACAGTGGTTCTTGGATTTACAGAGGGAAATCAGGCTGAGGAACTTCTGCTGGACTGAAACTGGGATCTTTCTGATAAGAAAAGCAGTTTCTTTATTTCCGTTTGTTTTTCTTTACTGATTTAAGAGTTAAACACCTCCTCAGGCTGGTGTGTTTTATGAACAGTGGACTTTGTTACTTGGCTGAACAGTGTGTGCATGTACCCATGGGCTGCTCCTCTGGAATGGATATCTGAATGTAGGGAGCAGAGCACAACTCAGTGGAATTAAACAGCCTTTTTTATCCAGCTCTGGCTCCCTGTGTATTTTTGTAAGAGATAATTCACTGCTGTCTTTTGAAGTTTCCCATCTTCTAGGTAAAGATGATGACAGCATGTTGTTGCTGTGGGGTGAGTTCTGCAAAAAGAGATTTTAGAGTTCTGTAGTGGCAGGTGGCATAAGCGTTCAGACTATTGCTAATTGATGCTTTGAATGAACAGCTGATAACCTGTCAGTGTTAGGGTGCTTTTGAGGGCAGATTTCTCTGGTGTTTAACTGAGGAAGCCTTGTGCAATCTCTGTGTTACTGACTGAGCCCAGCTACAATTCTGTCCTGCAGCCACCTGTCACTTCTGCTGTCCCTGCACAGCAGACAGGCAGGAGGGTGTTCAGGGCCTGTTTCCTTGGTGCAGAGGCACTGCAGGAATGACTGTGCAGCACAGGGTGCCAGCGTGTAGCAACCTGCAGCCAGGTGAGACTCCAGGCACTTTGCTTCTACACACCGAAAGCACTCTCAGCACAGTTTTGGTGGTGAGGGATACAAATACTCTTTGCATCCAAGAGGTATGCAGCTCTTAGTTTGCTTAGTAAACACTCTTTTTTTTTTTATACCACAGCCTTAGATAAAGGTGGGGGAAGGTGGCATAAATATAAAAAATATATTTAGCTTTCTTGGTAACTCAAGTGTGGGTAGTTGCTTTCTCTGTTATGCTTGGACACCTTGGGGTGCCCATTTGATTTCAGGGGTTAGAGGTGGAAGAAGTAAAGTCCTGTTTTCTTCTTTGCATTGTCTAATCCAATACTTGTCTCTTAAAAACAGATGTAATCTACCTTTATGTGTCTGGAGATTAAAAAATATACAGGCAGACATATTAAAGAACTGTGTTCACCTCTCTATGAAAAGTGTCACTTTACCTTAAGAAGACCCAAAAAACCAGAAAAGCACAACCCAAGTTTGCTACCAACTGTTTATAACAACAAAAAATTATGTTTTTTTCCATTACTAGTTAGTCTTTATAGGCCAAACACTTAACCTAATGTTGATTTAGATACAGCAGTTTTATTTCTGTTCTTTCTCTCTATGTGTGCATAATTAGGTGTGCAAAATTCCTTTTTACTGCCTTATTTCTTTCTTGCTTTTTTTTTAAAGTACTTTTTAAAAATTATATTCATATAAATTAATCTCAGCATAGTATGTAGTTGGTTAGCATTGAGGTTTTTGGTTAAATTCAGCTGTTTCTGTATATTCACATATGTAGCACTTGGGGACATACTGAGTGTTGAGTTAACAGTTGGACTCTGTGATCCTGGAGGTCTTTTCCAACCTAAATGATTCTGTGTTTCTCTGATTCTATCATATTGCTGCCATGTGGGAAACCACCATATCATTATGTGAATTTAATCAAATGAATATTTGATCCCCTGGTCCGGGGGGGCATTCATTATAGTGAGGTTAGGCTGAATCTCTGCTTCACCCTTCCTGACCAGATGCACTGAGAACTGGGAACGCCTTGCTTTGGTTGGTGCTGATGATCTCCTGGGTAGGGATGGAAATCTCTTCTCCCTGCTGGGTCCTAGTACATAACTCCTGATAGCCACACTGAAAAGGCACAGGGGAGACAATTGATTCTTCTCCCTGCTGCTCTGTAGGTGTTTGCACTTTCTCTTCCCTGGCGTTAGTAGGGGAGTCAAGCTGTCTTGAAATCTAATATACAGAGAGACAATTGCTTGTCATTTCATTAAAGTGGGTAATGAAAACAGGTTGTTTAGTTTCACTTCCATTTTTAATCAGTTTCACATGCTGGCTTTTCTCATTCTGGAAAAATGATCCCCTAATTCTCTTTGTCAGCTGTCTGTTTCTAGGTGGAAGACTCGACCTCATTCTGATCATAACCCACTTAGCAGCAGAAGAACTGAAATTCTTTCCTTGTTCAGAACCAATTAGTTGACTCCAGGAACAGTATTGTGAGGATCTGGATTTCAAAGAAAGCATAAATGTTGGGGGGGAAGACTCAATAACAATCAGAAAACCACTACAAAATGATGCATTATCTTCTAATTCATTCATAGTTTAAAAGGAAATAACTGGGAGCTGCCAACTATTTTCAGTCTGAAAATATGCACAACATATGTTTATAACATAAGGTTTTCTACTGATAAACACTGTTGTGATCAGCACCTGTTTTAACTGATTCATCTGAAAATTTTGCTTAGTGCTGCTTGAAGAAGTTCATCAATCAAATTTTATTCACACAACCTGACAGGTTGGCTGGCTTGCCTACTTTCTTTAATTATGTGGGTTGTTGCTTAGCTATTCTTAATTGCAGAAGTATCTCAATCAAACCAGGGCAAAACTCTGACCAAAAAAATTTAAGATGCCTAGAGAGTGTTAATACCAGAAGGGATTTCGAAGCTGAACTGCATGGAAAAGGGATTTTTTTTTTGGTTATTGATTTGTGTCAGTGGTAAATCTGTGTATTAAACAAATACCACAGTGGTAACGTCAACACAAATAAAAGGAAACTTAAGTTTTGCTCTAGGCTGAGGGAGTGTTTACATTTAAAAAACTCAAACTAACCACCCTCCTAGTATGTACTATTAATAGTTGCTTACATTCTACAGAAACTAAAGAATCAGGCATCTCATGAAGTAACTATCTAGATGCAATATTTAGTGTATTTTTAATACCAAGAAGTATAGATGCTCTGTGGTGATGGCTAAGAATGCAGCAGAAGATCCTCTGAGATGGCCAGGGCCATCTTGACTTTCCATTATGTTCTAGTTAATTTAAAATTAATTAAAATCCCACACTTGTGTTCAAAGTTCAGCTGCTGGAAGAATGACTTTTCTTAGTAGCCCATGACACATTAGACTTTAAAAAAAAACCCTACCTTAATTTATGGCATTTGGTCATGCAGTGGAAGGATAAGATCAAGAAATACTGCTGTAAATCATTGCTGCAAATACAATGTGGTAAATATCAGTTAAGCAGTCAAAATAGTGGTCTTAAATTCTGTGTAGGTGCATACATTTGACTCATTCATCATTCCAGTATTTATGATACCACTGGAATGATTTTTCCCACTATTGTAAGACCTTATTTCCTTCTTCCTCTTTCAGAACTGTGAGTGCCCTCCACGTCCACTGCAAGATCAAGACTCTTGATTTAGTGCTATCTTTGAATAACTCTCAAAGGATTTGATAGACACAGCTTCACAACGTGATACATGTCAGGGACATATCCTGAGATGTGGCTTGTCCTGTGTTAAGTGGCACTGGTAAAGGACAAACCCAGCTGTACCTGTCATCAAATCAAGAGCATGTTTCTCTTTTTCAATGGACTGTCAGCTCTGGAAATTTGCTATGTTTCTCTGACTGCTGCTTTTCCTCATGGTGCTAGATTACAGCTCTTGTTTGAGGAGATTCCACTAAACTATCAATAAAATACAAGCAACTGTTCATGTAGCTATGAAATAACCAAGGGGATTAAAACACTTTTTTATCAAATACCAGTTGGCATATGCTATATGTAATTTCCTGCCATTAATAAATGGAAACAAATTCCTAGTGTTTTTTCTTCTCCATCAATGTATTTTCAGATGTGTCCTTGCCTCAGTTTTGCCTGTACAGAAAGTGATCCCTGTGTGAGAAGTGATAATTTTGCTTAACTGACAGTTTCTTCGTTTTTAACAGGGCTCTCGACTGCTTGTGTGTGTGCAGCTGATTTAACCAGAAGATAGTGCTGACCACAAGAGGAAGGGTTCAACAGTGCAGTAGGATTTATTTAATTAGAAAACAAAGGTTAGCCAACACAGCATATTTAAAGCTGCTTTTATGAGGAATGTTGGCAGTGGATGAACTGATCTGATGTCATTTCTGGCATCCTGTAGCAGTGCCATACTTTCCACTGTATAGAAAGGTAACCTCCTATTCTTAGTTGTGATGGACACTGACAAACAGTTTCTACTTGCATCTGGTAGGGGCTTAAATTAGTCTTTATAGTACAAAGAAGGACTCTCTTCTAGAGCTTCACTGATGCTACAAGAGGGCAGTGTGACTGCAGGAGTTACCCTTTTAGAGCTATGCCATGCTCCGAGAATGGCTACAATGCTGGAGAATTTGGGAGTTGGATGCAGCAAGAGAAATACTTAATTCTTATGATCATGTGTGCTGGTGCTATATCTACAGCACAAAATCCAGTGTTAGGAGACAAGGGGTAATGTTCAGGAAGATGTTCAGGAAGCCCTGCAATGATCTAGAGAAGACTTCCTTCTGGTGTAATTCTTTGTTCAACATTCGAGTAAAGTTACCGTGTATGTTTCCGTAATTATGTGACATGTCAGAAGACAGTGTAATGATACCCAGTTTATTTCAGTACATAACAAGAGGAGTGGTGCTGTCTTTGATGTCATGCTTGTAACACGTCACTCTTTACAAAGGTACAGGGAATAAACTGAGGACTGAAAGAACACTGAGGTTTCAACTTTGATCTCTTTGCTTCTCAACATATTTCTGTTTCAATTACTATGAAGTCTACATTGTAAAGAGGATGTTACAAGGAGTTTCTTTTCTCAGCTGGAAGAAAAATGTCAAAGTTCAAGAAAGGAAAAGTAAAGAAAAGAGTATGATTAAAGGAATTACATTTATCTTGAAAGTCTTTGCTCCTTTTAAATAAAAGACACCTAAACATTGCTGAGGAGTGGGAAAAAAGCTTCCTACTGAAGATCTGAAGGAGTGCCAGCTTCTGCTAGTATCTTTTTGGCTAATTGTTCCCTAGAGTGGCTTAGGCACCTCTTTGACTTCAAGCTCAACCCCACAGAAGTCGTGGGAGTATTTATAAGCTTTAGGATAGGCAAGCACTTGGATTGTGTTTTGAGTCAGTTGTTCAATCATACAGAGTCTTGGGGATGCAGCAGCTTTTGTATTTATATTTCATATAGCTTTCACTATATCTTGCTTACAAAATTGCATCAGCTGTCAGCAGTTGCACTTGTTTTTTTTTCTGCGTGTAAGTTAAAAGGATTGGATTTGCTGTAAGAATCCATAGTGCAGTATTCTTGACACTGTAGATCAATAGATTAGCCTTGTGCTGCCAGGAAGTAAAATGCTGAGCCACCTCATCTTCTAATAATGCAATAGACAGATCCATTATGCACACATTGTTATTTTATGTCTGAAAATAGATGTGAACAGAGATATTTTTTCCATGACTATTCTGAGATAAACGCTGGAATGGATAAGTAAGGTAAATAGCCTTTGGTTGAATCAGGCCTTTTGTCATAACCTGATAACTCTTCTACTCACAGCAACTACAGTAACAGTGATTCTGCTTGTTTGGGGGAGAATAACTACAAATGGAATTTTCAGATTGGAAAAGATGTACAGAATTAACTATTTGCCTTTCTTGATAACTTGATTTTCCATGGAAAATAAGCACTTTTAGTGTTAAATAAGGGATGCAATGTACTGGAAATTGAGAAATATGGTAATGAAGTTGGAAGGTAAAGAAGATCAAGGAGAAGCACTCAGCTATGCTTTACATGACCTCTTTTTTAATGCTGACCAATTAGTCCCTAGTGTTATCTGTGGCACTTCTGTAGTTTCCATTATCACAGAATCTGAAAACTTCAGTCTTTAATGTACCTATTGTTAAAAATCCCTTGTGAGGGGGAAAGTGATAGGGGGAAATACAATGGAAGAGATTAATAGAATGGCTCAGGGATGAACAGCAAGTCTGTGGGAGTGCAGAGACAGCATATTTCCCAAATCCCACGTTAAGGCTTCCCGAGGTAGTAGACAGTACTTCACTAGCTGACATTATTAGGGCTTTTTTCCCTAATGCCATTTAAATATTTCATTTGGTGATTGATTTGTCCATGTACTGTTTTTCTTTGTACTATTGCAGCCCAGCTAATAATTCCACGGGAAGGTGGATGGCTGGTGCTGCTCTCCTTTGTCTAAGAAAATGATCATTAGATGTAATCTCAAGCATATTGTTTATATTTTTTTTTGTTTGTTTAATCTTTCTGCTCACTGCTTCACTGAAGGATAAACTTGGTGGTTGTTGGGGATTGGGGAAGTGAGTCAGATTCAGTTTCTGAGCATACAGCAAAGGGAAAAGCATTCCCAAGAGCTTGTTATGCTGCCTGTCCAATGTTACAATGCACTGCAAAGCTGGGCTTTTGTTACCAAAGGCTCATGTGCCATGGAAGTTATCATACATAGTTGATAACAGGAAGCTGAGCACAATGCTTTAATTCAGCTGGAAGATTTTGCAAATGTCATCAGTTGGGAAAGGAAATTGTCACAGTGTGGTCTTAGTTAAGTCTGAGATAGAAATGCAGTTGTGTTTTCTCTCGCGTTTTTTCTCAGTTACAAATAGGAGAATAAAGGGCAAAGTGATGTTTAATGTATGTTTTGGAATGAATACCAAGAAACCAATACATAAAATAACATTTGCTTTCTTATTTCCGAGTTAGTTTAACAGAATGGCTTGTGCATGCAGATCTTGCTGTTGATGTATAAAACAGGTCTGATTTTCAGTGTGCCACCGCTGGGAATCCCCAGGTGGTTTTCAAAGAGTAGAAGTTTGACTCTGTACAATAATACAAATGTAGCTACACCCTATTCAGACTTCAGTTGCATAATGTGCTTTCACACAGACATTCACAGACGTCATGGACTGGACAGACTTTGTAGCAGTGCTTCAATTTGCATGTTGTGTGCTGCAGAAACAGGTGTTTGATGGAGCTTGGCTAATGATTACTTAAAGGTCAGTTATAATAGCAGTGGAAAAAAAAGTCACGTGGCAGCTTGGTGCCTGTATGGGACACTCATGCTTAATTGTATTGCTCAGCTGAGTTATAACACAAATCTTCTTACCTTTGATACCACTTTAACCTGAGTTAGCCCTTTTTTAGTTATCTACTCTTTTTTTTTTCTGCCAGTTCAGAGAAGCATTGAGGCTTTGTGGTCTTTCTGTTCCTCCTGCCACAGGCAGTACTACAGCTTACCTTAGAGAACCTTGTGTGGGTTTAAACCAGTAAACTGACTTGGTAGAGACCTGTGGACTGTAGAATTCCTAGCTCTGTGGGTTTTCCATAGCCTTTTTCTCTATAAAAGATACCAAAGCCCCATAGCTGTTTTTTAAGTATATCTTATGCTTTTCTAGACAGTAAACTGCTGAAGTAATAGTAAATATTAATATCTGGTAAATAATACTAAATATCAGTAACTAGGCTTTTCAATCTGTTGTGAATAAAATTTGCATCTAGATGTACTAGCATAGATCTCTCTTTGAAGTGTCTCCTTAGCAGTTCCAGTGCTTTATATGGCCATCAGCAGTACCTATATGAGCTCTGCTAAATGTTTTTTCATGAGTGGATATGGTCTCAGGGAGGAAGCAAAGTGTTAAATGAATGGACAGAAAACAAGGGAGCATATTTACTTGTGAGGAACACCAGTTCCTCCCTGGTCATCACAACCTGAGTCAAGAGAGTACAGCCAAGGCCGTTCTGCAATATTTAGCTAAGTAGATGTCATTGACATCGGTGTTATTTGTAGTGGATTTTCTTAGATGAACAGAACAGAGACAGGTATGTGTGGCCACTGCAGCTGTCTGGCAGCAGGACTGCTGAGTCAGCTCCTGTTTTCTTCTCAGCCACGATAACAAGAAGATTAGATGGGCCTCATGCTCCAGTGAGAGAAAATACCTTCTTCCTGTTGCTCCTGGCTGTGGTGCCTTAGTTCTTCTGCAATGTACCATGCTGGAAGTTACCAGAAAACATGGTGGTGTTTGTACCTGGGTTCTTTTGGGGTTTTCAGGCCCCAGAAAATGTATAGCATTGAGAAGTGGAGCATGGTAGTATGTGATTAACTGGTGGTGGTCTCATAGCAATGGACATGTCTGCTTGCACAGGAGTATCATGGAACCATAAAATGGTTTGGGTTGGAAGGAACCTTTAAAGGCCCTCTAGTCAAACCCTTCTGCAATGAACCAGGGGCATCTTCCACAAGATCAGGTTTCTCAGAGCCCCATCTGACCCTGGCCTTGAATGTTTCCAGGGATGGGGCATCCACCACCTCTCTGGGCAACCTGTGTTTCGCCACCCTCATTGGGTGCACTTGATCCCACTGTCGATGTCATTGGAGAAAACCCTAAACACTACATAGTAACACATTTAAGTACCAATGGTAATTCTGTTTCTGGGTTTGAGCTAGGGAACTATTTCAATGTCTCACTGACCTGAGCATAATCCCCACAAAATTTCTTCTTGTGCAGCAAGGGAATGGATTTTGTTTCAATTTTAAAATAATTTCTGTAAACTATAGGAATATAATAGCTGAGATACATTTTAAGGACTAAAACATTATTACTTCAAAAGCCACAAAATAGCTTTGCACTACCGGTTTTTAAAGCTCAGCAAATTTTATGTAGTACCTGAATTATTAATGGAGATAAATTGGAAGAGGAAGATCTGTTGTCTTATCAGTCTTAAACAAGCAGTAGTTGGTTGACTTTGCAGAGAAAGGCAGCTTCTGCTGAAGGCATGAGTGAGCAGATCCTGAGTGAGGAACCCTACGGGGTGAAGGCCTTGTGTCAGTATGCCCAGAAGATGACTGCCTGTTTTGGACATTTAGGTAAAGAAATTGAGATGTGCATGTGGATTTTTTGGTCTTCATTATAGGGATGAATTGTTTACAGTAAATAGCTGAGTGTTTGTACACCAGCCTGCAGTTTTGAGTAAGTAAGTAGTGGGTGTTAAAAGTGGAAAAGCTACGTGTGTTTTTCCCACAAGCAAAGTTTTGCTTCTTTTTTTGTGTGTGTGGACTTGAATGTTGGATTTTTTGTTTCTGTCATTTGCTAGTTTAGTTGTTTTATTGCTTGGATAACTATATTTCATGCTAAAAGTAGATAGAGTGTTTGCTCATTTTTCATTTAGATGAAGGTCCTTTTTTTTCTCTCCTTACTCTTAGTGTCTTTGAGAATTCTTACATGGAGAAGGTAATCCTGATAATCCTGTTGCCTTGGACAGATGCATGAAACATTATTTGGGGCTGTCTACTTGTGCAATAGGTGTGTTACCTTCTGTAATTATATGATAAGGGAAAAGAAAAAAATTCATTTTGTTTTACCTTGTTTCCTGTATTTTTGTTTTGATAATTTTTTTGCTGCTAGGTTTTGCTGAACTAGTCTGACTGACTTCAGTTTCTTGGATTTCTGACTGGGCTTTTTGTTGCTTTCAATGTAAGACTAAAGTCACACTGAAATGCATTTGCAAGAAGTTTAACTCTGATGGCAGAAGCAATTAAGACAGCGTTACTGCACTACACATTTCTGCTGAAGGGCAAGTCTAATCCTCAGTGTTTTTCTGAAACACAGAGGGATATTTCCTCTTCCATCTATTTAGCCCTTGATGTCTGATTTTTAATATTATTCACTGCTTGTTTTGTAATTTATGTGTGGATTGCAGTCAATTTTTTTTGTTATTTCTCTTCTCGGGGCATTAGTAGACATGCTTCTATTTCTGGCTGCATATTAAACATGCAAGTATTTTTATCATCCAGGCAGCCCATTGGTGTGGTGAATTCAGAGGGGATTGAATAGGAAATGGTCTTGAGATGGCTGGAAATACTTATAAATAAAATATTTATAAAGTTGGAAATTAGATAAAATATTTAAAGTAGTTATTCTGCATAATTCCTGTCTCCTATCCAGCCAGCCCCCTGTGAAAACTGTCAGCCTGGAAAGTGCCCATACCTCACACTGTGCTCTGTGAAGGCTCGAGATCCCAGCACTGACTACTTGGATTAGACACGACTTTGAATTGGCAGTGATTTAAACAGGTTTT
>VZTN01006685.1:161040-230147 GCA_013400515.1 Erpornis zantholeuca | reverse complement strand
CTGGCTGCATATTAAACATGCAAGTATTTTTATCATCCAGGCAGCCCATTGGTGTGGTGAATTCAGAGGGGATTGAATAGGAAATGGTCTTGAGATGGCTGGAAATACTTATAAATAAAATATTTATAAAGTTGGAAATTAGATAAAATATTTAAAGTAGTTATTCTGCATAATTCCTGTCTCCTATCCAGCCAGCCCCCTGTGAAAACTGTCAGCCTGGAAAGTGCCCATACCTCACACTGTGCTCTGTGAAGGCTCGAGATCCCAGCACTGACTACTTGGATTACACACGACTTTGAATTGGCAGTGATTTAAACAGGTTTTGCTACTTGGCAGATCCTGAGAACATTTCCTCAACGTTAGTTCTGAGCTAAGCACACTGGATTCCTGAGACTTTCTTTCATGAAACATAAGGACAGGGTTGTGCTCCTGTGATTCCTGCCTTTTTCTTTNAAATCATATTGCTTTGTGTTATGAAGCTGCAGCTGGCATGTGGTCTTTGAGGGTGCAGTGACAGCAATAGCCAGGGCTGGAAAGGGGCAGCATTAGAGAAGTCTATCTCAGGGGAAGGAGGATCTTATTTTTAATTAAGCAGGCTGCTTCTGCAGTTACATGATAGGGTCTCTAAATGCTAGTCCATCATCCCCCACCAGTCCCATGTGTTTTGGTGCTGGAAGGACCACTGGATTGTGCTGCACTGTTGGATAGCTCATCAGACTCTTCTGCAGTGCTCACGGGCCGAGTGCTTCTGTAGTGGATATACAGGTCATGCTGGTTTAGTTCTCACTGCAAGTGCTGGTGTAACAATTGTCTTGGTGACCAGAGCTGGAGGTTGGAATCAGCATGGACACAGCAGAAAATGGGGAGTTAGCCTTCTTAAACCAGCATGTTCCAACTCCAGCGAAGGACAGACTTTTCTCCTGGGTTTTAGGCAGCCAAGCTTTAGCAAATGTTGCCACAGTTGGAACAGTTTCTGCAGGGCTCACCTTTCTGCTCTCTGTGGTTTAACTTCTGCAGCGGAGTTAATGTCTGGGCAATGTGTGCATTTGCCTCACCTTCCTCAAAGGGCAAAGTCCACCTTGAGGTGTCTGTGGGGCTGCATGGTTGGCACTGCTGTTGGCAGATGTCAACATCCTTCGCCAATTATCCAGCAGCAAATGCCACTCTTAGACTGAGAGATCCTGGTGTTGACTCATCCCACGTCTCCTGTGAGTCATCCCTCTGCTTTAAGCACTGAATGGAGATCCACCCTCAGTGGATCTAGCTTGTGGATTTTCAGAGCTGCCTCTTCCACTGAGGGGCTGTGGTGTGCAGGTCAGTAGGCTGAAAAATCTGGGAGAGATTGAAAAATTGAAAATACAGCTTCATATCCTCGTAAAACATGACACTACCTGAGATCTCTGATCGGATACAAGATACTCTGTGGCAGAACTGGAGTTGCTATATTTATTGAGCCAGCTCTCCCTCCAATATACATTAGCATCACCCCATTAAAATTAGTACAGATTTATTCTGTCTTGTCCTACCGTGTCCTCCATTGATTAGAAAATCCAGGAGTATATGGGTGTTTAAGGGGAACTTTGATTGCACACTTGTTTTCACAATAATACAAAAGTCATACTACTTGAAAAATATAAAGTAATTGACCTCACAGGAGATGTGTAATAATAGATGATCAAAGTCTGGATTTATGAGATGGTATTTTCTCTTTGAAACAGTAAATAAAGCAGTCTTCTCTTCAAAGTGTGTCCCCATCTGGAGGTAGTGCTTGAGCTCTGATTTTTGAGGGAAGCATTAAGTGACAGTCTCTCCCTGTGCTCAGTAAGCTTACTGGTAGTTTTTTTCACCTTCTAATTTAGAAAAAATCTTCCTGGAAGCAGTGCAATGATTTCACCAGGTCATTCTGCAGCTCTAGCTAACTTCTGTCTGTTACAGGGAGTTGAAAGCCTGGGCCAGACACCTGTAGCACAGTAGTCTCTGTAAGTTTCACTGAGTAGAGCATCTGAAGTTGCCTCTGAGCATGTCCAGGTCTGGGATCTACCTGTAACTTTCTCTTAAAATGACAAATGCTGTTAGTTTGGGTTCTTTTATATCTTTCACTTTGGAATTTCCTGTGACTTTCCAGTTCCCTGTTGATGATTAACTCTGCCTTTACCCAGGGAGAAATATTCATTAGATGATTAGATTAGCAAGTCACTGGAATTGGATTAATGTAAATACTTCTTGTAAGTGAAGCAGGAGGGGTTGGCACAGTATCTGCAAAGCCTCTGCTGTCAGCTACACAGGAAGGTGGAGAGGAAGAGCAGAAGCAAACCAATCCTTAATGGTTAGGGGAAAGCTTAAGTGCTTTTGTTGGCAATAGGCAGTGAAAGCTGCAGAAAGGATTTCTCCAGAGAAATCTGCTTATGAAGGAGTGCCAGCCAGTGCTTGTACATTTCTGAAAAAGGAGGACCAATGTGTTCTACCTTTGCTACAGCCTTTTTACCATAGCACACAGACAGACGTGGCATGGAAGAGGGCCATGCTAGATTAAATGCACAGATGTGCATTTGTAGCTTATGATGATAATGATGATGATGATGATGATGATGATGATGATGATGATTCTTCCATAATAAGATTTTTGACACTGCACAGTTTTTTGATTTTAAATTAATCCTCTTATGTAACTCAGTTACATTCTTTCTCTCGTCCTGAATATTAATCTGATTTTCAGATACTCTTCATGATTTTTGCATTCCCAGGGATGAGTTTCAACTGATTACAATAGTTTTAGATGGCAATCACCTGATCAAGCATACTGTTCTAATCTCTTGAAGATAATCACTAAAAATATATCTTGCTTAATCTCCTTTGCTGGATAAGAGAAAAAGAGAAGGATTGGAAAGGGCAGTGTGCTGTGAGTAGTAGATTGACTGTGTGCAGTACAGGTTGCTCTCTTTAGCTTCTTCTGAATAGAAATGCCATCTTTCCCCCTCTTAAACAGCTTTGGGAAGCTGTGTGGCACAGGTGAAGAACTGGTGCTGGAAAAAGTGAAATTTCGAAATTCAGTCAGAAGGATGTCAGTAATTGAGGATGGGGATATTGCAGAGGTCTTGTATCTCATTCCCAAACGGAGCTTGCTGAAGCAACTTCCCTACTTGAATCCAGATGACTACTACTTGTGTGAGCAGTTATTTGACACTCCTGAGCATCTGGGTAAGTGAGGACTGCCATCACATCTTGATTTTTGGTTGGTGAATAGGCTAAATTGCTTTACAGTTCCCTTATGTTTTGTGTAGCAGCAGGATGCTGTTTGACAGAAAGTGTGTTCAGGTGTCGAGAAATACTTCATCACTGACAGAGAGGAGGGAAAGAAGAACAAAATGCCAAGTTAGAATCTGGAAGTAGTTGGTGGATATAGGTGCAGGTCTCTCTGTATCTCCATTCTGGGACAAAGGGTACCTTAATCTTCAGAAGTATTCAGGCTGGAAAAGTACCTTTTGAAAGCACAGCATTGTGTAAGTAGTGTGTTCAGAGCTTTCCTATGGGAAACTGTTCCCTTCTGTTTGTTTTCAACCTATTGCCAAGGAGTATTATTTGAAGCTGCCTCATTCTTGTATTGGAAGCTGTGATTAAAAGTCTCTGTATTCACCTCCTTGTCATTTGTGAATTTATTAGGCTTCTGTTGTATCTTTTATCCAGATGCCTCCTTTTTCTGGATAAGAAGTCATAACTTGTTTAGATGCTTTGCAGGAACCAGTCCATGCCTTCGATTATCCTTTTACATTTATTTTGCTAATTCTGTCATAACTCTAGAAAAACTGGAGAATAAAACTCTGTTCAACATGTAGCATAATGTGGGTACATGCACAGTGTCATAGCAATACTCTTTATCCCTCCCAGTAGTTTCTAAAATTCTGTTTGTGTTTTAATTAATATTGAACATTAGATTGTTCCTTAATAGAGCTGTCAGTGGTGGGAGAACTTATTTCTGGAATTCATCAGCTTTGTTACAGTCCATGACAAATAAAAAAAAAAAGTTTTCTGGAAACCCATCTGTGAATGAGAAATTGGCAATGAATGTTAATACCTTTCAGATAAATCAAAGATTTCATCTTCTAGGACTTGCTTTATGGACCTCAGTTTTGATAACCCCACCTGCTTAGGTGCTAGAATTTTGTCTGTACTAAGCAGATGAAGAAAGCTGCTGTATGCTTGTCACTCTGTCCAGCTCCTTAAAATGTTAATACTGAGTGATTGTATTTTGTAGGCAAGTATTTTTCAAAGATCTGCTTTCTTATATAACACTTTTTCTTCTGTGCAAATAGCTTTTTGCTAGTCAGCTCTGTACCTAATGAACATCACCTTGTAAGAGAAGAACCGTCCCAAACCCACATGCTGTTGCAGATAGTTACTGCTTCTGAGTAATCAATTATTTTAAAAGTAACATTTTAATGAAAGTGATGCTAAAACATGGGGCAAATATATAATATAGCGGTGAGCTGAAAAAAGCAAATATCATTCTGCCTTGCTGCCCCCACAGTGTTTCACATTGGTATTCTGGAGAAAAAATGTACATACAATTAGGCATTTTTATAAATCATAATTTAGAATTGAAATTATTTGGATGAAGAGTGACCAGCTATGTGGTCAGTCCCTGCAGGACTCCAATGAAATTCTTGCCATCATAGCAGTCTGGGAGCTGCCTTCTAATTTGTATGGGGCTTAAATCAATCTGGAAATCTGCAATTTTGCAGCTCTACAGTCATGTGTAAGCAATCACAAAGATAGTGGGACAGGTTCTGTTTAGCATTATGCTGCAATAGATAATGCAAATTACCACTATGGATTTTTTTCCTTTCATCCTACAGTATGGGTACTACAATTCAGTAGGATGGGAATTGTGGTCCAGCTTTCCAGAGCAATGTATAATGCAAACTGAAATGTTGTAAGGTGTCTGGTGCCTCATCTTTACTTAAATTACAACAATTGGAATCAGAATCTCACCCACTTAGAATAAAAGCAGTGGAGTGCCGTTTGAAAAGAGCCTGGGGGTAAATCTGTATGTGACTTTAAGATGCAAAACACATAAGTCTGTCTCTTAGGCCATGTGCTGCTTGGGGATTATTGTCCCTCAAGTACTCCAAGATTTAGCAGCTTATAAACCCTGCTGAAGGACAGTTTGCTGTCTCTATTTGGCTTTGCAAACACAGATTAGAAATGACACTGTTCAAAGCATTTGGAGACTCAGTAATTAGTTTTCTTGCTGATCATACGTGGAATCATAAACATCAGGAAAGGCCCATATTTTAGGGTTTTTGCAGGTCAAGAATTATCAGCAGGTGCAGAGCTATTTAGTATTCAGGAGGGGAGCCTTTGGAGTATCATCCATTTAACCCATGACTTGTTTTTATTTAGCACTTGTATCCTGAAATTCCATCCCCTTCATAATGCAAATGCGGGAGGTTAAACTTGTCTCACAACATTAAATGGTGGCATCATCTGACAGTTAAAAGCACTCTAAAAGTTGAAGAGAACTTAAAAAAAAAAAAGAGTTCAAAAGTGACGTTGGATCCCTGAAAGGACCTTCATTCTGCATTTCTCTTGAGTTCATTTGGCCAGGGAATGATGAGCCACCTTCCCTTCTGTGTCTAGCGGAGGAGGTAAAGGATGCTTCCCATGAGAGAGAATGCCAGTCACACAGTTTGCTGCAACAAAAACTGTCTTAGCTTAGAAGGCCTGGTTCAGCACATGGCTTTGATCCTCTGACGCCAGACCCTGATACAAAGTATTTTGTGGAAAAATGTCTGATATTCAGGACTAGTAAAACCCAAAAGTTGCTGGCAAAAGAGCCCCAGAATTTTGCAGAGAAAATGGTCTTGGAACGGTGTGATGTTGCTTCTTGTGTAAGATACTGTCACCTGTCATTTGTACCAATGACACCTTATGCAACCCTGCAAAGTGGTCACTCTCTGGCTGTGACGGTGCACACCTGAGGGAAAGGAGATACACACCATATTACCTAACCGACCTGTTGTATGAGGTTAGCTACTCTTTATGTAACCATATTTATTTAAAGCATCACTTGTGAGAATGGCTGCTTCTGTTGCATCAGCTGGATGTAAAGGAAGGCAGAAGCAATCTTAAGACGATGAGAAGGGCATGGGGGGAAGTGTAGAGAGCATGAAAACAAGTCTAGTGATGAGACAGGAAGTAAATTGGACTAGTGGAGGAAAATTTATGAAGCACCTGTTTACTCTCCCCTGGGTAAAAGAACTGGCTGGGTAGCTGAGACTAACTGGGTGGCGAATGGAGTCCAGTTGGAGGACAGTCACCAGTGGTGTTCCCAAAGGCTCAGAACTGGGCTCAGTCCTGGGCTCAGTCTTGTTTAGTAACTTTACTGAGAGGATTGAGTGCACCCTCAATCACTTTACACCCAGTTGGGTGGGAGTGTTGATCTGCTGGAGGGCAGGAAGGCTCTGCAGAAGGATCTGGACAGGCTGGATCGATGGGCTGAGGCCATTTGCATGGGGTTCAACAGAATGTGTGGAAATGGTTCCAAGCTGTGCCAGGGAAGGTTTAGACAGGACATTAGGAGGAATTTCTTCACTGGAGTGTGGTCAAACACTGGAACAAGCTTCCTGGGGAGGTGGTTGATCCCCAAAGCCTGTCAGTGTTTGAGACATGGACAGTGCCCTTAATGACTTGGTCAGGCCTGAATTGGTTAGGCAGCTGAATTAGATAATTAATTGTAGGTTCCTTACAACTGAAATAGTCTATTCACTTTTATTCTATGAGAAATGAGGTTCTGGGGAAAAGAAGGTCTGATTTTTCAGTGTGTATGTTTGCAGGGAGGAGGAGTCCAAGAGATCAACATGGTGATGTGAGGGAAGACACAGAGGTAGAGTGTTCTTGAGAGGGATGGGCTTTGCAGATTTGATATGAAACAACCAGTTGTAAAATACTAGTTGCAGCATGAAACAGTCAAACCTTTGTCCACTGTTTTACATATAAGTTCCCACACATCAGCTTCCTTGCATTAGTGAGGTTTTCTTGCTGTGCTGTGGTGAGAAAGGTAGAGCCCCCGGTTAGGGAAACAAGCTCTTTATATCCCATTGCCATTTTCTGTTCTTAGTACCAAGGAGTGCCCAAGATCATCCTGAAGGCTGCAGTTTGTTTAAACACCAATCGCTGTTGTTACTTTGACAGAAAGAAGGAAAAAGGGGAAATAAAAGAATTCCTGTTTAATCTCAGGTCTTACCTGCTAATAGTGTTCATAGGAGCTCCCCACAGAATGGATACTTGATGGGATCTACAGCCATAGGATTTTAATGGTGCTGTGTGAACTTGTCAGGTGTCCAAAGCTAAGCAATCTCAAATGTGGCAAGTGGTGATATGAGAGAGGAAAATCCAGGTTCTGTTGGCACTGTAGTAGGTGGTACTCCTTAGATCCTGAGAGATGCTGATCAGACTGCTCCTGTCCTTCAGATAAGGTAAATCTTTTTGATAGCTTTTCAAATTGATTCCTTCAAGTGAGCAATCTCTCATGGCCTCAGTCCCTCTATATTTTTTAATGATTGAATAGGCAGCATGCTTTTAAAATTTATGGTAATCCAAGTTTAGAAACATTATTTCATTTTTCTGCAGGACAATGTCTTAATTCAGAATAGTCCTGATAAGTCAGCTATATGGTTTGAAATTATGCAGTTGAATTTCAGAGACTCAAAGTGTAAAGTGTGGACTTGCACAGGTAAATGGAAACTAATACACACTGATCCTGAAAAGCACATGGAGAAAAACGATACTTACCATAATGTAAATATAGATGGACTGCTTAATACTGCTGCCATTCTTTCTCTGGGATGTGTTAGCAGGAGATATATATAGCAGCTGGATAATTTTTCTCTGTTCCTGGTACTGAAGAGGACTCTGTTGGATATCGTCTCTAGCTTTGGACGTTGTATTTCTGAAAGATACTGATAAATGGGGAGGGAAATTAGTAGAAGGCAGTGGGAATGGTATTAGGGAAACAGATTTATGAGAGAAGATTAATGGAATTAGGTTTGCTCAATCTAGAAGAGTGGTGATAATTGAGGGATTAAGACGATCTTCAGCTGAGTAAGGGATTCTCAAATGGAGATGTTTTCTGCATTGTCCTGAGAAGCACAGAGAAGTATCCTTGTGAAAAATATTGAGTAGTGGTTTTATGTTGAGTAAGAAATATAGCTGCAACTCTATCTGTGTTAGCTTGTAATAATCTTTTGTTCTCAAAGTATGAACAGTTAGCTTGAGTTTTTCGTTTTTAATGAAATGTAAAATGAAGAAGCAATCAGTTAGGATCAGTTCAGCCCATTTTCAGTATCTCTACTGCAATTTAGTCGCTGCCACATTTTTACTTAAAATATTAGAACAATTAATGGCTTCGTAGCTCTTGGCTTCCTGTTTCAGAATTCTGGCAAGTGGTTGTCAATGTTCAGATCAATCTAAGCTAATTGGCTTAGTAGTAAATCAGTGGTTTAACATTAATCTGCATTAAGGTGGCATCGTTTAGAATGACTGAATTCACCTCTGTAGGGTTCACTGCTCCTTCTCCTAAATTCTTTGTTATCTATAATCCAATAAACAAGAATGAAATTGCAGTTCCTACTGTTAATAGGTGCTAGCAAGAAAGATGAGCTAAATCAGCTGTAAATTAAATGAAAAATTGAAAATATTGTGGTTTCCTCTATGGTGTGTAAATAGGTAATAGCAGTATAGGTAATAACAATGTGAAGATTGTAAAGGAAATTGAGGCAAAGATCTCCCCTGCTCTGTAACTCCATAATGCCAATGCGTGCTCTGGCTGGCAAGGGCACATTTTGGCTACTTCCCCCCAGTGTTATTTACAGGGAGTCCTGCTTTTGTTCTGTATCTGATGGAGACTTCCTCTCTTGTGTTCGTCATCTGCAGTTGCATAACCTTGGTATTTTAATCAAACAACCCAGAGAGAAATGCCGTCCCCTTCCTGGGCAGGGTTGCAGCAGGACAGCAGGGGTTGCTCCCCGCCAGAGCTGCAAGGGCAGGAGAGCAGGGTGCCCTCCTCCTGTGCTCTGGGGTACTCAGAGCCAGCACAGCCTCTTGCAGGCAGGACGGATTCAGGTAAATCTGACATGGAAGCTGCTTCCAAGCTGAAGAAGTTCTAGGCCTTCTGACAGTGGATATAACAATGGTGCCACTGGGGTGGGAAAAAGAGAGATAGAAATTGCTGTTCTCATCTGAAAGCTATTCCTTGCGCTTCTTCTGCTTATCCAAAAGGTGAAACAGTGGCAAAATTTTCGAGCAGAGAGACAGGTGAAGGAAATGGCTGTTCTCACTCACTGCAGCTTTGACTCTGCAGCATGGAGGGAGTGGAATGGGATTGAGAGAGAGGTTTGGTATCTGGCTTCCCTTGCTTCATCCATTCCCATACATCCCTCATGCACAGGTTGAGGAAAAGGAGAATGCAAATGACTGTTGGCTCCTTCTCCTTCATGGCTGAGAGGTGAGGGTGTCACTAAGCAGACCTTTGTATACAGAGACCTTAAAAGTGGCTCTTAGTTTGAGTACTTGGTAGATCTCTGTGGTCAAATAGTTAATGAGAGGAGAAAGGAGGAAAGGGAATTGGGTGAATTCTTCACCCAGGTCATGCACAAACAGGGCAGCTGAGAGAAAAAGAAGACAATGTTAGAATGGATGATTGTGATTACAGTTTTGCATTATTCTGCTCTTGATTTTTTTGGTTATTTTCCTTCAAAGAGTGAGTCTTTATGCTGGGATGCAGAAGCATGTGGGACCAGGGGATGCTCATTGCTAGTTTGTGTGGTCGTGTGTTAGATGGTGCAACTGTCTGCAGTTTTCAATGTAAAACATAGAAACATTAAACTGTAAAATGCAAAAAAGACAAACCATATTAGCTTATCCGTATACGTCAGTACTTGGAAGATCCCATATTGTTTATTTTTTAAGTTGGCAAACTCTTGTTTAAAATATGTGACTCTTACCTATGGAGCAGCAGCAAAACAGCTTTTAGAGTTGTCTTTTAGAAATTTCACTTGGTGCAGAAGTTGGAATCGGTTGTGACTACTCTCAATTTATTGTATGTCTGCTTAATACTTTTATGATGATCCTACTATTGAAATGGCAACAAATAATTTAAGAGAAAGGTTGAAATATGTAAAGTTGTTCCATGCTAAAACAAGTGATCTCCCTAGATAGCAGATAAAATCACAACCACCAACAGAAAAATTCCAGAAGCTGGAGTAAGGTGATAAAAATTTATTTGGTGTAAAATCTTGTTTGAATGTATTAATATTACACTATGTAGCCAGATTGTATCTACTTAGAAAGCATCTTTTTATCTTTCTCTGAGGTCTTCTGTGGTTCATTTGATAGGACACCGGACTGGCAAATACTTGTTGGGAGAGATATATTTGCAGGACAGGCTTAGGTGCCTCTTTTTAGAGTCCTATTTATAGTTGAGTATGGAATCAGAAGAGGAGGAATTTCTCATTTGGCACAGTTGATTAGTCCAGCTTGATGCAAGGGTGGTGTGTACCCAATGCCCACATGGTGGGTTGCCTCATCTCCAGGCACCATGGACTTGTGGCCTGCTTTGCTGGCTCTTGTTGAGGCATACACTAAAGGTTAGAGCTTAGTGAGAGACTGTCACATCTCTCAGCACCACAAAACAAAGACCTTGTTGATGTACTCTGCAAATTAACTGACTGGCAGGAAGCTGCTTCGATCTGGTGTTGCATGGACCTCTCAGGGAGAAGCTCTTTAGACTAGAGAGCCTTTACAGCATTCCTGCTGATTTCACTGAACCAAAAACTCCCAAGACAGGCTGTAGGGTTTATTCTGCACAGTTAATCCAATTCTAAAGTGGATTTTCAATATCAAATCTCCTTAACCTTAGGCATGCACAGTAAAGGATGACACTTGCATGTGTGCTTTCCTGTTGGGGATTCCTGCCTTTGTGCAATTTCCAGCAGTAAGTGAAGGTTATCTTGTTTTTTTCTGTGACAGTATCGGTTCTGATCATGATTTGGCTCAATGAATTCAGCTTATAGCAGGTAAATAGTGATGATTTTATATGGTAGTTTAAAAAAAAAAAAAGTTTAAACCACTATCTCTACTCATATTACTGTACCACATCTCAATTTAGTGACATCTGTGCGTGCATACTATAAAAGTTCACACAGGTGTGAAGAAAGCAGGATCTCCTTTCTGAGGATTGACAATAGCATAAGCTGTTTGGAAGCCAATTGCTACATCAATAACATAAATGTATGCTCAGAGATAAATGTTTGTACACACCTGCAGTCAGAAGATTTACCTGTTAGTTAGCTTTGTATATTTTTGGATATGATATGATATATGATATGATATGATATGATATGATATGATATGATATGATATGATATGATACATACTGGCAAAGCAGTATAATGTAACATAAGTAATGTCTTTTCTCATCTGTTTCCAAAGATAATCTGAAGGTTTCGGGTGCTTTTTTACATAAGCTTTTTTACATTTTTTGCATGTGTTAAGCTTCTTAATATTTAGAACAAAGACAAGTATACTCATTTCTTATTTTGTTTTGCAACAGATTAGACTTTAGTCTTACTATTTATGTGTATTTTGCAGACTATTACTGTTCTACAGAATGGCAGCCTATTAAGAAAATCCTGCTTTCAAGAATCTGAGAAAATCAGATTTTGTTTTGAGATCCAGACCTCTTAACAGATCAAAACCTCACAAATGTTTTATTACCGAGGAGTCTGATTTGAAAGAATACAAAATTATTCTATTTCTAAAAAAAGCACTAAACCCCCTAATCCTGGCAGATCAGAATGATTACATTATGCATTTTATTAAATCAAGTGATTGATGTATTTGCTGAATTTCAATTTTGTTTACTCTGAAAGAAAGATGATGTGATTTTAATGACCAATAGTACAGACTGATCATGTTGAAAATGGCATGACACAGGTACAAGGAAAATCCCAGCATAGCAGAAAGGTAGTGGTTAGAATCCACTAAAGGATAAATACAGCCATCAGGCATTATTTGCTTGAAGATCAATCTTATCAATAGGGACAGTGTGATCCCAAGGCATAGGATGGCAGGACCATAGTATGTGCTGAGAAAGAACCAGATTCCTCTCTGGTGGGTCTCTGTATGCTCCTCTAGACTGTTTAAAACCTGTGATAGGGCAGCATAGAGGGTCAGTGATGGGGAGGTCAATCTGTGGGGCCTTCACAGCTCCTTAACTTCCCGCTGGTTCCACTCAGGGCAGTGTGGTGAGGAGGTGGGGGTGAGGAGGGCTTGGCAGCCTCAGACCATTGCACAAGCTGTAGGATGAAGTTGTTACAGAGCAAAAACTGTGTGGAGGGTTGGAAAGGCTCAAGGATGACTCACAGAAGAACCCCCGCAGGCTTGGAAGACTCAGGGTGTGGGGAACAGTTCCTTCAGGTACAGCCTGAATTCTGCTCACTGAGTTTTGGTGAATCTGCACCAGCACCATCAGCTTTCCCTGTCAGTTGCCTGCGTGGTTCTTTGCTGCAGTCCTGCAGGAGCTCTGCTGCTCGAGCTGATTCCAAAAGATGGAGAATGGGCCAGCTGGCTGAGTGGCTGAGGGAGAGACATCAGGTTGCTGGAGGAGGGTGTGGTCAGGAAAAACAGAAGCCAGGAAATACTTGATATATAGCTTTTGAGAATCCTGAAATTGGGAATTGTAGGCTTGCCCATTAGGGCACTGGGACCACTGCTGGGTCACTGGGCTTTTGCAAGAAATCCCATATTGACATTGTTGGTTGTCGTCTGAGCAGGCACAGTTAAGTCAGGATAACAATTAGAACAGGTCATGGGAGAGTGGCATTTCCTCCCTGGAGAAGGGAGTTTTGCAAAATGTTGTAACTGAGACTTCATAGAAGTGATGGTTCTCGATTGACCTAGGTTGGACAGTGGTTAAGCTCTGGAAGCCTGGGGCAGCCTTTCTTGTCAAAATTGTTTGTTCCAGGCTTTTTGCTGGAAGCGAGGATGTTAAACAGATGGTAATTTCCTGGATATTATTTAATGGAGCAACTTCTCCTCTTTCCTTTTCTGTTTTCTACCTGCCTTTTCCCTTAATTTTTTTATGAACAAGAGATAGCAGTCAGTTTCGAAGAAATTGTACAAAAACTGTGTGCTGATACTTCTAAGCCATGATCTCATCTGTGAAGAATGAGCACAAGACAAAAATATGAACACCAGCTTTTAAAATGAGAATAACAAACCTTAAATCGTAGCTAAATTGCTTAGTATCTTACTCATACTTTTTCAATATTATCAAGGTAAAGGAAAAAGCAAAACAAACTGGTTTAGCTCTTTCCCCTTGAGGAGTGATCTCCGTGTGGCTCTCATGCCTCTCACTGACTGCACAAGATATTTTTCACCAGAAAATGACAACAACATGAGCATGTTGTTTAGCTGTAGTGTACTCTTTGTGACTCTTCCACCCACATGCTGTGTTCAAGGGAGACTCTATTTAGCTTATACAGTGCAAAAGGTATTTAAAGAAAAAGAGTTATTTTGTTTTCCTTTAAAATAGGCACTTCTAAATAACAGTAAGTGCCAGGGGATTGTTTCTAGGATGCTATCTATTTCTTTTTTGTCTCTAGTTTAGGATTCTAAGTAGATTCTGAGTTGTAAAGCAGGGTAAAAATTTTAGCGTTGACTTAGAACAATGGCATTAAAACCAGAAACCATCCTGATGTAAAAATATTTTATTTACAATACTAATGTCTGCTCTTCATATGTCTTTACTCTGGAGTAGATTACATCTGACTCCTAAATCTCCAGCATAATTTACTGCAGCCTGTATTTTTGAATTTAATTTTATGTGCATGCTGCTGTAGCCTACCACTGCAGCACTCCCAGCTGAACGATGTGAGATACAGCAGTGCTAATCTCTAGCACATGTGAAAAATGGAGAAATCTACTCAGAGAACAGAAAGTCCACATACCAACAAGCAGCTTCTGTGTCAGCAGCTGCTGGAACAAAAAAATGAATGATCGTCATTGCAAACCTCTTGAGGGTGTCTGAGGATCACAGGAAGGGGTTAACAGCATCCCTGGGCGTGTGTCCATAGGCTGCGCTCTGCACATCAAATCAAATATTTATGAATGAAGGTCAGACATGCTCTTTTCAGGAGGCTGTCCCCTAACTGTTTACAAAATACAGCTTGAAAAAGAACACGGCCAGGTTGAGTTACTAACTGACATCTCTGATGTGTCAGAAATGTGACATAACGGCTTCTGCCTCTGTGTTGGTGGGGTTCAGCCCAGCTCCCCACTTAAGCCTCAGATGCTATTAATAGTAACACACTGAGTCATAGAAGCAGGAATGTCAGACTGCCTGTGCTGTGCTGCTCTTACACGTCGGACTGCTAACAATAGAAAGCCAGGCACAGATTTGTTAGAATAGAATAACTATTTTTTCCCATGCATGTGCCTGTATCTCTGGCACTCTCTCTCTCTCTTAGTGATGTATTTATTAAAGAATGTCAGTGAATAAGAGATACCTTATGGGTGAAGCAGACTGGCTTGTTTAATTTATTCCTGTTGTTCTGAGTGGCATTTGTACAAAACATCTAGAATTTATTTACTGCAAATATTTTTAACGCTGTGTGTGTGGTCTGATTTTTTTCCAGCAGGTATCAGCCATCTGCTGCTCTGTCTGCCCGATGCCTACAGCTTGTTTCTTTACATTAATATATCTCTCCCTATGTAGAGTAGCATGGAGAAGGAATTCCCTTGTGGAGGTGTGAGCAGTGTAAATGTAGGGTGCAGTATGAATGTAATTTCACGTCCATCGTGTAACATAAAGCACATTTTGCACTGAGTTGGGGTCAAGTTGAAGCTTTTGCTCAATGAAACTGTCAATAAATTAGCCCAGAATATCTTTATTTTTGACCCAGTTCTCTGCTACTGAGATCACCTCTGTCTTTGACAAGTCAGTTCATTTCCATTTGCAATTTTCTCTGCCTTTAAACAAAAAATATTAAAATTTACTCTTTAGGCAAAGGCATGAATGACAAAGATTTATTTTGGGGAAGTCGCTGGTAGCTAGCTAAAATGAGGAATTAAGTAATAGTAGTAGTGGTACAGGTTCTCCAAAATCTTGATGCCGACAGTATGTATGTATTTTAAAAAGACAAGTGGCTTAAGGGGGATTCAGGATTTTGATTAGTCATATTTCCAATCTTTTCTTCATAATTGTCAATAAAAGTATGCTTGTAAAAGAAAAGCTTTGTTTCTCCTGACTCTGACCTGCATCCTTTAATAGAAAGCAGAACCTTGCTATTAGGATGATGAGACTTGACAATATTCTAAAGGGTTGGTTGGTTTGTTTTTCAGCATTTACTGACCTGTCCTTTCTCAGAGAGTTTTTTGCCTGGAAAACCATAAATTGGAAGGTCAGTTTGGTGCCCAGATTTAACACTGGTGCTTTGTCTTGTTGGGAATGTGTTGGGGGGTGAAATTCTCGTGTCAGTGCTGCTGTTTCAATACACTTCTGTCTTCTCAGTTCCCTGAGTACCTGTGGCTATCATCTGCAAAGGAATAGTTTAGGAGCAGTTATAATTTACAGTTATTTGGTATTTCAGAGTACAGCACTTACTTTGACCCACAGCAAAAATTTGCCTGTGGCACTGCCTGGCTATGCTTCAGAACCCATGTGCTCACTGAGCAGTGACAGTTCTCATTTTTATTATTTTTATTGTTGTTTCAAGTAGAGAATTTTTATTGTTGTTTCAAGTATTCCCATCTTCCACAGACTGTATGTTACTCTAATCTGTTCAATGGTCAGAAGGCATTGAGTGACCATTTATTAGCATGTTTTGTGGTCTAGTAAGTGCCTTAAACCTAAATCCAGGAGCAGATAAACTGCTCACCATGGAAAAGCCACTGTGCTGCAGCCTGCCTCAGCACTTGCCTGTGCTCATCTTTGTTTCCCGTCTTGATCCTGGCTCAGTTTGAATAAATAAAATAATAGGAAACTCATAAATACCACTTTAACTTTGTGTGTGCATTGGAACATCTCTCCTGCTCTCCCTCACATCTCCCTTGCAGCCTCTTGCCAGTCATTCGGGAGCAAATTACAGCGGCAGCTCGGCTGTGTGAGGGCAGAGGAATGCAAGGTGGTGTCAGGGGCTGGAAATGAGGGACGCTGGAATCCAGCATTTGTTCCCCAGCGGCAGCTGGAGCTGGTTCTTTCAACACAAGGGGCAGAATGCACGGGCAGGGGATGAGCTGCCATTAGCCATAGGAAAAGACCACAGTGGAAGAAGATAGGAGGCACAAGAAGGAAAGAGACAGTGATGAGCAATCGGACCTGATCAGACCTTGTGGGAAATATGACCAGGGGAGATTATTATCTGGAATAAGCTGCCTTTTTTTCTTTTTTCTTTTTTTTTTTTTCTTCTTTTTTTTTAATCCACCTCAGCCAAACACTGCTGGAAAAGAGATTGTGTTTAAATTACTTAAGCTAATTCTTGCTGCTTCCACTACGAAGAAAAATTGTTTGCCATGGTGAAAGAAAAAGGTAATTATGTTTATTGATAGACTGGAGCTGAAATTTAATGTGCCAGCCACGGTCACCTGAGGTTTAAACCTTCACATTTAAGATGAGCATGCTGTGATTGGCAGTTGTTGTTTTCCTTTCTATAAAAATGGTGTGTGAAACCCTGCAGTGGATTGCATTGATTATCCCTTACCTGCTTTAATAAGGGTAGGATGTGGAACACATCTCATTTAGTGTGTTTGCACAGCGGGGTTCCTTCTGTGTGTACATGTTTGTTTGGGGTTGTTTTCCATGATTTAACCCAAATTGACAGTTCTTTACCTGTATTTGCTGTAGTTCTGTATTTGCTACAGTTCAAGTAGTTTTTACCACTGAAGCAGTTAGTTTAAAATCTTAAACATTGATATATTCAATTCCGGACTTGAGGGGGCATATTTTAAATTTTAATGGATAAATGGATTGAGATTTTGCAAAATGTTTAAATTTTGCAGCAGTAAATTAGCTATCAGTTTCAGTTACCTATAAGTAACATTTTAACACTCCTACAGAAGAATTTTACTGGTTTAAAGAGTTTAGAAATGGTTGTGGGGTTTTTCCTTGCAGTGATACTGGTCAGTGTCATTTATTGTATTATGAAGATGTGAGATACATTCTGAGTTGTATTCGAGTGTACTGGATGTGGTTTGAGGGCATTATATTATCACAGATAGATTCAGACTCAGTCTCTGTTTTTGTGAAGAGGAGATGTTCTTTATTTTGAGGACTTTATTTCTTTATTCTGAAAAAAAGAATGGGGAGTAAATGCAAACTAGGGAGGAAACAGATATAAAAAGTAGTAATGTTGAGTAAGTGTGAGCAGTTTTGCAGCTTTGCTCATCCATGCTAAGACTTGTTTAATGTCGTAAATAAAAAGTGAGTGCAATTAGCTTCACAGATGTTTAGATTGAGGAGAGCAGGACAAATGCCCCATATATGACAAATACAGTGTCATACATATCAGGAGGATTGTAGTCATAACCATTATCCAGTCTATTGATAATTTTTGTTGATGAAAGGCAGTGACCCAGCATAAATTTTATTGGCTACTTAGTATTATTTTTATAATGTCAGTCATGAACTGATGACCCAGTATCAGTAAGCCATACCAGGGATGGTTTAAATAAGAATTTCACCCCAAATCCTGGAAAGTGCAGGTTTCAGAATCATTTGAATGAACTATGTCAGTCATCTTCTCAGAAAAATAAGTGTATTATCATTCAGTTTATCATAACTGTTGCTTGTTTTCTAAGATGCATTGTAGAACAGGGCTGCTGGTTTTCTTGAAGTGTACATAAAACATGTGTAGCATTCAGGTTTGGTCCTTTTACATGTTTCTGCCCCCTCCCCCAGGTGATGTTCTGTTGGTTGGATTCCCTGTGTTATGTGGGGTTGTACCTGAGGAATACTCTGTAAATTCAGTTTTAGCATCTTATACCATGAAATTTGTCCTGTAACAAAATAAAAACAAGCCTGTATTTTTTGTAAAAAATGGGAGAAAAAAAGCTTCACAGAATAGCAGGAAAACTTGACAATAAATGGTTGGAAATCTGCAAAAGACTTGTGTTTAAATTGCTTCCTGTTTCCCCACCCCACCAAGTTTAATGCATTATTTACAATGGCTGTTTATATTGATGTTGGATATAAATATTTTGTTTCCTGTTCCCAGAAATAATGGACTAAAATAACTAAATTCTCTCTTTAATTTTAGAGTGCAATTACTGATATTTCATATCTCATGCCTGCAGAGGGAGAAAGGATAGTATCTGTTAAATATTTTGATTTTATACCTTAGTACTTTCCTAATTTATCCAGCAATTTTTCAGACCTTTTTGTTTCTGCCTCAATTTACTTTTTCCTGGTTTTTGGTAGATTTTTTTGTTTGTTTGTTTGCTTTGTTTCTTTGGGGTTTTGTTTTGTTTTGGTTGGTTTTTCTTTTTTTTTTCTCCTCTCCTTTAGTCATAAGGTCAGGAGTTATTGCTATAAATGTCACTCTCTACAGTGATACTCTTGCAAAATGCAGTCAGTACAATACAGCTGGTACCCTCCCTTCCAGCCACTGCTTGAACTGTGGTTTGAACAGGCTGAAAATGCAGTTCAGTCCAGTGTGATTTCATAGACATATTAAGTAGGCACTGGAGGAGCTGGTTTCAGCAAGAAAAATGCAACTCCAATTCACTGAATTGCAAAACAGTTGGTAATAGTTTTTAGCAAATTAGCATGCTTCATTATGCTCATATTGTAGAATGATTTCAGTGTCTGCCTGGTTAGTTCATACACAAAAAAAATCCTGAGGCCAGGGTGTTTTCTGCTGACACCAAACGGCGCTTCCTAAATTATGTCTGACTGATACCACATTTTCATGTCTCTGTGTACTTATCTATTTCCAATTATGAGCCCCTATTATCTAGTTACTCAGCTAAATTATTATCACTGTGCTGCATCCAAGGGCGACTTTCTCTCTTCATAACCTTAAACAGAAAGAAGGTTTACTTATGCACATGTGTGTCTTGTTATTAATTCTCTCTGGCAATGTAAAGCCCATATTGAATAATCTGCATTCTTGCTGCTTTGTGTTGAGGTCAGTGTGTGGGTTGTGAGCCTGCAAGCCAGGTTTCTGTGTGATACAAGTGTTGTAACTTCATTTTTGCCCCGTTTAGTTCACATAAGATGAGAATTTAGCCCTGATTCTTGATTTCTTGAGTAGTTGATGAGAAGGCTGTCCTGGCATTCAGTTGCTAGTCTGTGAAAGCATATTGGTAATCAGCTTTGTACCTGATGACATCTTGGGCAGGATCATCCATGAACAAACCTATGAAAGTGGATTAGTAGCTGTTCAGGCCATGCTTCTGCATGCTTGGAAGGATAAAAGGAGAAAAGACAAAGGGTTGAAGATTTTTTCCATTAAAGAAGGGGGCACAGAGGCTTAATGATTTCTGTTCTTCATACACTGATTCTGCTGAAGGGGAGGTGCTGGCACCTACTGGGTACCAAGTTGCAGTGAGCTTGATCATGTCTCCATGTTCTCACAACTTCTCTGTAGGTGTTCACTGGTGCTGGCTTTCCTTGGAAGCCACACGGGAGGTGCAGGTCACCATAATGGTACCATATTTCCTATATCATTTGGCCCATGGTCAGTTCAGTCTTGCAGAGAGATTTTGTCCTCTGCTGTTTTTATTTCACTTTTGATAAAGCATGACAGCGATTCACCTTCAGGTTATGACCAAGTTTTATGCTTGCAGTAGCTCCAACCTTCTCTTCCATTTGCCAATCCCAAGAATTGTGAGTCCCCAAAGCAGCTTTTAGTCTTTTTCTTTTGTTGTAATGGGGCTGCTTTAGATGGGATTTTCCTTGAAGAGTATGCAATGTTACCTATATGCTAATATTAAGGTGTTCCCTCCTGGGAACTTTGTGTCTCCAGTGCTCTGTGTATTTGCAGTCTTAACATTTAGTCCCTGTTAATCAAGAAAATGTTGAGTAATAGGATTTGGGCCCTAACACTGTCTCTGTGTCGTGGTTGTTAATGAAATATAGTCTTGATTTGAACTCATGACTTTGGAACTTTTTAACCCCAGGTGACCTGGGAAAGTCTCCAAGTTTGTTGCTTTTGGAGCACATGACAAGATTATGCAATCACACATTGGCAGGGGGGAGGACAGGGTAGTTAGTTTTCTTTTTGCTTCAGTTTACTTAGTTTCAAATTTGGCAGTTTGCTTTTGGGGCTGGGCATTTGGGCTTTTTTTTGATTAAGGGCATGTGCTGCCTTTTACAAGCCACAGAAAAGGCTTTTAAAAAATATATTCATAGTAGTAAATGTTAAAAAATACACTTGTAGTTAAAGTACTAAACAACAGAACAGTTTTGTGTTAGAGGCTCTTAAGGTGACCTTGGGGAGGTAATTTGATCTCTCCTTGTGTTAATCTGTAAAATGAGGATAAGAACATTCCTCTTGTCTCCCTTGATTATTTGAGTTAGAGGTCTTTGAAGCAGAGAGTTTTCTTTTACCTTGCTTCAGAACTCTGACAAGGCAGTCTTAGTGTTGGGATTTCACTACTTCTACTTGTACCAAAAAAAAAAAAAAAGAAAATCCAGTGCTCTGTGAGTATCTTATAAACATCTTATTACTTTTTAAAGGCAACACAATTGTAAAGGAGTTATGTTTCTATTGGCACATTTATGGCATTACTTTTCTGTACTTTCTCTTTCTAGATTTATTTTTAATATTAGATTTCAAATTGCAGTTCTGGTGTGCAGCATTGATATTGAGAGAAACAAAAACAACCAAAGAGGTGCCAGCTCAGTCACTGCATTTTTACTGGAGATTTTACTTTTTTTTTTTTTAATAGCACTTAGTTCACATGAGGGTACAAATACTCATATCCAGAGTTGGGCAAGCACAGTGTGCAGTCCTACCATGCTTGACCACTTCCCATGTTTCCAGCAGTGGAATTCCATACATTCCTTGCATCCCAACTGTGTGTAGGAGCTCTCTGAAGATACGATGGCAGATATTCTATACTGAGAAACAGAAGAACTTTTGCTATTGATCTCACTGGAGGGGAGGGCTTAGGAGGTTTAGTCATTAAATTTGAGACCACAGAGTTCATGGGTTCAGGTCGTGGTAGAGGTAGCTCTTCCTTCAACTGAAACAGTGAGTGGTGTGAGCCAAAACCCCCAATTTTAAGAAGGGGAGGTTCAATCAATTTCATTTTCTCACAATTAACAGAGTTCTAATTGCTGATTGTGGTTTTGAAGATAAAAGCATGCAAACACATGCTCAGAGAAACACACCTCAGGTTCTCTCTGGTCACTTCTTCCCCTTGCTGGTCTCTAGTCCTTGTCACTCATTATCTTCAGTACCTTGGTGAGGTGTGGGTGGTGCAGGGGACTGGTATCAGTCCATTGCTACTCCTTTCATTGTGTTGCTCCTTTTTCCTTACTCAGTTATTTCCACATGAGTTCCTGTGCTGGCTGCAGTCCTTTTGGAGTTGTATCTCCTCCCGAGTCCCTTCTTGGGACAGCTACTTTGCTTCAGCATTTCTCCTGCCCAGCTGACCCTCCTGCTCTGGCCTAATTTTTATTTCTCTTCCTCCTGCTGTGGTGTCTTCTCTGTCCTGGTATTGTCTCCTGTGTCTCACAGAACCCCAGAGTGGATCAGGTTGGGAGGGAACACAGTGGCTCATCTGATCCAACCTCCCTGCTCAGGCAGGGTCATCCTAGAGCACAGGGCACAGGATTGTGTCCAGATGGCTCTTGAATATCTCTAGTGAGGGAGACTCCACAGCTCCTCTGGGCAACCTGTGCCAGTGCACAGTGAAGTGGTCTGGTATCTCTCTTGTGTCTCTTGCTGTTTGTCCTTTAAATCTTTACCACCTTTTGGTATGTCTGTGTTTTTGCAGAGGTTCTCTGTGCTCCTCTGGTTCTGTTTTGATGTGCAATGGGTCAGTTTTGCCATTTGCTGAACTGGTAGACCAACAGTGACCAGCACATCCTTGGCCACCTCCTACACAAGTCACCACTGCAGCACCATCACTACCAAAGCCCTGCAGGTTATGGTGAATACAATTGAGTGGAATAAACATTATATGGTTGCTTTCCTTGTATGAGAACTCAAAAGGCATGACCTCTATAGATAGAATCTTGGCACAGTAAAATTGCTTAAAAATACATTAAGCTAGGCCAGAGAAATACTCTTCCAAAGGGGAGGTAGGAATCTTGGTAGAAAAGAATTTGAAAGGAAGGATAATTTGCCTACTACTGTAGGAGAGTCAATTATTTTTGTAGAAAAATTAATGGGTACCAGGGGAGAAGTCCAAGTTCCACTAATCAAAATGTCTTCTGGCCTTTGGGTGGGAGAAGCCAGGGAACAGGATTGATTTTTTTTTCCTTGGGGCAATCCATAACTAATTTAAAAAGGATTATTTATAACCAAGTTGGTTTCCACCTAGAGGACAGTCAGTATCCCCAAAAGAATGATTAATCTTTGCCTTTGTTGAGCCTGGATAGCTTTCAGGCTCACCAGGGATCTGTCTAAGGAGAACACTTAGGCATTGTCTTAAGCCTGTTCTGTTCAGCAGAGTGTCTTGTTGAGTCTAATTGGATCACTGGGATATAAAGCTAAGTGTGTGCTTCAGTGTTGCCCCAAAGTTGGACCAAATTTTTGGAGGCTGTGTGACGTTTTTGAAAGAAAATCATGTATTTTATTAATGGTGGTCATTTTGTGTTGTGTGTTAGCTACACTGTTCTGTAAGAGACAACAATGAGAGAAATAATTCTGGATTTTTTATGGACTGATCATAAAGTGATATAAACCCAGAAATGATAGAAGTGTCAATCAGTCATGTACATGATCTATTATTAATATCAGCTGTTCTGAAGTGAAATGTTGTTGCTCTTATGTTATACAAGAGAATAGTCAAGGTTCTATAAACAGTGTCAGCAGGGTGGGTAACTCCCCAATTCCCACTGCTGCTAGCAGCACTTCAGTATCACACGTCAGTATAATCTACATGGCAGTATTGTGGAACCTTGTTTTAGTTCAGGATCTGGTTCAGAAGCAGGATCTTAAAATTATATCAAATTAAAGAAGTGATCCAAATAGAAATATGAAGCCTTGCAGACCATTGAGTGCTATGTTTTATTACTGCTGAATCAAACAAGAGAATGAATTACTTGTTTGATCAAAGAAGCAGTTGCATTTGGATTTTCTTTCTCCAAAGGCACCTCAAAACGGGATTTGATCGATTTGAGGGTGTCTGCCATCCAGCAGTTAAAGTGCTAGGCAGAGGCTACATTCAGGGGTACTGTATTGGTCAGTGCTTTCCCGTGATAGTTCCTTTACCGTATAATGGTAACACTTGATGGTCTTTAAGAGCACAATCATTTATTGTTGAAGTAATATACCCAAAGAAATTGACTTCTGCAATGTTTTTAAGGTCTGGGTGCCAACATGGGCAGTTAAGTACAGGGCAGGGTCTCTGAAATGTCTGGTTTATCAGCTCTGTGCATGGCAAACTATGCTGGCAGTCAAGAGCCCTGTGAAGACTTGGGTTGCTCATTTCTGTGGCTGAATAGTTTTAGCTCAGGCTTGAGAAACGCCAGAAGTGAGGGGGGTACTGAATGATGGGCATTTACAAGATCCTTGATTGAAGAAGAGTTTCTAAGCGTGGGGCACAGAGCTTCTGTGGTTTAAAGGGGTTGGCTGAGGACAGGTCTCTGCAAGGATCTTGTGCAAAACCCTTAGGGAGATTGCTGGTGGTAACTGAGGGGAGATTTTACTATAGGTTCTGTTTTGAAAGCATCTGGGAGACCACTGACTTACGTAGGTCAGTGTTCCTCCTCAGATAATCTCGGGGTAAACAGTGAGAGAACTGATTTTTAAAATTAGCATTTTTATATTGACTTACCTCAGAAGGGAATTTAATTCATTTTACTGTATGGAATACTCATGGCAGCCTCGAAAAAGAATGCATAGGGGAACTGTGATGAGTTTGTTGCTGGAATCCCCATGTGGGATGCTGTTTGGTAGCTGAGAGGCCTGATAGACATTTGACTGCTATTATGGGTAACCACCACTCATCAGTAAGCCAGAATTTCCATGCTGTCTGGAAAAAGCAATTGTTTTTTCTGCTAACTTCAGCAACTTGCTTTCATGTAGCCTTGAGGATCCTTAAGGATTTGCACTGAATAATTTGACACTTCTGTTTATTCATTATTGTGAATAAGGTTTTGATATGGGACTTGATGATCTTTGTGGTTCCTTTCCACCTCAGACTATTCTGTGATTTTTTTTTTTAAGATAGAGACATCAAGTGATGTGTATGAGATGGTTGCTCAGAATATGCTGAGGAGCTAGCTCTTGAATTTCTAATTGCCTCTGTCCAATGTTAGTAAAAAAAAAATGTGAAATTTTCCTATCTCACAAGAGGAAATAGTGAATGAACCTCTTGTGTATGTCAGATGTGTTGAAGGCATAACTCAAATTTTTCTGCCACTTAAAAGGCTTATGAACAGTTACTACATGTTAGAGACTGGCAGATATTGGGTGTGAGAAGCAGATATTTAGCATGATCTTCCAGCCCTTCAGCAAGGAGTTTTGAAGTTGGTTATCTTGAAATACTGTCCCTCAGTAAGTTGGTTGTGGAACCAAGTGCAGAGAACCTTCGTGGATGTGATGAAGATCAAGAAAGGCATGCTCAGAACATCAGATGAGAGAGTCTGGGTTCACTGTCTCTTTATCACCCAACTTTTCTGGTGATCTGTCATGTGAAAAATTACTCAGTACTCTTGTAGAAATATGGCAGACTAAATTCACTTTGTGCTTCTTCCCTTTGGCTTGCTAACCACTAATCATCAATCCATCTGTTAACAATCATCTTGAGTAATGCAGGAATGCAGGTTTTGATTCAAAGACTGGCTTGGCTTAGTCAACATTTGTTTGATCATCATCTGTTTCTCAGCCTGTCTTAGTTTGCTGCATACTTCATTGCAAGATTAGTGCCTTTTCATTACTGAAAATAGTTTTAAAACTCCTTATTGCTTTTTCTGTTTGAGCTTAAAACAACTTTTGACCATACTCAGTTAAGAAGCTGTTCATGACTCTTCTTTAAAAGGATTATAAGTTTTCTTGAACAAATATAAATGTAATAATTTCGTCAAGTCCTTTTGTTCTTGTTAAGTATAGATGATGCTCTAGAATGTGCTTTTGTTCACCTGCCAGGTGATCAAAGGCAAGCATGTATGGACAGACATGGCAGAAGTTCCTCCTCGCTGCTATTTTAGAGAATGACAAATTCTTCTAAATAGGCTCTGATGGTTTTGTGTTGAGAAGAGCATCAATAAAGCTGGTGTGGTTTCACTGGATTGCAGAGATGAGTTAGCATAAGGTGTGTTTCTGCCTGACAAACAGAAAGTGCTCAGGCTCCTGGTGGGTCCAAAGCCCAGAGTAGGATGTCCCAAGGTTCCTTTTCAGCCATGAGGGCCTACCAGTCAGATTCCTGCTTTGTCACTGAGAAACTGTGAAAATTGTACACTAAGGCTATAGACTGTTGGAATCTGTGGTGAAATCCTCAGTGTGTCCAGCTAAGGATATAACCCCTAAATAAACACAACCAAATTTTATCTCTCAGTCACTGTCAAAGGCTTGGAAGACTGGATCTGCCAACACACTTATTTTAATTGCAAAACATCACAGTTACATTGTTTTATTTTGTATATGTTGCAGAAGGTGATCTCTTTTCAGATAGGATCAAGCAGGTGCTGGTGTTAAATTTTTCACTGAATACTGAACCATTCATATCCATAAATCTTTATGAGGCTGAGGCCTTAGGGCCTGATCTTGTATGCTGTTCTGTGGGGAATTAATTGCAGTAGCAAAGCTCTAGATAGCAGAAGAAGGATGGGAGTAGGATAGGAAACAGTAGAGAAAATACTGAGAAAATGAGCATGTTTGCACTTGTATTCTGAAACGATGAAACAAATGTGATTTTTTTCATGCTGCATTTTAAAGCTCATTATTTCCTCACCTTTTTACAGATCTTTGTGTGTGGCATAAAGCTTTTTATTTTTGTTTGTAAATAATGTAGGAGTTATCTCACACTGATGTCAAATTACAGTTATTAATATTTTGGGTTTCTACCTAGCATCATACCTCTAAAGTTTTATATTTCATCCTGTTAGCTGCATTAGCTTTATCCATGGGTTATCTATACCTAAAAATAGGAAAGTATTTAAATACTGATTTCCTTACTCCAAAATAATGTATGTTTCATCTTTCGTTGTTAAAATTTGCTTTCTGGTATTGAAGCCTTTACATCCTATTTTCATGCAATAAGTTTGATATCTTTGCTTAAAACATTTTCTCAAAATTTTTTTTAGGAACTACCTTAACTTATCATTCTAATTTCCTAGTTAAACTTGTGAATGTCTTTTAAAAATCTATTTTTCAAGGAAGCAATGCACCTGGTTTCTAGGCTGGACATGTGCCACATCTTCTGTTTAATGTTTTGTGAAAATCTTTTAGTTGCTGCAGAACCTGCCAAGAGATGTGGAGGATGGGGTGGAGGGAATTGATACCAGTCTGTCCATTACTGTCTTGTAGCCAGCCCCACATCCGGCCATGAGATGCTGTTTTGAAGATAGATAGCTCTGGTGTACTTTGTTTATTGTAGCTGCAGAACTGAGGCTGAGAAGCACTGGTTGTGATGAGAATTGAATTGGACACATAAGAAAATAATGAGTTTTTCTTAGGTCTTCTCTTTGTTAAACAAGTAGAGTCAGACCAGAGAGGGAGGAGTAGGGGATTGGCAATAATTCTTTCTGGGTCTAAACCAGAGCATACTTGGGCTGTGCTATCCCTCTTTACATGACTTTCTCTCATAATTCTTCTTCCCTGTGCTTCCCCATTTCTGAGCTCTTACTTCCATCCTGCCAACACCCCCAAAGAAAGGAGTGTGAGGTGATATGGGGGAGAATGTCTGGAGCCTTGTGCTGTCACTGGGTGCACTGGTCAGCCCATTGTGCTCTCACATGGGTGTGAGTGCCACACATCACCATGATCAGGGCACTGACTTCTGCAAAAAGAGCTGGTGTACTTCCAAGGTCCCATTAGCGTCTGCTGTTTCCAGCAGCAGATGAATTGTAAGGGGAAAATAATAATACTGTTATGGAAAATGTGAGAAAACATTTCAAAATTATGGCAAAAAGCTACCAAGTTTAAGCGGGTTTTTTTTTCTGCCTTGTTTTAAAAATAGCTACGCTGGATATCTATAGAGAGCACAAATGGTTTGAAGACAAACTGGTGCACTGTAGGAGTGATACAGATAAATTTGCAGGAAGAAAGAGCTTTTTAATGATTCTTCAGATCTGATTTGAATGGCAGTAGTATGAGCTATCTACAGTCTAGGATTTTCCCTTAGGCTTTCTCATACATGTGTAGGCAAGCAGCTCTCTAGTATCTCTTTATAGGAGTGCCTCCTTCCAGGATTTCCTGGAATTCCTGAAGATCCCTGTCAGATACCTGTGGCTAATGACTGCAGTAATATCTTTATCAGTCCCTGGCAGCTGGGAGGTTTGATTTCCGTCTCAGTCACTGCTTGGTCACCTTACCTGGTAGGATTCTTATAGATTTGAGATTCAAGAACTGAGTCTGCAGATAAGCAAAATGACACTGCATTTTTCACCCCTTCTTTTAAATAGGTATTTCAGCAACTCCTCGAGTCTCCACTGTGCTGGGCTTTTACAAAAGAGGAGTCCCTTGGAGACTGTATGGGCTATAGACAGACAGGCTTTACAAACCAAGGGTTCCAGACAGTTATCTCTGAGAGAACAGAAAGGATGGGAGAAAATTACTTCTCCTCTCTTTACAATAGAGCACGCAGAAGAAGTGATAAGGCAGACTCCATTCTTGAACTTGATTTTCTGGTCTCTCCAGCATCTTTCAGCTCAGAACATATTTTTTCCCAGATTGTCATCCTGTGCACAGTGCCCACCTGCCTCCCTCTGTCCTGCCCCAAGCCAGGGGATGCCCAGCGGGATTAACAATCGAGCTGCTTGAGAGCATCAGACAATGAGGGAATTTTATTTTTAAGCCTTCAACTTTTGAACTGCAAATCCTGTAAATTAATTTAAGAAATTGTAGCCTCCAAGGCCATATCAGGTAATACAGAGAAAGAGGGCAGAGAGAGAAATGCCTGTAGAAAGCTTTGGTTGCAGTTACTGCATTGGCAATCTCGAGCAAAGTCATCTTACTTTTATTCCTGAAAGCAGAAAGGAGTGAGGAAATTTTAAAACAGGCTAACAAAAAACTTAGTTTCTTACAGTTACATCTGTGCTTTATCTTTCCTCCTTAATAGTTCAGTCTTCAGCCAAGAAAACACAGCAGGCAGTTGAAAATCAGCATTTCAGAGCATGCTGTCTGTGTCAGGCCACTCCTAAAACATAAGGGACAAGGCTGTGACATTGTGAGAACCTCCTTGCCCGTGCTGCAATGGGCACAGGCTATTCTCAGTGCCGTGCAGCAGAGCCCAGAGGCTGCGGAGCTACAAGGCACAGAGATTCTGTGTCCTGGCACAAGGCTTGAAGTTGCACATTCTAAAGCATGGGTAGAGTTGACTGAGCATAGCTTCAGGTTTATTTGTGGAAGTATCCATGCAAATGGAAAAATTATTAAAATTCACTTTTAAAAGAGCAGTAACCTCTATCCTGTTTTTTAAATTTAGAGAAAGTTTTTTTTTTTAATTGCAGTTTGGAGTAGAGCTGAAGTAAAAATATTTTGTTGTGACTCCACCTTGTAGCATTCCCATATCAAGGTGTTTCCCAGAAGCTTTTCTGACTTCCAATAAAATGCCAGGGTACTTCCTGGCTTGCAGCAGATACATGGAGTTCTGCCAACAAGAATCTGCAGCTAAGAATTCCTTAGCTTGAGTCTTTTATTTCCTGACAGTTCTGTGTTCAGGGAGAGACTCATCAATAAAGAAGACTGCGGTATTTATTTTCATTATTTTCTTTATTTCTTTATTCAACTGCATGCTCATCGGGTAGTTGCTGTAATTTCCATTTCAGAAACATTTATTATGAGCACTGAGGTCTAATTTCTAGCTGATGCAACAAAACATAATTGTTTTTAAACCCTCATACAATGATCTGCTTTACAGGAAACACCCCGACAGAACAGTTTTCAACTTTGCACAGTGAATAAAGTCTTTAATTTTGCTGAGAAAACGCCTTTGGTTTCTCGTATGAACATTGGGTTGTGGTCTTTTCTATCTCCTTTTCTTTTAATTATTTCTTTACAGGTCTCGGATTATTTTGAGATGTTTAGATAAAATGCAGTAACAAGTACTCTCAAGCTGTTAGAGTTGCTTTGAATTTACATCAATATAGTGCGGTTGTAAAATGTAATGAAATCAACATGGCATGATTCACACAGAAACATAAGGAATGACAGAAATAATGGTGATATATCTCCAGAGTGATAGGAGCTCAAAGTAACACTCCAGTGACAAAGACTGTTTTCCTTACAGATGAAGGCGCTATTGATTTTTTTTTCCTATTCTTTTTATTTCTCCCTGACTTAAATTATGTAATCCAGACTTCCCAGCTGTCCCAGTCAGTATATGTGTTACTCTGGGTAAATGGGATATTTGATGGGACATTGATTTGTCTTATTTGAAACCTAAATGAGTTTAAGAAAGTATTAATTATTCATTGATTATTCATTTAAGCTGGCCTTGAAAGCAGAAGTGGAAGTCAGCCTACCTTGTCTTGAAAAGTTCTTCTTGGTATATCTCTGACCAGAGGTTTTGTTCATTAATTTAAAAAAAAAGTCTTCAGGCGGTGCCCAGCAGTCTTACACAAAAGCACCCATGCACCTTGTCTTGCAGGTTGGGCTAAACTGGGATCTGACAGGCTTTGTGTGGAGGCAGCTGTCAGCTCACATCCATATTTTGGAACTGGCAAGTACTTAATCTGTGTTTATGTTCCACACCCGTGCTGTGAGTGTGCACTTTGTGGTGTGAAGACAATTGTGAGCCCTGGTACTGAAGCAAGAATGTGACTGACTGTCTTAGGTGCTTATGTTACTCTTTTCATGCCAGTGCCTGGGAACCTTGGCATGGTGTTTGTTCTCACAATAGGCTGAGGTTAACAGTGCTGTTACACTCATTTACAATCACAGTCACTGAAGACACAGAAAAAGGAAAATATTCAAATAACTTAATTTTAAGCTGGTAGCTCCCAGGCTCTGTGGCTTAGCTGAACTTAACTGTAAGGCTTTATTCCTTTAGGGTTAGGGAATGTCATCCAAAGAGCCCAGATAGGTGCTGCAGAGATAACCCAGATATCTGGGTTGTCCGGATTCTAAATTAATGTCCTGTCACTGATTAGAAGTTTCGACTTTGTTGTAATTGTCTTAGACATGATCTAGAGTTGCCTTATTGCATCATGTGCAGTCTGTGATGCCTGAGAAGATGTCCTGTAGTTGATGTGGGGTGGGCTGGTGCAGGCAGAGCCTGCAATATGGACTCTCTCGAGGTGTGAAATCCCTGCAAGGAGCTGAACCCAGCTCCTGACTCACCTTTTCAGACCCAGAGCAGCTTACAATTGACATGTCCAGTGGGCTGGCTGGACTTCAGTCAGCGACATTTCAATAAGCTGCTCGTAAAGGTATTTCTCTTTCTTTTTCTTTAATTCCCTCTTCTGTCCTCACTGATAACTATCAAAGGTCACCTCTACCACTTGAAAGCCTTGTGTGTGTTGCATATATCCAAAGGAAAAAGCTTACAAGCAATTCCTTACAGGAGAGTGAAAGTCAATTACTCTGTTTTGACCTACAATGCCAAATGGAGGCCAGTAAGACAAGCACCATAATTAGCTTCACTTAAGAGATCAGCCTGGAAATAGCAACTAACAGTATTTGTATTCATTTAAATGGCTTTGAAGGCAGAACTGGAAAGAAGCTGCATCATTGGACCAGTCTTGAAAACGGTTATTTACTTCCCTGTAAATAGCAGAGGCCTTGTGTTTCAGATCAATACCTGAAGATCTGGAACCTGGTGTGCAGAATGTCAGCGTGTCCTACACATGTAGGTGGAATAAGCAGAATGTTGCAGGTACAGATTTCACATGGCACCATATAAATCCTAGGGAGCATTTTCTCAAATTCTTTTTCCATTTCTTCTTGTGAGCACTTTAAAAGTCCACACTGTTAACTTCAGCTTGCATCAGGCTCATCTTAGGCTGTCTGGATCTGAGAGGGAATTTTGCTCATAATAATTTAATTTCTTAGCACTTGTCTCCATGTTCATGTCTTATTCTTTCTTAATTTCTTCCTTTCCTTCTTTCTTTCCTTCTTTCCTATGTATGTCCTTGGTTGCCAGTTAATAGTTTTGTTTGGAAGAATAGTAACTTCCACTCCAGAAATAGTATTGCATTGTGGACTATTAGATGAGGTTCACTCAAGGTAAGGCATTCAGTGAGCTTTTACTTCACTGGAACTGCTAATTGAAATACTGGTTGGCATTACCAGATGAATTCTGTTCACCAGGGTGGGCTGAATAACTGCTCAGGGGAAACAGTTTAAGTGAAGAAGGAGGTGGCAGTGAAGGAGGTATTAAAAACTTTGAGCTTGAATAGAAGAATTCAGCCATTTTCTTTGAAGTTTGGGGTGGGAGATGTGAGTGGTGATAGGAAGAAGAGAATAACAGTTACCATATTAGTTTGGCTGGATGTATATAACAGAAATTGCTTAGAATATTTGTTATTCTCTATTCTTGATGCTGTTACTCCTCTAGTCACATATTAGGCTTTTTTATTATTAATCTTGTATTTATGTAATGCAAAATGATAGCAGCATTTCTTCAGTAAAGCATTTATAAAGGAGAGTAATTTAAAAGGACTTCATGGCGCGATGGGGCTTTTTCCCTAGAAATCTGTTGAAGAAGGAGAGGACTCTGGTGCAGTAAATATGACCAAGGTATCTGTTAAATTGCTGCATAAGCAGTAACCTGAAAAACAGCATAGTCGTGGCTGGGCTGATGCCAGGAGCTGGTCAGGAAAGGAAAAAATCCTGAGAAAACTCAGATCAAATAATGAAGATGTTTCCCAGTGACAGTGAGAGTGATGTATCAGTGCTCAGTCCTTTGCAGGCCAGGAAAAGTAGGACAGGAATGGTATAAAGACAGAGGCGTGGGTAGAGGTATGTTTTCTCTGAAATGTTCTGATGAGCACCACTAGTTTGAGAACAATATTACAAGGAGGAAAGCTTTCTACTGCTAGAATGGGATGTGGGAGGGAGAATTGAAGGAACATAGGTTTGTTTGGGAACATTCTGGGTAATGCTTTCCACTTCAAACAGTACAGCTGAGATTAAATCTTGCTCCAGCTTACACCCGTGCACTTCTATCAGGGGCCCAAGCTGCGACATCTGAAGAGAAAGTTAAACATGTTTTACAGAAGCCAAATGCAGAGTGATTAAACTTTTATTACAACAATGAAATCCACAAACTTTTCCTGTTCCTATCCAAGCTCTGCTGAGGGTGGTTTGATAGCTGATTACTCTTACCTGGAGTTGTGTCTCCCTGACAATATTGCAAATACATGGGTAGTTTCTGCCTACTCATAGTACCTGTAATTTGCATGCAGAGAGTAATTTCTGCTAGAATTGATCGGAGAAGAGACGATACTGCCTTCTTTTGTCTTCAGGAGTTCTTTCCCTGTGTTAGGCATCTGCTGTAGCAAAAAGAAGATGTTTGTAATTTATTTTTAGTGTAGTCATTTGCATACAGACTGTCTGGTTCATCTGGTTTCTCAGAACTTCATTTGGAATTGCTTTCCTTCAATCCTTTTTTGCTTGGATTATATTCTTTCTTGGATTAAATTAGCTCAGTTTTTGTTTTCCTGTGTGCTCATCCAGTGGTTTGCATGCACTCATGTTCTTGGAAAGAAAATGGCAGGCATTTGGAAACACTTTTTGGCACTGACACTGTGGAAGGAGTTTTTCCTCATCTTTCTGTAGCAGCCTCAATGGAAAGAAGTAGTAGTTGATGTGAATGTCTTAAACTACTGGTTTATGAAAAGACTGTATGTAAATAAAGTGGTGGTAACTTTTTAGATAAGCATAAAACATGACCAGATCCATTTGTATCATGATGAAAAGTGTCTGAGAACACAGAGTTTTGTATAGGAGAAAATAATTCTTTCTGTTTGGGCTGAAATCTTTTTTGTTTGCTTTACAGTGGCCCATCCTCAGGAGCCCCACCACCCCTCTGAAAAGCCAGTCATCCACTGCCACAAGTGTGGGGAGCCTTGTAAAGGTGAAGTGCTCCGTGTTCAAGCCAGACACTTCCACATCAAATGCTTCACCTGCAAAGGTAAAACCTTGATAATTATCTCTTAGAAATGAGTCCATTTGTGCAAATGCACCTTGAACTGCTGATGGGAGGTTGTGCTTCCTGCCATCAGCCAATTACAAATACTCTCTTTGCTCAGTACCTGAAGGATTTGAAGATGGGAAGGGTAAAGAAAGGCACTGATACTTAGGAAAATTCTATCTTTTTGTAGTTTTTGTTCTAAGTGCTTTTTCAAGGATCTGAAAATGGTTTTTTTAAACTCCTGATAGCAATGAGTGCCTTTCATTAGGGGTAGTTATGAAAATTAAGGCCCTTTGTACTCAATTGACTGCTGAAAGTATCTGCTTTTAAAAAACCCACCAAAAGGTTCTGCAGAGGTGTTCTAAGGCTTTGTGCTGTGGAGCTGCCTTGGGAATGGGGATAGTGCTGCCCATTCCACAGAGAGAGGACCTGAGGAGCTCTCAGCAGCTCCAGCTCATGCTGCTGAGCCCTCTGTGACCACAACAAAGAACTGACTGTGGTTTTTTTACAGAAGAGGTTTAATGAAGTGTTAAATAATAGTAAAACTATGCTTTGTGAATTCATTGCCTTTGAAGATGGATGTTGTGGAGCAGGAGGCAACCCTGGCTCCTTCACAGAGTTTCTGTTTAATGAACAACAATGCAGAGTTGGCTGAACTGAGTAACCACAGAACGTAGGATGAAAGATGAGAATAAGTAGAAATACATAAGCCCATGTGCAACCACAGTCTGCCACAGTCAGTCCCACTTTAGCATGAGACAGATACAGCACAGAAAGGGATTCAGGCTCCAGGTGAATGTGACAGAGCTGGTGGCAAACATGGAGAAGGGTGCTGGAGTAAATCAGAGTAACTGGGCAACTAAAACACAGCAGCGTTATGTTTTAAAAAACCACGTAGTTTTTTACTTCTATTAAACCTTAGTTATCTCTTCTGAAAGTCCATATCTAGCATGTATACTGCTACATGAAAAGTGCCTCCAGCCCAGTTCCTGAGTTTCAGTTATATTTTTCATGTTACAAAGGTGGGTGGAATAGTTGTGTGGTTGCTCTGTTCTTCCACTTCGTGTATGTATGGAATATAGCAGAAAATAGAAACAGCTGTTTTCCTATGTTACTAAAGGTTTTTTTTAAAAGGTCACTTGAGTTATTTGTATGCTGAAAAATCAATGTCTAAGAAAATCTGTTTCTTACCTGTGGTTTTTAGTTAAATACAGCTAGATAGCTCAAAAAATGCTTACCTTTCTCCTAGATATTAACATATTTCATCTGTGCCAAACTGGAGTGCATCAGCCCATCCTAGAGGGCAGTGAGGAGCACTATTTCTGGAATGCCTGGGGAAAGGCATATCTCGTTCTCTATTACAGTTGCTGTATTTCAAGCAGTATTTGATGCCATATAATCCCTGAGCAGTTCAAAACCAGCAACTATTTGTTTATTTTCTTGTTCCTGTCCATAGTGAGTAGTGGTCTCAATTTACAGAAGATACTGGATTAGGGTATTTGCAGCATCAGGCCACCTGAGACCCTTTGAGTCATGAAAGAGAATGGTAATTCAGGCCAGGCAGCAAATGGTGTCCTTAGGACCTCCTGATAAAGAAAGAGGCAGATGGAGCAGGGCTTTGGAATTGTTGTCCTGATGAATGTACCACATTAATCTTGCTTTTTTTAGGAGGGGCGAGGTCTAGTTTGTTCTTTCACTTATGTTTTAGTTACTTACTCATAAGCTGCTTTTGTGCTTTGATTACTCTGTTGCAAGACTGGATTTACTAGTATACCATTTTGGTTCTTGTTCTTTCCTTCCTTAGAGGAGTGTCTAAACTTATTGTGGTTTCTGTTTATGGAGATATTTCCAACCTGATGACAGTTTAAGATTCTATAATATTACTGACCTTATGAGTGCTTGCATGAAGATCCCCAGAGAAGGGAGAGCTATAGAAATAACTCTTGCTGGTGGAAATGAAATTATGATTTGTACCATTAGCTTGTTAAGGAAACTGAGGACAGTAAATCCAGTTTGAACTCGGAGAGCCAGAGCTGAATGTTAGAGACTTTTCTCAGGCTGTTCATTCAGTCTGTGCCTTATTAGTTGGGTTTGCCAGCAAGCGAGTGTTATCTTTTTAGAGTTCATTTGTCTTTCACAGAGAGAAAGGAAAGGGCTGTGTATGGGAAGTTGATCCAAGAGTCCAGTTTGGATCTTTTACCTGAGCTGCAGATCTTGTTTATTGTTAGCCCCTGTTATTTAAGTGAGTGGAGTTTTTGTTTAAGCTGTATAGTTATTTACTCACATTGCATGTTGTCTGACCATATGGTTTATGCAAGTGGGACACAGATGTCTGAAAAAGTGGTTTTTTTCCTTGTAGTCTGATGGGTTTTTAATTTGACATGACTGAAGCTCTAGAGGAGATGGATTTAGACTCCCCTCTGTTTCTAAAGTATTTTGTTAGGCAGCAAAACCAACAGATACTGGGACCAGGATGTATCAGCTGCATCTACAGGTGGCTTGGTTATTGTTTTCTTTTTTGTATACTAAACTTTGCTCTTGAGACTTCAGCTCACATCTACAGCGTGAAAGACTTGAACAAGCTTACACTTGTCTGTTTTCATACCTGCTGAAAGTGTTTAGACTTTTACCTATAGACTTAGAAGATGTGGAAAAAAATCCATTTCCTCATAAAGCTGTCACACGAGTTCTATAGTCACAGAGTTTCACTGTGATCCTCTTCTTTGCTCTCTATGACATTCCTTTTTATTATTGCCATCCAGGCTCTCAGCTTCATGTTTACGTCACACTGTTAAGTGTATTTGATATGCTTGTAGTCCTGCTTCACTAGGTTGTGTCAGAGGCTCTTAGGCACTCCATGACTGCTTGGCATGCATGTCAGTGGTGGCTGTGGCACTGCAGGAACACGGTGACTTACGTCTCCATGTGCATCAGCCAGCTCAGGACGTGCCCATGCATCATGTAATGTGATCTGACAATCGTCCTCCCCAGGAGTTTGGTGCTCTGTCCATCTCTGCAATCTTTCTAAGAACAGAGGAACTGCTTCCTGCCAAAGATGACAAGTAAAACCTCCACTGACTGACACGTTCCCATGCCCCCATGATAAGATGCAGCTAGCTGGGACTCTGCCTTGGAGAGCCATGTGTCTCCAGCTGCTGTGTCCTATCTGCCTGGCAGGGCTGGCCAGTTCTATTTGTGGCTCCCGTTGAGAGCTGATAGGAGAACAAAAAGCTGAAAATGGTGTGGCTGTCCCCAGGAAGGTGAGCTCTGCCAGCCTCCCAATAGGCAAAGAATTTCAGGCAGGCAGCAGCTGACTCGGAGCTGGAGTTAACAGGGGAATGATGGACAGGGAGGGATAAGAGACATTTAGGAGTGCAGCTCCAGGAACTTTATTCAGAGCAGTTGTCTTTGGCTGTTTTATAACAAAGTCCCTTAACCTTGCAATTACACTGCTTTGTGTTACAAAGGCAAATCTAACAGAATTCTGCATTACCTCCAGGTGTAATAAATAAGTTTTAAGTTCTGTTTTAGCAGGAGTACACTACTCTTACCATACCAAATTGTTAATCTTTACCAGGCAATGGAAGCAGCAGGCTGAGAGGAAGGAAGGTTAGATGAGAAGGTTGAGCTGGAGACATCATTGGGTTTGTCTCAAATAAATATTTACATTAACAACAATTAATTAGTGGCTTATGAAGAAGTAGAAGTTTTTCCTGTAAGCGTCATGAATAACTTTTCTGGAAAAATTAAGATTACTCACTGCAATGCTGTTCCATATGTAAATGTGTGTGGGATCAGGCCCTAAATTACAATGTGCATGAGCAGAGATTTTAATATCTCAATTTAAATTGTGATCTGATACAAATGATAATTTTCTACCATTGTCAGTTGATTACAGTTCATTTTACCCTATTGCATGTACTAGCAGAGGAAACTTTGAGGCTAGCAAAATTGCTATAATAAGCCTTTATTATTACGCCTGTGATTCATCTTTTGGGTTAGAGGGAAAATCTGGTTTCAAGACACTGTACTGCTTAACAGAAAAAGCTTTAAGCTTTCATAGTAACAATGTAAAGGTTTACACAGCATGATTTTGGTACATGTAGATTGGTTGAATTATCTTAGCAAGACAGTGTAGTATTGTGGTAGGAGTGTTTCAAATAGTAGAGGGTGTCCTTGTTCGTGATGTCGAATATGAATCGGATAACTTAGTTTTTTATGGTAATATAGACTAAACAAAAATTTTATTTCATAAATAAGCAATCCTGCCATAAGAATCTGGATAGTGTCCTTAAGATTTTTAGTCTTCACTATCACATAATCATGGAACGGTTTTGGGTGGAAGAGACCTTAAAATCACATAGTTCCAGCCCATCTGCCATGGGCCAGGTTGCTGAATCATCAGACCAGGTTGCTCAAAGCTCTGTCCAGCCTGGCCTTGAACACTTCCAGGAATGGGATATCCACAATTATGTGGCATAAAGGTCAGGTGAAAATGTTTCACTGTGTATCAATGTTTCACATGCTATAGTGATAGCAAATATCAAAAGGCTATTACCTGCTAATAATCTTTCTAATTATAAAGCAAAACCAAGTCTTGGCATCCAGGAAGCATTCCACAAACCTAGAGTATTCCACAGAAAAAACCTTTTAGCTTCTATTGAAACACTGTTATAAATCAATATAAAGCGGTTTTTTAATTATGAAATAAATGTGGTAATTTTCCCCTCTTCAGTTAGATGTCTCTTGAGCTTAACTTGCAGAATCCTCTGTGGTATGTTTAGGTTCCTGGCACAGGTCTGGGTATTTTATGTGATGACTTTTCAAGGCTACATCATCTGTAGTTTAATGACCCTGACAGGGAAGGGGGAGGCTTCCTAAGTTTAGATTTTGGGATGCTCTGTAATCCTTTGACTTTGAACTGGATCTTCCTCCCTTAAAGAACTGGGAAGAAGTCAGGGTCATGTAAGCAGACACTATATCAACAGGTTGGAATGTGTTTTAAATCATTAGTTCTTTGACCTTTGATCTGTCATCAGATTCCTTCGGTGGCAGCAGGAGGAGGCTGCAAATAGGCTGTAGGGTAGTGCTATAAATAGTTCAGTGTCAGTGGATGGAAAGTTAAAATATGAGGCCATTCTTGTAGTAGATATCCAGTGCAGTGCTTGAAAAGATATCTGCATTTCCATAAATTCTTCTGGAACAGAAAGTGATGTGTGGAGGTGATAACACACATGTGGGTAGAACGTGCTCCTTCCTGAGCATCATGAAATTGGATGAGGTCACTTGAAGCTCAGAATCACTGAACCGAGATCCGGGTAGAAATGGGAGTCTGTTGTTTCTGGGAAGCTAACAGAGGTTAAAATGTCTCCCATGACAGGGAGTGGAATTCAGTTGTGAATTCATGCATTCAGGTAGCTTGATGCAAAATCGGACCTCAGTTGCAGCTGTGAGACTAATTGCCATTTCTACATTTACATATCTTAGCTGCTTTGTCTTGGAGACTGTTCTTCTTGCAGTGATTCCTACTGGTATTTCACTTTAGTTTCTTCCCATTCCAAAGTGGATCCTTACTTTTCTATTGGGGTTAGATACTATTAATGACAAGTGATTGATACCAATCTTAGTTTAGTTAGGCTTGAGGTCTCTTCAGGGACCAAACATTTGACAGGAAATGAAATTAATTGCACTAGTTGGCTGATATTGATGAATGCTGAGAGATGCCATGTCAGATTTTAAAAAGCTACTGGATCCCTTTGGAAGTAGAGGAGCACTTAACAGGTGCCTTCATGAGTGGGGCAGAACATCCTTACAAGAATATAGAAAGTTTCTTGGGTTTGTGGTCAGTGCATCCTTAATCTGCCTGGCTTGGATGAAGTTTGGTTTTCTTCCATCCTTAAATTCTTGGTTTGCTTATTTAAAATCCTTTTAGAGAAATTTTTCCTCTAGATAGTTACAGTCAAGCTATCCAAGGCTAAACTTTGACATTTTTCCACTGATTGCATTTTCTTCAAGGTTCATTTCCCACAGACCTGTAAATGACTTTGATCTCCACCTCGTGCTTAGTTTAATGTGAAAGGTGTTTTAAATGCTTGAATGATTCCTGCCATTGTTTCCATCCTAGTGCACAAACCACTGATATTTCAGTGGGAAGTGGGGAAGTTGTCACGTTGCTACATCCAGCTGTTGTTTTCTTGCTGTAGAGCTCAGGTATGAGCTCTTGGCTGTTGGATTGCTAGAAAGACAGAAATTCATGCAAGTCAGGTGCAGACAAGAAGGAACAACTCTCTGTGCAGCATTGTTTGTGTCTCCAGTGTTGGAGGACTGAAGGCAGTGTCATGGCATTGATTGGGAAGCTGATCAAGTTAAAACTGAGCTCATCTGAGACTCAGAATTCACTTTTGGTTTCAGCTGAGTGAATGCTTGCATTAAATGCCCAGGGGTTTCCACTCAAGTGCCCCACTGAGGATTACTTGTGTCACAATGATAGCAGCACTCAGTAGTGGTGCAGGCAGGATGCTTTAAATGAAGCATCAGGGCTTTTCCTGGGAAGAGAAGAAAGGCCTGACTGGAGGTATCCCAAGGATGCTTCCCAAGAGGGATCTCAGACCAGTTTAGGATAAGAGGGGAGAACTGTAGTCTTGTCTTTTGCTCAGGAGGTATTTTAGCTGCTGAGCCTTTCTTCCACCTGATGTCAAGATATCAAAGCAGATTTTAAGGTCACCAGTATTTGTTCTATGTTTATGTGGTTTGACTTCCCAGCATTGTTTCTAATGTCAAGCTGCTGAAATGAGAAGAGATTCCAGAACCACTGGGAATGCTGGACACGGATCCAAATAGCTTCAATCAAAATGCATCTCTCAGCAGTGTATGACAGAAAAAATCTCCAGTGGCAGGAGTGGTACAAATGGTCATCAGGATCTCTGTTACAGCTTTTGCAAAATGCTGTTTCTTACTGGTGCCTTGCAATGGCAGAAAGCTGCCATGGTAGTGCTGCAGCACAACTTCTGAGATCTTCTGTCCTTATGTGCTCTTCTGATGATACTTGGATGCATATTCATTCTTTAAATGGCTTATGTCATCAAGAAAAGTGTTGGGAAGAGGAGTAAAAGGCAGAAAGAGACTTGGTTCATTTGAAATGCAGAGACTTTAGTAAGAACTTGAACCTTGCTTTTATCAATATGGGATTTGTTAAACTCTTACATGAAAAAAAGAAACACATTTTCCCTGTGTATTTATTTGGATGTAGGTGATAAACTGAAACATTTCCAAATTCCTTTCTACCTTCAAACAAGAGAACCATTATGTCTCAAGAATAACTGTTGTATGAATATTTCCTTGCTTGAAAACAGCACCATTATTCTGTGAAGCTGAGAAATACAAGAAAGAAATAAAACCCCAACAGGAAATTGAATTTGCACCTTATTTAATGCATGGTGAGAAATTAGATCATTAGAATTTTATTAATGAATAGCATTCACTTCTGCAAACTGAGAGCCCACATTTATAGATTCTCCTTGTGTGTTTTTTTTCTTCAGTGCTAAAACAACTTTTACTTAACATCAACATGGAATTTAACTCTCCCTGACAATTAGGCTATGAAAATCCTAAATAATGCTCGGTAGGATCAAAGCCTGCTTTCATTCTCTTTGAAAACTCTGATATCATTCATTTTTATCATCACCATTAAAGCTTGGAAGTGACTCAGTTTAAGAATGATCCTGGTCCCTTGGACCCATAGGCAGCTGCCTTGCTCTTGGACAGCCTGGGTTCCTATACACAGACCCTGTAGCTTTGGGAGCTGAAAGTAGCCCTGACAGTATCTCCAGCCTTTTTGTGCTCCAAGGATGCAAAATAGTAGCTCCAGAGTAGTTGAAGACAGAAAAAGCTAGCGGGTGGGTGTTTTCCATTCAGTGGGAGGTAGAACTGTATTCCAGCTTATTCCATTCACAAGAGAGGCAGGATGGTTTGGAATATGAAATTCTTTGATATACAGACTCAGAAAAAGGCTGAGTTCCTCCAGGAGCTTTGGAAGATAATGGTTTTCTTTTTTCATTTAAAGAAAAATGCTGGGTGTTTTTGTCTCCATGCTTGTGGTACCTGAGGGTACAGAAATGCTCCCCAGTGTCTCCTGTTTCAGAAAGATGGTTTTGGTCATGTAAAACAGAATTTCTTCCATCATATTGAGCAGGAAGGATCGTGGGGAAGTGTTATTCTTCTGTAGAACTATTTCTGTGTGATGGATGTTTACAGAACACCTTTTGCTTTTTGCCTCTTTGTTGGGGTTTTAGAAGTTCCCCATTTTATCTTTTTTCTTTCCCTCTTAAAGGAATTTTTCCCCATGTTTTGTTGCTAAGGAACAAATTACTGGGTACTTAAGAGAAACAAAGAGGCCTGGCCACAGGGGAGGGTCCGGCTAGCTCTTTTTGCCTGGAGTTTTTCTCATTGAGCAGAAACTAGAACTGGGCGGGATTGGAACTGGCAAAGGGGAGCGAGATACAGCCGGGCTGCAGTTTTCTGGTATCGGGAGAGAGAGAGGCTGCTCTGCACCGCCGCTCCTCTGCTGCTCCTGCCGCCTCTGCTGTTTTCTGCCATTTCTGCCGCAGCCGTCGCTTCTGCTTCGGTTTCAGCTCTCTGCCGCGGCTGCAGGTTGTTTTTGCTACACTGTAGTTGTGGCACGCCCTGCCTGCCGAGGCGTCCCGAGGTCCTGCTGCAGCTCCGGAGTTTGATACATCTCATCTACAGCCTGGGATTTGGGCTCCTGCTCCAGCCTGCTGTTCCCGAGGGCCCTGCCTCTCTGCCCCAGGGGTTTGTGCAGCAGCTTCTCCTCCGCCATTACCGCGTGAGGGCCGAGCTCGCTCCGGAGCGCCCCCTGGCGGCGCGGGGGAACCATCGCTGCCTGACAGCCCAGCGAGGCTGCACTGGGGCCTGCTCTGTTTGGTATCACCACCAGGGTTACTGCTGTTTGTTTGCCTGGTTTTATATACTTATATATATATAAATCTAGTAAAGAACTGTTATTCCTACCCCTCATATCTGTGCCTGAAAGCCCTTAATTTAGAAATTATAATAATTTGGAGGGAAGGGGGTTACATCTTCTATCCCAAGGGAGGCTCCTCCCTTCCTTAGCAGACACCTGTCTTTTCAAACTAAGACACTCCTCAAACATGTTTTGTGCATCACAATTGGCTCCACAAAGTAATTGTTTCAAAGTAATTTTTCCCATCAGTATAGGAAAAAACCAATAGTTTCGTTTTACAGTTAACTGCCATCATTTAGGTATAAATTTTTCTTTGATGACATGATATGTGCACCACAGAAGTTGCATAGATCACACCATTAGAATACATTGTACATATGTAGAGTTCACAGCTGATTTCTCTTCACTGCCTCGGCTGCTTGTGGCATTAATGGTGGTGGGCATATGGTCTTTCTTTTTAATAAAACATAATCGCAGTTCATCCCATCTTTTTTGTGGTTTTTCTATAGTGGTCATAAATGTGTGTGCTAAGGCAATATATGTCAGCTTGAGGGGATATATTTGTCAGAGCCACGACTTCTGCACAGTTGCAAAAAGCAGAAAAAAGAAGAAAAAAGAGCTGTTCAAATCCCTTCCCTGTTACACACCACATTGTACATCAAGTGTGGGTACAGTCACGTTCGTCCTTTCTGATTTGATCTCTGACTCAAAGTGAAAGCAGCCAGCTGGAATAGCATTTTTCCAACCATGGATGTTAACAGTCTGGGTGACCCCTGTTTTTCCCATGTAGCTTAAAGCTGTGATTAGTGATAGGAACACGTGCTAAATTGACTGCAAAGATCAGTTGTAATGTGGGGCTTGTTTCTAATTCTTGCAGATTGGGGTGTGCTTCCTGCTGGGCATATGCCAAAGATGATGAATCTCCCGGGGGGCTCACATCATGAGCACTTCTGCTTGAGCCTGAATTCATGCCTTGCCGGTGTGAGAGAATTTAACTCAGACATTCTGGGTTATTTGCAAAATGAATTAGAGATTGGGTAGAAAGAAGACTTCATAAGGAAAAGGGCAGTAGAGGGAGCTTCTTTTTAATAATGGTAATTACTGTCTCTAAAAGACTTGACAAATAATTTTAGCCCCCATTTTTGTTGATAGGCTTGAATCCCTGTGGCCATGCCTGCAAAGGGGGTAGAGCCTGATAACTGTGAGTGCATGAACCCTTGCCTTCAAAGTTTGTGGTAGTTTTTGCAAACAGTGATCTACCACAGACCTCTGTATATGTTGAAGCTGGATTTTCAGAGTAAGCTAGAATAGAGGTGGTATTGAAAGTGGCTTTTGGTCATCCCTGCATATTAGATCCTTGCCTAGGCAGGTAAAGGAGGCCACAGTGACCAAATGAGTCCTTCAAAAAGTGACTCTTTGGTAGAACTGGGGATCATAGTAAAGAGCCAGAGAGTTCATATTTGCAGCTCCTGAGGCAGACCCAGCAGCACACTGACCACCTTCAGCTTCACACTGAAAAATATCTATACTGGGATGTTAAAGATAGAAGGTAAATTACAGACTATAGTTTAAATAATCCCACAGACACATGAGTAGTCCATAGCTCTTTATGAAATTTAGCAGCTTCTAAAGCACCTTTTAGACATTAAAGCAGAATTTTCAATTTCCCAATGATTTAATTGTAAGGATCTTCCCAGTGCAACTTAGAGAGGCAAACCTATTGGAAGTAGGCTGGAAAATTACTCCGTGATCCCCAACCCAAGAAGGGTCTGAGGTGCTGTGGTGTTGAGGTCACTTGTATTTTCTGCCTAACAGGATATTGTACTATTAGTTTGAAAATAGTATTTTAAACAAAATGGAGATTGGTAGAATAAAAAGAAGGAATGAAAGAGGTTTTTTTTTTCTGGAGGTATACCTAAAAACCAGCTTGGAACATTTTGCAGCACTATAACAGAGCCTTAACAGTAGTTCTTTGTAATTCTCCTCAGTCACTGATAATTGAGTTTTGGCTGCTTGTGGATTTAATGCCACCATGAAATGTAATTTGTTTGCACATGGAATATTACCACTGTTCTATGCAGAAATGTGAAACCGGAAAAATGCTGGTACTGATACTGCTTTCCTTCTAAGCTGCACTTTAGTGCTGTTTGTTGTTCTATTAATTATTGTTACAGTAGCAGTCATTAGACCTCCAGGCCTAGGCAACAAAGGAAATTTGCAGTCCCTGCCCCAAATACCTTACAATTTTAATTTTTAAGGCAGGAAGCTAAAAGGATATTAGCCTATTTCAGCAGGGGGAAGAATGAATGTTGAGCACAGTACTGTGCTTGGGACTTGTGGCAGAAAGGTGAATTGAACCCAGTCCCCCTGATAATCTTTCTGTATTTCCTATTTTAATTTTCAAGGACTGTGTAACTGCAGGGAACTAGTGTGCTGCTGATGCATTTCTCCTTAATAATCAGAATTTCTGATACTCAATATTTCTGATATTTGATCTGAATGTACTTGAATCTTATGAAGAGGGATGAGATGGACCTGCTTTCATATTAAAGTTATTGTGCTAAACTGCTGTGAAGAGTGGTTTTTCTTCTTGAATTACACAGATACAGCAATATGCAGAGGAGCAGGAGGCATGGCTGAAACCAAAGTGCCTGGGAGCAGCTGGGTATAAATTTTTGGTGATTCAGGGGAACACTAAATAGGTAGTTTTGAGTTCTTTGTTCAATCCAGGCACAGTGTGAAATTCAACCTCTCATCTCCCATGGCACCTTCTCTTCATGGAGTTTGGCTGTGTAGAGGTAGGATTGCTTTCTGTCTCTGTGTTGACCAGAAATGCCATTGCAGGACTCTGACAAAGCAAAACAGGCACCTGGTTGTGATGTGTTTTGGTTTGGGTGAATAGGCATTTTACAGTGAAAAACTACCAAGTCACAGAAATCCTCGACTGGCTCTTCACCCTTTTACTGATACAGCTGAGCAGCTAGCATCCTTAGCAGTGATATTTTTCTAATCTGTGTGGTTTGTTTTTTAATTCCAGTGTGTGGCTGTGACCTGGCACAAGGAGGCTTTTTCATTAAGAATGGAGAGTATCTCTGCACCTTGGACTACCAGCGCATGTACGGCACCCGCTGCAATGGCTGTGGCGAGTTCGTGGAAGGTGAAGTAGTGACAGCTCTGGGAAAAACTTATCATCCAAGCTGCTTTGCCTGCACTGTTTGCAAGTAAGTCATCCCTTCAGATAACACGGTGGGAACTCCGTTCAAGGGAAATCTGAAGAGAGGTACCACCATGAGACACAAGTCTCAAGACATATTTCTCTTGAGGATGCATTTGGTTATAAAAAATCTGCTGCAGGTCTCACTTGAAAAGTCTCAAAAATGCCACTCATTTATTTTGGGGATGCTGCTTTTGTATTCCATTTAGTTCCCTGTTCTCAGAAAGTTACTTTCATATCTGAAATAATTAAGTCTGAGGCTTACACATTGAGATAATGGACATGAGTTGAGTTCAGGTGATCAGCCCGGCTTGGTGAGAGGAATGAAGTAAGGCAAAATTCTGGATGCTCGGAGGAGTCAAACAATCATGTAAGAGCATGTGGCTTTGGGACTACTGGGATTCCCTCTCTTCCCAAATACTCTTTCTTGCCCCAGTAAGAGAACCAGTCTTCAGTTCTACAGCAAGTAAAAAGAAGTTAGCTAACGCTCTGTGGATGGGAGAAAGGTGGTCTTTTAAACTCTTATCTCTGATGAGTAGTTGAAGTACTTTGTCCTTTAGCCTGGTACATTTTTCAAGCCCTTTTCTATTGAAAGCATTTTGATTGTTTTCTGTTTCTAAATAGTGTGTGAATTTACTGCGTGTTGGTAATCATATAATGTGTATGTTGCAGTTTTATTTCCCAAGGACAGTGTGAAACATGGCATCAATTTTCTGTACGTTGATTTGCATCAATCTTTTTATCTTGAATGAACAAAAGATGAGTCATTGGAATAGATTAATGAAATTCAGTATTGCTGCTGATTTATTTTTGGCCCACTTAGAGATGGCAGTGGAAAGGAAACCATGCCTGAAACGTTTTGTTTTGTTGAAATCAGCAGTTGTTCGTTTGCTAAGCAGCTTTGGAGTGAGGTGGGGAGTGCAGAGGTCTGCACTCAGCAGCTGACGCTCCTTATTAAAGATTTGGAGTTATAAAATGTTGCTTATCCTCTGCTTTAGGCACCAAATAAGAGTTAACAGCAATGTCAACTTCTGCCTAGCACACATTCTTAACATTTATGAGTGACTAGCTCCACATTCCTTCACCAGCCTCAAGAACAGTTCTGATTCTTCGAGTTCTCTTCTATATCCTGTGCTATCCACAACATCACGCCAAGACCATCATAAATGTAGCTGTTGTGTCTTAGCAGATTTCACTGTCTCTACTATTCAGATAAAGTATGTTTGATAATCTTTTTTAAATGAAAATACAAAGCAAGTCTAACCTCTGCTCTGCTTGCATCCATGGATTGGATTTCTTCCAGTGCCTGGCCTTGCCAAGGCTACATTGCAGAAACTATTTGGCCTGAGTTTCTGTAAAATATTGATTGCGCTGGAGGAAGGCAGAAAACTCAAGGCATGGGGAGCAGAGGAAAACTTCTGGCGTAACCTTTGTGAAAATACATTTTTCTCTTTAACTTTCCAGGCGTCCATTTCCACCAGGAGATCGAGTTACCTTTAATGGAAGGGACTGTCTCTGCCAGATGTGTGCTCAGCCGATGTCCTGCAGCCCAAGAGAACTGTCTGCCTCAAGCAGTAAGTTGCCATCTCATTTCTGAAGCCTCTCACTTTTCCAGGCTCAGCACCGTTTGATTGAAACTAAAACAGTGCAATCTTCTGGTGTTTTTATTTTTATTCACATTTAGAAAAGTGAACTATCTCGGGGAAATTCTTTTGTTCTTTTTTTCTTCATTAAAATGCCTGTTAGTACAGGTGGGAAGGGACACTTAGGCATTTCAATGTGAAAAAATGACTTTACCCCAATGATTGGATTTTTTAAACTTTTTTTGTGGTTTTTTTTTTTTTTTTTTTAAATTTTGCTTTGGTAGGCACTGGAAAAGTGTCTAACTGATGAAACCTGAGGTTTCAAAGTCTATAGATTTCATTTGTTTAATGTGTAATTGTGCAGGTTTAAGTATTCAAAAGAGGATGAAGTGAGAGGAAATTAATGTTCATCTACTATTTAAGAATTCAATTAAATTGTTCTTTATAAGGAGTATTGCCAGGATTATGCTTCCAATAGACTGATGCCACAATGATACTGTGATCAGAACCTCGGGAAACCATTACAGAAGACACAGAAAGCATGTTAAAGGGAAAGAGAGAGAATAAAGGAAGTTTGGGAGGGAAATTAAGTTGGCTTGTGGTTGGGTTTTAACACTTTTAAAAGGTAATTTGTATATTACTGATATTAATCTCTGCCTCTGGTAGTTAATTTTTTTAATCTTAGGGGGTTTCTTTCTCTGACTGCCGGATTGTACTCAGCACTCAGCCAGTGTAGTTTTATAAATCAAAATGGCTGCAGCTTTCCTTGTGACACCTTCAGGTGGTTTTCCTTCAGGGAGACACTGAGTGTTTTGTCCTGGTACTTGGCTTCGAGATCTGGGGATTCTGAAGTGCTATAGAAAGGCAAAGATGGATAATGTTTGTGCTCAGCAGATGAGTCAAGTGAATCTCAGGTTATCTGATTTGCCTGAGAACATGTAATCAAACCCTTAGACAAAGGGAAAACGAGAGACTGTTTTTGTTACCATGCCTCTCTTTCTGCTTTTCCACTATAATTGTAGATTTGCTGCTGAAAATGCACGGGCCTAATCAGTTAAGGAGGAGTTTAGGGACCTGAAAAAAGCCTTACAAGACTTAAAAAGCTACATAAAAATTTATGAGGGACTTCAGGCACCCAGAGAACCCTTCTGAGACAGAGGAATGATGTGAAAATTGATATTTGGGAGGTATAATTGGCAAGGAACTGCAAGACATAGGGACCTTGGACAGTACTGACGTTCTTCTTCTAAGCATGCCAGAACATACAAGAATTTGGATCTGGCTCTCCAAAGGTGGCACACCTGTCCAGCAGTGTGGCACTTGCCACATGCCTGACTCCAGGTGCCAAAATGTCCCTAGAAAATGACAGGTTTAACTTACCTGATACTTAGCAAGCCAAAGAGCTGGATAGTCACTTCCCCACAGCCATGGTCGCTACTGGAATTGCTTCTTGGCTTCCACACTGAAGCCATAGGTAGCAAGGATTATAAAGCAACATTTCCTGTGACTTATGATGAGATTTATTGTGTTTTTAAGTCATAATTGGGTCCTGCTGATGAACTGCTTTATCAGTACACACAGCAAGAGAGCTCCTGCTCTCAACAGCTTAGAGTGCACTATGAAATCTGTAGGCACCTGCCATGCATCTTGTTCTTCTATGGATTAAGGCTTGTAGAAATGTATAGTATAGAATTTTAGGTCATTTTAGTGCAAAACTCTCCAAAACAGACCAATAAAAATGAGAACAGTTTATAAGTTCAGAACTAATCAATAAAACCAATATCAAAGAAGCATCCTCTGTCTTCAAAGGTATGACAGTTGCTGCTTTAGCTTTGTGCAGAATTTGACTTAGATACAGAAAAGTCTTTCCCGCTGGCACCAAGGAGTTCATTTTAATTAGTGTAAAGTGTTTCAGATTACTTCCAGGTCTCTCCTGCTGGCTAATACACATGTAATTTTATTTTTCCAAATGCTTTGCTGTTTTTAAAAGGATTTTTTTTTTAAGACAAGTTCTTTTAGGAGAGACTCTGATTCACACTATGGCATCTATTTTATATCTTATATTGCTGTTAGCTTCCCCTGATCACTTTCAAGTAGGTCACTAGAGGAGACTTCCCTTAAAACAAAGGAAGTTTGAGGGAATTCAGGAGACTGCAAGAATATCAGGTTTGATTGGTTTGTGTACTGTAAAAGGAAGCCCTCTATCCTAGAATGTCTGCATTAATGCTGACTTGCCAGTGTCTGGTGTCTGTTACTTCACAAAAATGAAAATTTACCAACAGCTTTGCTTGGATGATTTCAAGGAAAATCAAATTCCTCCAAGTACAGGGGTTAACATCTCGAATAACATGAACCTAAATATTGTTACACTCTACTGTAGTGCACACCATGGAAAATCAGATGGGAAAATACTAAATAATTCATTTTCCTTTTTTTCTTTAGTATTAGTTGGGTCCATAGTACTTACTTAGCTTATTTATATTAATATTTCTTTCATTGCACATGTGTTGCCTGAAATTATAGCTATTTTCATGAAGAACCAATTCAGTGACTCCATTTTTATTCTAAATTTTTAGAACAGTCTCCTTCAGTATTCAGATGCTGTAGAGTAATCATAATTTATAATTTAATCAATCCTATTCCTTGGCTACTGCTAGAAATACACAGTGCACTAACTTTGGGATCTTCCTTCATTCAGCAGGAAATCTAATACCAGATACCCGTAAATGACTTTGCAGACAAATGAAATGAGTGGTGTTTGGTTTTTGTTATTGTTTTATATGACAGCTTGATAAATGGCATGTGAACTATAAAGCAAAGTGACTGGGATAGATGTAGAGCAGCACAGAAACAAGGGACAAATAGATAACACTGACTAAAAGTGTGGTGTTGCCTTGGATAGTTCAGGGTTTTCAAGATTCAGTCAAAGACATTTTTTCCTTTGGGGCCTTCTAAAGGAGTAATGCAATAATGTATCCCAGTAATTGCTATTTATGTTTTAAACAGTGTCCAGGTTTTGTATTGAGCACCATGATTGCCTGGTTTGTATTAAGCTTTTTCTACTCTCTCTTGTGTTCTGGCTGCATGGTAACACACTGTCTTTAAGGTCCACATTGCCTCTCCAGAAAAGCAGTTGTGCAGGCACCTGTTATTCTAAATTTTGGGCGACACCACAACTGTGCAGTTCCATAGTTGTATGAAATGCCCTCCATTAGGGCATTTTATCAGTGAATTCTCCCCAAGGCAGCTGTTAAATGAACTGATGCAGATTTTGGATACAAAAGTCTCTAGTTTAGTCAGGCTTTCATTTTTAAAAAGTACCAGAGTGCCCTGCATTTCTTCTGGAACGCACAAGAGGTGTTGTGAGAAGTCCAGCTGAGAGCAGAGCAGCTGTATAGAGATCCCCCCGACTTGGGACAGGCACAGGAGGTGGTGCCAGCAGGCTGTGGAACTCAAGCCAGAGCTCTTCTGGCTCAGGCATCATCTTTGAAATTCAGAAGAGACTACATGTCTGAATACAGTTTAGTCTCTCTTCCTCAAGAGGAGACTTTTTTCCTCGGGTAATTCACTATTTCCATAATAAAGCACTTCAGTAATAAGACTGTTACACGATTTTATACCTGAGGTTGAGCCCTTTCTCTCTTGGTTCCTTATCTGGGTGCTGGTCTAGAAGTTTTAGTTATTTCTGATTACCTTTTTGCTGAAAGGTTGGATCATTTTAGTGATGTACGTGAACTAGTTAAGAAATTGCATTTCAAGTGAAAAGTGGGTTTTCTGGGACACACCTCTCTATCCAAAAGAAACCTAAGCATTACAGTCACCTAACAGGAGTTTTCATCTTGAAAAATTCATCTTCTGAAATGGTGACGAAGACTTTCCCCATTGTTTCTCTTCAGTGAAATAGATACTTGTGTCCTATAAATGCCGAGGTACCCAGTGGTGACACAGTTTAGAAAGAAGCATAGGGAAGATATTTCTCTTTCTTTTTAACAGTCTCTCCTGTGAGTTAAGAGCATTACAGTACAGCCAAGATGTGGAGCAGAGTTTTCAAACTGACCAACAAAGTGTTCCATGTGCAGGAATAATCCTTGGTGCAGCTGTTCCCCAACCAGCCGGCATCCACGTGGAGATTTCACATCATGTTTTGTGTGCTTGTCCTTGTCTGTTTTGCACATTATGTTCTGGCTCAAAGAATGTCCGTTTTTGTGGGACAAATGCTTTCATGCCTATCAGCACAGAGTCTAACAGGGTTGGATTTTGCCTCACAACTGGGGATCTTTCCTCTATTGTAATATAAATAATAAGCTTAATGCTTGATGAACTTGTGGGAGAAAGATATCTTTGTTAATTATTCAATAGCCTTATCTCTCTGAAAAAGATGCAGGCAGTAAATCTGCCAGTAAATATTTGAAATTTTCAACGAAGTTCTGGTAATACTGAAGTAAAGCGCAGCCAACATACCATGCCTGCTGAAGAAGGAGGAGGTGGGAAGGAAAAAATAGGAGTAATCCTTTGCCTCACTGCCCAGAAAGTGTCAGGAAAAGTGAGGTTGTATTTGAAACAACAGAGCATCAAAATGGAGAAGAAGCAAATTTACTTTGCAGTCCCCCTTTAAAGGCTCTCTAATTCTTAATGCCATCCTATAGTCAGGACATAGCTGTCCTTCCATTAGATAAAAATATAGGTGATTGCTGCCAGTATTCAGAAATAATGTCAGAGCTGATGTATAAGCATTACAGATTTCTCCATTAGAAATTAGATAAACTGGATGCAAAATTCCTTTTAATCATAGTTCTTGGAAAATTCTCCAGCTTGGATTTGTTACTGTTCAGCCACATTTGACCCATTTTTCATTATTTTGTCATTTATAATTTTTTTCCGGAGCTTTCTGAAAAGTCCTTCAATTCCATATGGAATTTCAAAGTGAAGGAGAAAGCTGGCTGGCTGTGGGTAAGCAAGATATCTGCAGTGACTTTGGCTTTAAAGGGGGTTGAGTAACATCCAATACATGATTTTGAGCTTATTGCTAGGAAATATTCCCCAATTTCACTGTCAAAACTGCGCAGGTACTTGGCACAGATGGAGATAGGCCTTGTGTGTGAGACACTGAGTTTGTCTTAAGGAATGTTCACCCAACAATATCCATAACCTCAGTGAACACCCTGGGGAACTTAGAGAAGCTCAACAGTTTTGGTTGTAAACATGCATTTTTAAAATTTTAGATTTGTAAAATTTTGATTAGTTGGGTCCATAGTACTTTTAATGCTGTAACATTTAATGTTTTTAGTGCTGTAACAGTAAGATTTTCTCATTTCATTCTTGGCTTGTCTGCTTGCATAAGCAGGAACACTCCCATATCTCTGTGGCATTCAAGCCTGTCTTTAGCTACTGGAAATTCAGTTGAGGGTTTTGGGAACTTGATAGAAGAGGGCTCATGTAGTCCTATATCTCTTCCTTTTTTTTAATTAACATAGAATAAAGGCATACCATGGACATCACTGCTGATTGATCTCAAATACTGGGATTTAAATCATTTATTTTAATCATGGTTTGTTCAATAACCCAGGAAACCTTGATTAGACTGCCTGATTAGACTGACTGATTGTAACCTTGGTTTACATTTAGATTTTTAATTATAAAATACTAATTGATAAACATGAGGGTACTTCATATCTGTACACATCTACTTAAACTAATATAGCTCTACACAAAGTCATCATATTATTTAACATCTATATTTTTCCCTAACAACTGTTTTTGCTAATGAGTTGTCAAACTCTGTTTGAATGAAAGTTGAAATTTTATTTAGAATGCATAAAGTATCTGTGGATATTTTTTACTTTCAGAAATATGCTAGACACATGAAGAATGTAAATGCATTAAAATACATTTTAATTCTGGAATTTTTATTTTTCAAGAGTCTGTAGCTTATAAAACTGTTTGCTTTGGATCACCTTGTCTTTAAAAATTTTAAAAGTGGCACATCTTATCATACCTGCTTTTGCTCATAGATAGGAAAAGGAAAGCAACTTTATTCCTTGTGTTTTCAGACCCCATGATTTAATTAAAACTTTAAATTCTGATTTTAAATGAAATCCTTTATTTTTGAAATGTCACTATTTAACTCTCAATTTCTTTTGTCTAAATTTGATTGTTATAACCTTGCAGCGTAGCTACTTTTATGACTTAATATATTGAGCGTACAGTGGGTCTAAAATTTTACCCTACCCCTCCTTTTAAAAATAAAAGAAGCAAATCAATGTTCATGACATGATAAAAGTTAAAAAAAATGGTGCAAACCCAAGCAGAGTTCCTTTCTGGCAAAAGCCATTAGACTGTGCCTAAGAATATGCAATTCTTCCCATGACACTATCCCATTTGTATGATTGTTTCAAGATGATTTATTCTTTTGAAGAATGCTTGCAGTTTTTGAGGCATTTTCATAATTTGAATTACTTTCTAGGATTCATTTTAGTCCTCACTTTATGTCCTCACTCATGAAAATGGGTAAATTACTCAAGCAGCTTCCATTTGCTCAGCTATTTCCTATTTTACAAGGTCTGGTATTTTAATGCTTTTTAAATTGCCTTAGATCCTTCTCTAGAGGTGTAGAAGCTTTGTTAGAAACTTAACTTCTGGGTGATAGAGCAGTAACTGTATTTAAAATATAGTTGTGGCAGGGCAGAAAGTTTCTGATTTATGAGTTTTCTATCAGAGAACTCATTTTAAAAAATAACAGTTCTTCAGGAAGGTGTTTGTCATCCAGTTTTCCCATTTCTTTTGGATAAGTTTGTGTTACAGTAAATTGGACAGAAACATTGTGAATGGATAATGCAAGGGTACTAAATACATATCAGTTCTTATTTGCTTAAGTGTAACCCCGTCTTGAACTTGGAAATCAAAACATGCCCATCTCCTTAGCTTTCACTGGAGGAGTGCTACTCAAAAGCTAATTCCAAAGGAAGTTCTGGGGGAGGTGCAAGGAATTCCTCAGTAAATGGGTGTTGGATGAGGAGGCATCACTAGCTTGTAAAGTACAACTGTAGAGGAGATCCCCAGGGACAGGAGTATCTGGGAATTGTCATGTTCAGAAAGCTTGCCAGGTAGTAAGTCAGGAATCAGAGGTCACTTCAAAAGAATGTGAAAAGTGAATTAGCTGTTAGCTAGGACTTAGTTTGCCATATGTTATCCAGGCAGAAAAACCTTCCTAAGGCTTGTCGTAAGTTTCATTCCTGTTTTGGGGAGGTTTTACCCTGTTGGAATTGCTTGTTTTCCAAGAGGAACAGTTGAAAATCATCCAAAAGAATCTGCAAATGAAGAGACACAATGTGCTGTCCATGAGCTGGGCATTAAACAATGAAGCTCAGAGCTAATGGTGCAATTCCCTTGGGGTAATGTAAGTGGGAATTGTGCCTTTGAATTCAGCTGGAACTAGCTGAGTACTGAAATGTGGTAAAAGAAATAGAGGATAAAAGGCAGACCTCAGCTTAGATGTACTTGGCCCTGGTTTGTCCTTCACAGTATTTTTTACAGGTGGGACCCTGGGGGCGCTGGGATGGGAAGAAACCCAAAAACTTTCTCTGTCTTTTATTGGACAATTAAAAACTCTTATCTTACATAGTACATTTGCTCTTTCTTCCTCCTCCTATTTCAATCACTCTCTAGTTCTCAGTTCAGGCACCTGTGTGAAAGATTGGGTTGAAGAAGGGACTGGGATTGATGTAATGGAAAAAGGTTAACTTGGTGATAGGATTTTTGCAGGGACAGTTTGCAGGAGTAAGGTGTCAGAAGGTCATTTCTGTCAGAAGGTCTCCTTTGGGAATGAGGTGTAGAAAGATGTGGAAATAGGGAATTGCCTTTTTCTGTTAAAGCCTTAACAGAAATCAATACAGACCAAACTGGAGTTGGGGAAGAGCATTCAACCTACTAAATCACTTTAAATTAAATCAGGTGATGAAAGAGCAATTTACAGTAATCACAGAATCACACAATCATTTAGGTTGGAAAAGATCTCTGAGATCATGGAGTCCAGCCTCTGCCCCAACACCATGTCAACCACACCACGGCACTGAGTGCCACGTCCAGGCTTTCCTTAAACACCTCCAGGGATGGTGACTCCACCACCTCCTCAGGCTGCCCATTCCAATGTCTAATCACCCTTTCTGTGAAGAAATTCTTCCAAATGTCCAACCTAAACCTCCCCTGGTGGAGTTTAGATCATGAATAAAGATATTAAACAGGACTTGTCCCTGGGAGACACCACTACTGACTGGTCTAATGATATATCCAAGATGTACAATAACCTGTTTCTTAAAAAGGCAGGTCCATTTTGGGCACTCAGATGGTTACAGGGACTTGTTCTGCAAAGTAAAGAATGCCAGGTCATGACATTGTGATTTCTTTCCCTATTTAATCAACTAAAAGAGTTTTATTTTCTTTACCTATTTGTTTTGAAAATACCACTTTTTCCCAACTTGCCATTTATAATAAAGTGTCAAAGCTACATTGCACTTCCCATGGGAAATTTACTTCCCTCCATTGTATGTGCCCAGACTCTTATTGTTAGATTTCGGGAGTACAAGGCCGCCTGTGTGGGTTTGTTTTGCCTTCAGCAAAAGGGCAATAGCGAATTTCTTCTGACAAACATTTCCCATCCTTGCAGTGGCAAAGAGAAGGGGTTTGACAGCAGATTTCTTGAGTTACATGCTCAAGAATGTAAAATTAAATCCTGCATGTAAAATTCCCAATATTGTATGTCCTTCTCTGACTTCCAGAACTTATCCCAATGACCAAATGCTTATGCTTTAAACTTTGAAAACATTTGTCATGCTGTGAACATAGTGAGTTTGTATTTTTAGCTTTGGCAGAAATATCCTGAAGATCTGGAAAAGCCTGCATGATATCATCAAACCTTTCAATTTTAAAGCAAGGCTTTAGAAGGCGTTGCCTGATCTGTGGTTAAAGGGTGACTGAGAAGAACCTCTGGTCTCCCTACCGCTATGAAAAATTGTAATTGCATAACCTTCAAATTGCCTCAGAAGAATTTCTGGGATATAAGTTGTTTTTCAAGGTGACTAAGAGCTATTTATACTTAGAGATTTCATGACCTTGACTCCAGTGATAATATTTGCCTCTTTCATCACTTCCAAATAACTTGCTCTTTAGGTCCAGCTATGTTTGACAATGTATTTCTTTGTAATTGCGATGAAAACTTGTTATTTCTTTTAAGTATTAAAATAATTACAAAAATCCCCCCCAATTCTGCCCTGCTTTTCTTTTTTCAGAGCAGAAGCCTGCTGGTGCTGTCTTTGTAAAACTCACCTATCAATGTTTTATAAGGAGGGGAAATAGTTACAAAAGAAGTGTAATAAGAGTACGAAATACATGTGACTCATGGGGGTTGTGGCAGCTTCAGACTTTGTCTATTAGATATGTACTTTTGATGGCCGTCAGGATTGAAATGAACTCTTTGGTGACTTAATTATTCATCATTCAGTCAGAGTGCTATTAGCTTTGTTCACAGAGGTAACCCTGCATGGAGCAGAGTTGGCGTAATCATTCACATGACTTTGCATAACCCTGTTCATTAGGACAAAAGCACATAGAGATGGTTTCTCTTTCATAAATCATGTGGGGTGAGCAGAGAATGTGGGATAAAGGTGTATTTGCTATTTTCCAAGCAATCCAAATGGGAGTGGATAAAGTCATACTCTGTGTGCTGAGGGTTAATCGAGCTGTATCAGCCCTGAGCTCACCTGTGCACTATTGGCTGAGAGCAGGGGAGGGAGGCAAAGGCAGAAAATCCACTGCTTAATTTAGACAGTGACAAATGGCTTGCTGTGCAGGATGCTTCACTCCTGGATGTCTGGGGTGATGCAGATGCTAAAAAGGGAAACACATTTTCTCATATCTTTACAAGCAAGGTGTCATGGGTGGCAGTTCAGCCTGACCTGTGTCTTTTAGTGGAGCTGCTAAGGGTGGTTGGAGAATGGAGATCTAAATCATATATCATATTATAGTGCCATGCCCTGTCGCCACACTTTTCCCTGCTTTTGGGCTAGCTGACTCCATATCACAGTCCTTTTGTCTGGGCATTTTCTTTTGTACCCAGACACGTCCAGTATGACATATATCTAAGTGCACAGGGGAACTGTACTGCTCACTCTGCATTTTAACCAGCACACTGCACTGTCTGCCTCCTCCTCTTTGTTATCTTGGCACTGCTGAACGTGTGCTGTGCAAGGAATGGGAGTAAGGTTATATGGCAAAAAGAAAATGCAAGAAAGCTCAAGTTCAAGGGGTGCAGTCTGCTAGACCAGGTATGAAGCCAGAGAGAACCATGGTGGGAATCATTGTGCACAAATTTGGGAGGGATTTTCAGATTTTTCAGTCTGCTCTGGCATATGGTTGTGAACACTATTCTTACCTCACAGCCCTTTTATTTGCAGCATGTGCTGGTTATAGGTTAGACAGATACAGATTGTGCTTAATGTGATACTGAGATCCTGCCTGCATACGCTGATGACATTCAGCCAAAAGGCTTAAATGTGCCTCATGCAGGCCTGAGATCATAATGGCTTTTATTTGTAGAATTTGGATGAACAAATGGTCTTTTCTTAGCCCAGCCCAACCCTATTCGCTTTCTATTTTAGGAGATAATGGTAATTGCTAGCCTTTCATGTATATACCCAACAGTTTTGCCAGAATTAAAATCTGGTTTATTTAAAAGCCATCTCAGCCTAACACAACAGTACTGGGCTATTAGTTTACTTTGATTCTAGACATTTAATGTGTCTGTTGTATTAGCAGGATGGAAATTATGTTAATTTCCTTTTGCAAAACACTTCAAGGAACCCAGAAAGAGTGTAGATGTCATTGGTGCTATAGAATAACAAAAGGATGTTGCCAACCTCTTGTATTAAACATGAGCACAATAGTAAGTCTGGTGCTCTGACTTACTGTGACTTTGGCTTACAAAGAAGCAGTCAGAGCTATTTCATGGATCCCTACTTTCCCCCATGTATCTGGTTTTGGCATCACTAAAGATAAAGATGCTGGACTAGGTAGACCTTTTGTGTAAGGCAGTTTGTAAGTCTATTGCCACTGCCTCAGAAATTAAATGTTTTAAAAATCTCTTTATTGATTCAATTTCTGAGAAATTTCAGCTTCACGGAAGTTTCCTGAATAAAAACAAAAAAAAGCACGGAAAATAAAGCAGATTTTTTGACGGAAAATATAACAGAGAATGTATCACAGTGTGACAGGCCCTGGGTCAGGGCTGTGGAAGCTGGCACACTAGGAAGAAGCAGTAGTGCCAGGGAGCTGAGAAATGGTTTAAAACTGCAGTTCAGCACACACTGGCATTGGGGGGAGGATCTCATCTGCTCTCACGGTCAAAGCCATGTTGCATGGTTTCAGATTTAGCTTAAGAAAATGAGGGCTGGAAGGGACCTCAAGGGATGATGTAGTATCCTCCCCAAACCAAAGGCAAGATCAGCATGCCAAAGCCACCCTGACACATGTCTGTCCCTTCCTCAGCCCTGTGCTGGAAATTCCAGAGCCTCCCTTGGTGAACTGTTCCAGCCTTCGCTGTCATCACAGACTGGCATGGAGCCTTCAGCTGTCATGGCAGAGCAGAGGGATACATTACATGGTGTCACTCCTTGTCATTGCATGATTTCAGCTTGTAACATATGTCCTCTAGAGCAAAGTCCTGGTATTGGGACATCTCAGGGCTGCTTTTCAAGTCCAAGTTGTGTCAACAGTCTGTGACTCGCATTTTGTCACAAGATGCCATGGTGCTTAGCCCCCCCACCTCGTTTTTTAAGGGATTTGAGGAGAAGAAGAAGGATGCTGACAGAAGGAGGGACATACTAATGGTAGATTCCTGGGTGGCAGGAATGTGCAGCATGTATTTGGGGTTCTTTTTGGCCATTATCCAACCAGCAAAAGTCATGCCCTTTAGTCAAAAGGACTGACTCTGCTCTCATTATCAGTTGTGATAATTAACTTGGACTTGCCCTTTTGCAAGGAATGGTGTCGCCTGGGCTTGAACCCTTGAGGAGATGAAGGTTTTTAGGCTGAACTTGTTCAGCATTGGAGCCAGGGTCATCTTTTTCCTGCTGCCTGGGCTTTAACAGCTCAGATTTCTCAGTTCTGTTTTTCTCCGTTTGTTATTTGTTTGTTTCAGGCATTTACCAAAGGAGCACCAAGTCTGGGGATAATAAACTCTGGAAAATCCTTTGTCCCAGGCTGTCTCCTCTGTGGCTTCCATGTGTGCCTCAGCTGATGGGCATTCCCTTTCCACTTCACTGGGCTTGCAGGCCCTACCCTCCCTCCATGCTTCTGTCCCCTGAGGCTGGGCACAGAAGCAGAGCCCTTGCAGTTCAGTGCTGTCTGCCACATCAGTCTCTTCAGATTTTACTATGTGCTGGATTGCCCCTTAATAGGAAATCTTTTTGAGTATTTTATGTTTGAAGGGAGAGGGATGGAAGCTTGGGGCTGAGCTAGAGATTTCTGATGCAACATCAGATATTGTGGCACCCCCTGGGACAGAGCGCTCCTGGCTTCTGGTTTCCATTCTGGCATCAGAATCCTCCAGGGCTGCAGTGAAAAGTGAGTGTTGACTACCAGGGAAGTACCAAAATTCCCGAGCGAGAGTCCTTTTGCCGATCAGAGACCAGAAGAACGTCAGTTTCCCGTACCTGCAAGTGGAAGACAACACTCCCTCCCTGCAGCCTTCACTAGGGCCGCGGGGCTGTCACCGCTGGCCGGGCTGTGCCTGGAGAAAGGTCCGTGCCCTGCTGCCGGCTGTGCCACACGCGGGGCTCTGCTGTCACCGCTGGCCGGGCTGTCCCTGGAGAAAGGTCCGTGCCCTGCTGCCGGCTGTGCCACACGGTCCGTGCCCCGCTGCCGCCTGTGCCACACGCGAGGCTCTGCTGCCACCCACCGGGGACCTGCAGCGTCCTGGTGCTGCTCGCCCGGCCTCGCTCGGCTCCGTGTGGGCACTCGGGGTCTTGCTAAAAGCGAAACGACAATTTTTGATTGCTGTAGAAGAATCAGTTTCTGCACTGAGGATCTTCGTAGCTTGTTCCTAACAAGATCTGAAATTTGTACAGAGCTTGCCAGGCGGTCTTTGAATCACAAACAGCATGAAAAACAGGAGAAATATTTTCCCCTTTCTACTTAATATGTCTGTAACGACAAAGATTGAATCTTTGTACAGGACCTGGGAGGGGTTTAAGGAAAGGAAGGTACCTTTGTACTGCTGTGTAGTTCATCCCTTTGGCTACAAAGTGTTGTGATGGGTGGGCAGTTAATGAAGGTTAATGAACCAAGTAGCTCACGACAGATGCATCTGTTTGTTCTCTTGTTTGCAGATTGTGCTGGCTGTGGAAGAGACATAAAAAATGGACAAGCGTTGCTAGCCCTGGATAAGCAGTGGCACCTGGGGTGCTTTAAGTGCAAGGCCTGTGGGAAGGTCCTAACCGGGGAATACATCAGCAAGTGAGTAACCTCTGCTTCCCTTCTGAACTCGTGGTACAGTTTTAGCTGCTAGCAGAGAAGAGCCTGCAGCAAAATTCACATCTAGAAGTCCTGTTTTGACCACCTGTTCATATACACCAAAATCTTTGTTCCCAGTGAGAGCTGAGCCGGGAAAGTGAACTGCAAAGTGCAACTGAAAGGTGATGTTTAATGATAGGAGTCTGTATTTAAAACCACTCTGAAAAGGGTATGAGTCTGCATTCCCACTGAGGATTAGGTGGATTGCTGCATATGTTTTGTGTACTGGCCGGATAAAGCATTGTGTCATTTTGCTTTCCAAGATGGGATTTTGAGGAAAAAAAGTAGGAATTCATTCATGTCTTGCCTGTGCTAGATAATAGAATAAACATGATGATGTGATTGACCTGACACTGTATTTCTCATCTCCATATAAGAAACTAAGGAAGAGGGTTTTGAGTGGAAGAAAGTGTAGAGGAAGAGAACATGGAAATGATAAAAGAGAATAAAGATACAATCTCTTTTTCCCTCTTCAATCATATAGCAAAGAGAAAAAATAGGGAAACGATGTATGTTTCATAAACCTGTCATTTGGGTGTGTATAATATTTATAAGAAGTAGCACCTGTAATTTCTCAAGAAAAAAGCCTGAGAAAGGCTCCTAGGCAGACTAGTGTTTCCACTTTTACTGTATGTTCCTTGTTTATAGTAAAAAACTACATTATCTTACTCTTAAAAGTAACTGCTTATAGTCTTGCAGACTATCAAAGGTTTGTTTTCTGAAGTGAACAAAAACTGTCTGCCTGTGATAGACTGTGATCTACTCTCCTCCCCAGAGACAGTTACACCTGTAGGTGTAGAGAGTCTGCTCTAAAAAAAGAGGTTTACTTCAGTGGTTTGTACTGGATGCCTTTTCTTGATGGGAATTTAAGGAATCATTCTAAGAGGCATTAGTGAGAATATGACTTTTGTTTCTTGTACTACAAAGTGTTTCCCTTGAACTCTCCCCATTTACCTGTGTCTGTGTGTAGGAGTTCCAAACTGAAGGCAAAGGAAGAGGGTAACTCATGCTGTAACCTGTTTAATAAGAAATGGCTTGTAATTTGTGAATTTTCTTTTTCAGAGATGGTGCTCCTTACTGTGAAAAGGACTACCAAGTTCTTTTTGGAGTCAAGTGTGAAGCATGTCACCAGTTCATTACTGGGAAAGTCCTAGAGGTAGGTGTTGTGTAAACTAGGGGTTATGAAGAATTGAGCCATGTCCCATTATGTCCTCATGTAACTGCAGACAATACAAAAATTCTTATAGAAAGGCTTCCTGCTGATTTTAGAACAAAGTTGCCAATTTTTAGAATTATTTTCAGTGTTTTAGTTTTGCAGTCATCAGGAAGAGTGTGTGATATAGAATTGATTGGACTAGTTTCTGTGGATCTGTGGTTTCTATTTTTCTCTTTTCATGGTGGTCTGCAAAGCCTATTGCACTGTTTATTCTGTGTCAGATTTTATATATTTGCAGAAGTAGTTTGAGTACTGGAATCATCTTTGGCACCCATAAGTTTGCCAAGACTTACTGCATGAGATTTACACATGATCTGAATGATGCTGAAAAGGTGAGAGGGAGAAATGTGCTGGAGAGGTAAACTGTGTTCAGAAATAAGAAGCCACAAACCATCCAAATAATCTTCTTTGCTGACTCTTATTTGGAGTCCTCAACAATCTAATTGAAACCAATCAAATCTTTTCAGAGATGTCAGTACCAGCCTCCATCTCTCATGGCTGTGTAAGTCCCCTTTGAGCTGGAATCCTTGAACTGTGCATGGATTCCTCTGTGTCATTATTGAATTGTTTAAGGGGCTAAAATGCAGAGGACCTTCCTTGTTACTGAGATATGAGAAGCAAAACGGTTATCTCTTGTCCCTGTAGGAAACTCTGTTCAGTGGAAAAAACTTAAGCTTTCAACTCACAGGAGCTGGACTGTATGTTTTCTAGTGAATAACTGAAAATAAACCTGAAAGTGTCACAAAAAATAAAAGCAGCTGAAAGTTGCTACTGAAAGTGTGTTACAACTTCCCTTCTTTGTGTCCCATCTACTACAAAAGTAAGACTGTGTCAGCACTCATGTGAGAAGTTTCAGGTTCAACATGAAGTGGTATTGTGGTTTTAGTTGTGGAGGTTTCTCTGGTCCAGCATTCAGAATATTAATCAGTCACCATGAGGGGCTCAGATCTCCTGTGGACACCTGGTGCATTTGTCATGGCAAACACTGGAAGGATGTACAGTTCTTTCATTAGCCAGACTCTTAGCCTGCCTCCTTTGATATGTGTATCTAATTCCTTTGGAGACCTGCACAGATAATTACTGAGAGCAGCCTGAGTTTTCCCTTGAGTAGGAAGGCTGTGTCTCTGGCTTTCTTCTTCTGGCCTACCACCATCTGCTTATCTATTCCTGTCTACTGATGAGTTTTGCAATTTAGCATTATGTATTGGAGACACCTTAGTTGCAATGCTGTACAGGAAGCACTGCAGGAGAGAAGTAATTTGATTTGTGAGACTGGGAAACAAAATTTTTCTAGAATTATTTTAGGTGTACATGGCAGTTGCTCTAACCTATAAGCAATGCAACCTATTCAGATGAAAATGACAAAAGAGAGGGTTATTGGAGTCTGTGGTGAGCTGGGAAGAAATAAAATATTTCTATCTGGAGCATTTTGTGTAGTAACTGAATATAGCAAGGTTGCACTCATGTTACTCTCCCTAGCATCAGTGAGGAAGAAACCTAACTGTTTGAGGGGTCATGAACTGTGTCCTTTCAGAACTGGATAAACTGAGACTAAGAAAAGATTAGTTCAATTGACATGGGACTTGGCTGTCCATCATAATTGAAGCTAAAGTTCATCAGAGATGTATCCTGGGCAGAACCTTGGTGTTCATTCTGGCCCCGAGGTGAGTTTCTCACTTCTCAGTTCTTATTCTTCTGTGGCTATTATCAGAAGATGAGACAACATTTGCTGCAGAAAGGAAGCATGTCCAAATGGTCTCCCTCTTCTAAGAGTCTAAATCGGATAAGAAAAGATAGTTTTTTTCTATTACACCTGGCCCCTGCAGGATCAGACTTTTCTGATTAATTAGAAACAGAGCTTTTGAATGATCTTTTCAGTAATGGCAACATTAAGTGTGCTAAATTCTGGTTGAGACTAGAAGTTTTATTTGAATATTTGTGGCTCTCACTGGTTCAGAGACACAACCCAAAATACTGCAGCAGAGGGCAGCAGTGGTTCTTAGTACAAAACTGAGACCAAACTCCTCGAAGGCCTGTAGAAGTTGAGTTGCTCTGACTGTTGTGTTTAAGGTGTAGGCTGCTAGAAATTTTCACCAAAAAAATTAGCATTGTATAGCCAGGAAGGCAATTCAGACATTGGCTTCACTGAATTGCAGTGTGTATTAGCAGCTTGGATAGCCCATGGTTAAAGTTCTCTGGGTGTCTGGGACTGCAGATGCAGGAGAGACATTCCAATGCTCTGTGTCTTTTAAGTGGTGCTGGAAAAGTCTGGAGGATACAGGTAAGCACCTGCTGTTCAACAATCAGAGAAGTTTATCAGAACTGTGGGCTTGTTTCGCAGCTCATCACTGGCAGAGCTGCACACTTCCAAGGGGGAAGTAGTGATGCCTCTAAATATGACTCAAGGAACTCATAAGTCGAAAGCTAGCATGAAAAAATCATGTGTCAGCAAGTGTGTCCCCTTTGGGCAGGAGAGGTTGTCTAAAGGATGGGGTCAGAGCAGGACATAAATCCTCTGGTAATAACGGAGATGAGAGATCGGAAGCAGCCCCAGGGTCACAGGAGATAATTCACAGAGCAGGATGCCACAGTTCAGAGTTGGCTGCAGACCTGTTTGAGGCAGGACAATTAACAATCACCTTATCCTGTACTGGAAGTCACCCACGACCTTTCAGTTCACCTGAAGTTTTAATTTAGATGAAGCTTGAGATTCTCACAGGAGGATTTCTGTCTTCCCTCTTTGTTTTCTGTGGAAAACTTGGGTATTTTTGATGAGATATATATCATGTGGGTTGTCTTTTGTCCTTCTGATTCCCCTTTGGGAAGGAAACCACATTCTTGGTGTGAAGTAGCATCCATATAGGAATTGTCTAGGTAGAGGTTATGAGTGCCCAGCCCAAATTATACCTACTAACACGCAGAGGGGAAAAACCCCCAAAACACTTTGTATTTTGCCTTTGTTAATAAAAACAATTGTAGCAAATGTCCTGTAGTAAATATACTGATCAGTACATTTAGTTTTATTTGTCATTAAAAGAATTCATTATGTCAGAAGCAGAGTATACTATGTCACCATCTTCATCCAAAGAAATCATTAGAAGAGATTGAAGGGAATTATATGGTACATTATGTACAAACACTTCCCTCTAATGCATCAGAAGTGACGAGCAGCAAGCCATTTTGGTGCTGCTTTATTTTCTGCTTATTCTTATTACATCTAGGACAGACTGTAGAAAAACTGAAGGGAGACAAAAACATGAAACTCAGCTTTGGGTTCACAGTGCTGTCTATCCTAATTTGCGCTTTTTTTTTTTTAATTTTATTTTTATTTAAAGAGAAATTGAGATTCTTTGCAGCATTTTAGACTTGCAACTCCTGCTTATTTTGTCCTTCAGTATGGCTTTAGCACCTCTGAGAAAGTCAGATTTTTCAGTCTCCTACCATGAACAGCCAGCAACAGAGACAGCCACTCCTAATGTGGACCTGCGAGTCTTCATCTCAGAAGCAGCCATGCTGTGGCCCTGGTGGCACCATCAACAAAACCTGTCAGAAAGGCCAAGGTTTGGGTTCAAACCCTGAGATCCAAGGCCAGACTTCCTCCAGCCACTCAGTAGAGGTGATCCCTTTGTTCAGCTAAGAAATGCATTAATAGAAAGACAGGACTTACTTTGCTAATCTCCACAAATCGTGGAAGAATGCTCTTTTTTTCTAGGCCATAGATCTAACAACTTTCAGTAGCTATGGAAATATTCAAGAAAAACCCCATGTGCATTTAAGTCAGCTCAGATATTTCTGATGTATTATTTGGCACATTTCTCTGTGACAAATACTCACAGATGATAGATGAGTGCATGCCAACACAATAAATGTGGTAAATGTCCAATATGAAATAGATATTGGAACTTTCTTGAGCATACTGGTACTTTAATGCTTGAGTGTTTCGGGAAATGTTGCCAAGGCAACAGAGATCAGTGTTCTTCTTTGGGTTTCTCCAGGAGAAAGGAATCTTTAGTTATTAAAAATTACTCATTTCCCATTAACTCTGGTAAAAACATTTTTAGCAAGCAATAACAGCATAGTGAGAGTGAGGACTTCTACACAGACTTTCCACTAAGCAGTGGTTTTCATAGCTTCAGGGCTTGGCTATTGAAAGATGCCTGTCTGATCCTAAAACTTCCAATTTCTATGCAGGCATGTGCAACTCCACAAATCTAAGTAAACTTCAGCATGTATTTAGCCATTTGGAAGATGTTGACCTAAATTATTTTTGTCTAATATGTTTTTCATACACAGTGTAACTACTACTGCAGGGCTTAATTCAAAATATGTTAAATCATTGAGAAGCTTCCAACTGACTTCAGAGAACTGTGGATCATGCCTGAATCCATGTATTTCATCTTTTCTTATCTAAAATGTCTCAAAACATTGCTAAGCAGTATCCTTTTAGTTCTGCACAAAAAAGACATGAGAGCAGAAACAGGTGGATATTTTGCATGAAATTGCATGAAAAGCCCAAGAATAAGATCCAGGTCTTATAATTTTCACCATTTTTGGCTGTAACTGATATTAACAAGATTTGATCTCGTGATCTAGAGATAGAGATGTATATATCTGCTCTCAAGTCCCTTGACCATCTTGCTACTCCACACCTTTATTTTTATAATGCTGTTTGCTTAATAGTAATTTGCAAAACAAAAAAAAGACCACTGTGTGATTTCTCCTAGCTGTGCATAGCTCTAGTTCCTGTTCAAGGGGATGCTGCCTGCTCTGGTTTGGTTTCCTGTACACTGTTGAATCTTCCACCCCACCATGTAAGCAGTGGCACAGTGCCATTTTCACAGATGGATCTGAAATGAGAAATGCCAGGCCACCAGAAGGTTCCCTTGATTTCAGAAGGCAAGGTCAGGTCAAGTTCTAAATATGTTTGTGATACTGTAATTTATGCTGAGCTTCCCCTGATTTTAAAGAGGAGTACTAATTCAAGAGGTGGTAATTAACATGAATGAAGTTAAGTACTTGTAAATACTGTTACTTTAATTGCCAGAATTTTAAGATGTCTCATCTGTGCTGTAACTAATTTGAAATATGTCAATTCTGAGACACCTTGACTTCTGAAGTTAGAAGGAAATAGCAACAATTATGGGATGGAAACAGCAAACAAACGGTGAAAGCTACTACATCTGTTTAAGAAAATGTATCCATATTTAAGAGGCAAAGCATGTGACCCAGAAGAACCTCTAAGTTTCTTCAGATGTTTTTTTCAGAGCTAGATTTAGAAACCTGTGTTTAGATGTGAATGAGTCTGTTCTAAATAATAAATAAACAAATAAATATAATGACAGAACAACCTGCTAGTTCCTGTACAAACTATAAGTGAATTATTTGAACAATGCCTTTCAATGTTGTTCAAGTGTTGCGTTATGCAAACACTCACCCATGTGAGCAGCTTTGCTCATGTGAGTATTAGCATTCAGATGCTTCAAATGATTGACTTTAAGAGAAACTCAGCAGCCTGCATGTTTAACTAATTTATTTTAAGGAGACTTAGGCTCATAGCTCATGTGAAAACATCACCCTTCTCTGCAAAGATCCAAAGTACAGAGTTTATTTAGGTACTTCAGAACAGTCATGGATCTGGTCCTGTGTTCTTAAAACCCTTTATAGATTGAGGAGCCATGTAGAGAATCTCTTAAACTGAGACTATTTCAATTCTTTTCAGAAATGTTAAAGAGTAGCATTCTCTACTAGTAGCATTCAGTAGTAAATTCTTCTGCCTAATGAAGTATTTAACAAGGCTCTTTTTCATAGGAATTATTCAGGAAGAATCACAAAATGTGTAATTTACTGGATTTTAATGATGCAACCTGTACTGGTGATACAGGTTGATGTGAAGTAAAACTTCAAACGCTTTTATAAATGAAGCAATTAATGAACCAAAAATGATAGGATGGATCAAACATGTTGGGTTGTATGTTAAAGTTGTGGAAAAATAATATCCGTGAAGAATGCACTACCATTCTGTTTTCAAAGCACCAAGTATCTACTGCTTTATGTGTCTTACAGGCTTGGGAGAGACTTTGCTCTCAACCAGTATCTCCCAGTCACTGCTGTAATCTACACACACCACAACAATCCAGGAGAAAAGGCCACAGAGGATATGAGAGGCAGCAGTGGAGTTTAGTGCATGCTTTGTTAGTTCTGTGATTTGCTTTGCGTTTAATTTTCCTGCCTTTAGAATAAAGGAGAAAACATGATCATGTTGCTTGAACATCCCAGGTAAATGATAACAAAAGCAGAAGCACATGCTGTGGTCCTTTGCCAGATAGGTATATACAGCAGAGCACAGGACCTTTTTGATTATGGAAAGTACCTGAGAGAAATCAGATAGGGTCAATGAACAGAGCCCATTGAAAACTCATCCAGTGTTCCTAGAGTGTGACTGAAGCATGATCTAGCTCCAAAATGTGCAAATGGGATAAAGGGATACAGAGAAGTGGCCCCAGCACTCAGGCTGCATCAGTCTGAATTGGGCCAGAATACAATCTCAGTTTCTGACAAAACCAGACTAGCACCCAGGAGGATGTATAAATTCTTCAGAAGCTGGGAAGTAATCTTTAATAACTTCCAGAGGAGGAGAGTGCCGAGTTCATACTCCGCAGACGCCTCTCCCCAAGGGAAAAATGTTCTGAATTGTGTCGACATCAAATAGTGACACACAAAAGTGATGAGAATGGTCCTGCCCCTGCCTGGGCCGGTGTTCTTCCCCTTTTCCTTTCCCAGAATGGGATGGCCGAGTTGCTGCCCGAGTGGGTTTAATGTGCAGGGAGGGTTATTTGCTGCTTTTGGTGGGTGTGTGCAGGAGAGGGCTGAGGGAGGAGGAGGAGGAGTGAGGCTCTGGACTGGGAGCAGCTCCAGGCACAGCCGAGCTGGTTCGGGGAGAACAGAACCAGCGGCGCAGCGCTGCTGCTCCTGCCTGAGCCCCAACGGAGCTGAGCAGGAAATGGACTTGGACTGAAAAATCCCTATCAGAAGGTAAACCCCTTCCTGTGAAACTAGAGCTGGACTGGAAAGGGTCGTGGCTTT
>VZTN01006685.1:75073-160998 GCA_013400515.1 Erpornis zantholeuca | reverse complement strand
GGGGGGGCTGCAGCTTTGTGAAGTGACTGAATAGCTCGCCAGTAGGACCATAATAGGGTACTTGTACTTTTGTTCCTGTGCACCAGAAGGAATTTTTTTTAAAGGCTGTCTATAATTCTGTGGTTTAGATAAAGAGAGTGCAGCTACACATGTTTTTAAACTGCCAGGAAGAGAGGAGAATAGCACAGAGCTTGGGCTGTTTCTGATTGCAACTGATTGCTGCTGTATGGAGGAACAATACAATTCTCTATCTTAAATAATTCTTGATAGAGTTTCTTGGCTCTTTTGATCACTTTAGAGATTTGTACAGAGAAATAAGGTTAGCATTTGTTTCCCTGCCTTTTTGCTGAGAAATGTGTTTTATCAGTTAATGTGGAATGCTGGGGGTTTTTTTCCTAATGTGGGGATTGTAGTTTAATAATAACTCAGGATATGGGTAAATGGTTCGGACAGGTTGCATATGTAGCTGAGTAGCAGCATAGATTTAACTTAATTTAGTCTACCTTTCCCTGATGAAAAATACCCTGCTGTAATTGCTGAGAGCACCACACCAGACAGAAATCACAGATCAAAAATCTAGAATAAATATACCTGCAGAAAAATAGCATAAATTGCTTGATTTAAAGATCTTTCTAACAAGATTTTAGTGATTACCCTCCCCCCCCCCCCCCCCCAGTCAAAAGATTGTGTTTGGCAGGAAGGGTATCTGTAGTTGGGAAAGACTTGATATATAAAGATGACAAAAGAGTATTTGAAGTTGACAGAGCCCTAACAGAAGTTCAGTTGCTATGGCAGCATAATCACAAGGCATTAACTTCTCAGCAGTGGTTTGGAAACCATCCTTCAGTCAATTTGAACATCAATAGGAAGGGGAGGAATGTTAAGATGATGTAAAGATGGTGAATAATAAGAGCAGGTTGTAACAAGTAATTTGAAAAAATAACCAATGAAAGTTTCCTTATTGCCACAGAGGGATTTATGAAATCTCTCAGGTGCTTATAAAATTATGGCTTATCTCTATAAATTGCTTTTGTGAGTACAATGTTGCTGATTAGGATCTATATTTCCTAGCAAAACATCTTTAGTGTTCACCTTGTTGATTCAGTTAAATATGGTATGTTTCTTGTACTAAATATTATCAAAAACTTCAGCAGACAGGTCAAAATTCTTTATAATGACATCTCAGTAGAGGCATTTATATTAGGACAAAGTTTCTTGCCACCACCAATAGCCTTTGTGACAAATAGCCACTGCACGTGTTCCAGTAACATGAAATAGACACTTAAAATAAGTAGCTTTTTCATGTCTTAGAGGTGCATAGAACACATAGCAGAAGAGGAACTTAGCTTGATGAATGTATTATTTGTGTTAGATAATTGTATTAAGAATTCAGTTGCTTGGTTGTAGTGCATAACACATATTGTTCTCTTGGAACAGACTCCTTTAGGGAAAATATAATACTCTAGTTTTATTTTGTTGCCCCTATTGCTTCTTCTGTCCATCTTTTAAACCTTTGCATTGTGCTGGTGCTACCTGCCACAATCACCCACAAGAGAGATACAAAACTAATCACAATCCCTGCACCAAAGTATTTAGACTGAACCCAGAAGTTCCCACAACATCTCAGCCCCTCTGGCAGTTAGGATGTGCTGAGAGGGGATTGTGGCTGTGCACTCAGCAGAAATATGAAATTATTTCAGCCACTTACTTTGTGTTTCTTCTGGACAGAGATCACACTGCAAAATGGATTAAATGGTGACATTTTTTTGCAGGATTCTGTTTCATTTTTAATTCCTGCTTTAAGTCTTCCTATCAGTGAAGAGTTTACAACCAACTTCTAGAAGACATGGGCAGAACTTGCACCTATCTCCCATAAAAAATAATTGTTGGGAAGAATCAGCAATAACGTGCTTGAAACTTGAGAAGTGAAGAGCCTGTTAGAGCAAGTCTGTAGCTGTCACCTGCTTGTAACAGGCTCCATCCGGGTATTGTGCTCAGCACCCACTTTGTGAGGACTCAGTCACCTCTCTCTTTTGTCTGCTTTGCCAGGGTGTTTTCCTGAGGGGGAAAAAAAAAGTTAAGAAAAACAAATACTAGCCCAAAAGGCATGTTTGGAATCTCTGGGGACTTCCAAGTCCACAGAATTAACACCTGTCTCTATTGAGCAGGTGGTTTTACAGATGAAGAAATATGATCATGTATTTCATGGGTGATTAAACGTTTGAAATGACCACCTGAAGTACAAGATGGGTAGATTTAATTATATGCTTATGCTACATTAGAAGATCCTACAGGTCTAGTAGCTCTTTGGATAGATATCTGGGATGTGAGACATTACAAGCCTTTTTCTTTTTAAGAGGGAAAAATAACACACAGTAAGAGATGCATCTTTTCATCACCAGCAATGCAGATACTCTGGCACTTAACTGTCTGTGAAACTAGTTTGGGATTTTTTGTGGTATGCAGAGGTCAAGGAAGTACTGTTGTAAATCATTTGAGCATAAGTTAAAATGTTAAGAAATTGACTTCTACATGTAGGATTTGGAGAGAGAGATTCGTTATGCATAAAGATGGATTTGCTGTTGCTTAGAGTTCTGTAAAGCAGTTGCATCTTGGCTGGAAAATGTTTTTTCCTAGCAGTGAGGAGAGTAAAGAGTGAGGCAGTAAGAAACTTTAAGCAGATTTCTCTCACCATCACCCTTGAGCTACTGCTGTTGAGACAAAATCCCTGAGATGCTGTAGTCAGTTGAAGATCAAATGGCAGAAAATGTTAGATATCCTCTTCTGCTTTATGTCTATCAGCTCTTTCCTGTTCATCATGACATTACTATGTGGGAATAGTTTTTCTGTGGTAATTAGAAGTCTTGATTTTTATATGGAGCTGAAGTAAACAAGATAGGGAGTAAAATCCCTGTGTCTTGGCTCCAACATGCATACTCTGATTGGATATTCATGCCAGCAAGGATTCAAAAATGTACTCACATAGTTTTGCAGCTGTAATTGGAAATTGTGTGTATCAGCATTTAGAACACTGACAAATAGGAAAAAAATAAAGGACTTCTGCCAAAAAACAAAGGCTCTGCTTCTATCAGAGTACATGTTGGTGGTCTGACGTTTATTCAAAGTTGTTCTTTTTGAAAAAGAGACAACTATTTCTTTGCACTAACTATCCACTGGTTACCCTGATGTCCTTTCTTATTTCCATTTTAAATTTAGTGTAGCATAAACACTTTGGCCAGAATCACGAAACAAGGACTCCTGAGAAATGTCTGGATGTAGTCAAATACAGTCATAACTGATGTGGATGACTGTGGAGTGACTGGGAAGAAAAATATTTGAACTAAATTTGTCCTTTTCCTAGGTTGTCAACTGTTGCTTGTTGTGACCTCTTGCTTTAAGAGATTTCCAAAGGTAGTAGGTAGCATTGCAGTTAATCAAGGACAAAACCCATTCTTTAGGCTTTTTAAAGCATTATCAGATCAGACTAGTTACAATAGGATCGGTTTCCTACAAGAGTAGCTCTGGTCACTAATAGAAAAGAAAATTCTCTGCTTAATGCCCACATAAGATATTTCCCTATCAGAACAATCCATGAGTCTCCGTGGTAGAAACTGGCATAAATTGAGTGCTGCCTGTCTACTTTGTTTCTTCCAGGCTACATATTCTCTGGTTATTTTCTGTGGATGTACTGAGTCTGACCTCATGCTTAGTTGCCTTCTCCCCTCCTTTGGCCCTTGCAACTCTTGTTTCTCTGTTGTTTTTGGGACACTCCCTCTGAAATGAGTGCAGATATCAGAATGGAGCCCAGGCTTTGCTAAATCACATGCCAAAGCTTGCACGGTTCCTGAAGCAGCCTTCTGACAGACACGGGAAAGGCCTTTCTGTGTGAGATGAACAAGGAAATTGGCTGCAGTTAGTCAGGTCCAGTGCTGTGCTGCATGGAGGTCCAGCAGGGCTGGGACTCTGAGAATTTGAGTTCTCTGCTTGGCTCTGCTTTGAGCATTGATTTTGGTCCAGGGTGAGTTGCTTAAACTCCCAAGCTCTCCCTTGCTTCACCAGTTGGAAGGTGGTTTGCACTTGCCCAGCAAACAGTTTAACCTGAGTTTTCCCCCGAGCTGTTCTCTCAGCCTTCCCCACGGCACTGTCACAGTGCTGGACTTTCAGGGTTGGTAGCAATTCTGGGGCTGATGCAGCTCACCCAACCCCAGAACTTCTCCTGGCTTTGCACTCAAAGTGTCTTAGTGAACCACAAGTCAGATCAACCAAATCTGCCTTCTGTCTGCAAGGCCCCTGCTAGACTAGGAATTTTGCTGCTTAGCCAAGACAGGTCTCAGTGAACTGAGTTAACTCTGTTGGAAGTTTTTCCAGTGTGACCTGTGCTCCCTAGGAGTGGCCTGATGCATTTGTAAAATCTTCTCTCTATGTAATGTCCATTGGAATGGATTTTAAGGTCAGAAGCACAGCTAAAGTCATCTTGCTTGACCTTCTCTTTTCAAAATCAGAGCTTTTCCCTAGAAACTAAATGAAAGCTTATCCTTTGGGAAATTACCTGGTCATGAAAACTGCAGAATGATTGCAAGGCCAAAAGTTTTCCCTCATGCTGCTCAAATTACCTTTGCTTTTTAGAAACTTCACCTTGTTTTGAGGTTAAATTTGTCTAATTCCAGCTTTTTGATGTCACAGAGTTTTCAGTGGGATTGAAAAGCTCCTGCTCTTTCCTGCTATTACCTCCTTTCTCTGCTTTAATCGCCTGTCATTGTGATCTAGTCCCCTCTGAAGCTTTTATCTGAGTAATGATTTGACTCCGAGTCCTTCAGGATCACAGCTGAAGGCTCATCTTACGTTGATGGTTCTGCACTGAATTCCCTTCTGCAAATCCACGTGTACACACCCACCAGTGTCATATTTTTTTTCTGCTTTTCCTTTATGCTTTTTGTATACATTAAATGATCAGAAGAGCAGGCCCTTTCAGGTACTCTGTGACAGCCTTTTCTGGGAGATGTTAATGATGTTCTCCAACTGACTCTCAGTTGCTGTTGCCCAGAACATGGCCCTCAGTCCCACAGGGTCTTGCCTTTTTGATTTACAGGCATTTTACATCAGAACATAGTTGGTTGTTTTAGATGGCTTAAACAAGAATTGCCTGTGAGTCAGTGGCAGATTTACCACGAAAGGTTTTATATTCTTGTCTTGGCCAGTGGTACCTCATGCTGTGGGTGGCAGGAAGTAATCTCTGAGATATCTGGCTCAGCAGAGCCTCCCCTGCTATCAGAGCCATCTGTCTGAGCAATGCCTAGCTTGCCATCTTAAGACTCTTTGAGTTCAAATTATTCAGGTCTTCAGTAACTTGTAAATTTTGATTCATGAAAAGCACTATTAAAAAAAAAAATCTTGCTCAATAAACAATATTAAAAAAAAAATTGGCATTGTCGAATACAGATCCTAAAGATTGAAATCCTGAGTACTCCTGCCTTTTCTGTGTCATCTTTCATAATTTTTCATTTACAGCTCACAAGGGAACTTTGCCTGATCTGGTTTTGTTTTTTTCACATCATGCTCTAATAAAGATTTTTATTGTCTTTAAACATACTGTTCCTAGTTATTTCTTTGGTAAATTTATCTTTCTTATTAGTTATATTTATTTCTAATGTAATGACTTAGTCATTGCCTATTTTTTTCCTCTAGTTAATATTATCTTCATTCTTATGATTGGGACATGCAGCAGAACGTCTTAAAAATTGTTGGGTTTTTCTTTTATGGTTACTTTAAGATCTAGGAATATGTATGTTCCTTCCAAATGCCACATGCATGTATAATTATATATGCATATCTAACACTGCTCTCTATTTCTTTTTGTCCATACATGGAAACAAATCATGATTGGAGATAATTGCTAATTTTTGAAAATGATAAAATCCTATAAAAAATCCTTTTTATATTAGGATGAGGTCTAGTATTTATTACCTGCTCTTAGGTGCAAAACTTTTCTGATTTATGAAATAATTCTGTTGAGGGTTTTTTTAAGATACAAAGAAGGTTTGTTACTGGCTTTTCTAGCTAAACTTCAGCAGGTTGGAGTCAACTGTATATTTACTGGCTGAGGAATTTACTTCCAGTTCAAGCTACTTCCCATTGTTTTGGAGCTCTTATTGCAGCACAGCAAATACAGCAGCAGTGGATGTGACCTGCTAATTCACAAACATTCTGTTATTCGAGGTCCAGCCAGGGGAACAGGTCAAGGGACCAGCAGTCACTTCATGTGAGGTTTTAAAAGGAGAAACAGGGTTGTGTCTCACTCCTGAACTCCCATATTCCTGGTAACTCGGTGGTTCTGCCACCCCCTAATGAAGGAAAACACAAGGATGACTTGGAAAGCAGGAGATTCCTGGTGTTGTGGAAGATTGGATATTGTGTGTATCCGGTACAAAATCCATTCCCAGGGCTCCCTGCTATCCCTTCACTTGTGCCATGGAATTGGCACTCGGCACTGAACCAAGCCAAGGCCTTTGCTCTGCTCTCAGCAGGGTGGAAGCTGGGGCTGGAATGGCTTTCACACTGTGCTGCAGACATGGGTCACTCCGTACAGCTCAGCACACCTACACCGCACTCTTGCAGTCAGCACAGGCTTTTCTCTAGCTGGTGGAGTCAAAATTACAGTTATTCCAGCATTAGGCTGTTTGAAAACGCCCTTGGCACTATGGTGGAGTTACTGTAAAGTAGCTTTGCTGGTTAATTCTGATTGCAAACTAATCCAGAAATATGAATGTGGCTGTAAGCAGATCCTTCAGTTTCTGAAGTATCTTTTCATGTCAAAAACTGTGCTTGACAAAATGTATACAATTGTATACAATGCTTTGTGAAGCTTAAAGATTACTGAAGCTATAGAAAGCTCACACCTGTACTTGTAAACTGGACCTGATCCAGCATTGTTGAGAAATAGAGAAGGGATTTGTGTCAGATACTTGCTGTTGATAAGTTCAGGATTTAAAAAAAATCATTGCAATAAATGGGGTTTAAAAGAAAATTAAATGGCAGGTGCTGGATTTTGCCTTCATATGCACCTAAAATAAGGATAATGAAGGCAGTGAATTCACAGATTTGTATTATAATTAGATAGAAATGAAACTTAATAAAATATAGTACATATATTTCTGCTGGATTGCTTCTGATTAACTACATTTTCAGTTAGTGGGATTAGATTTCTCTGTACATAAATCTACCATAGGATCCTAACAGAGCTGGTGCTGAAATCCTGGCACGAGGCAATAAAGCTGTGTTTGCAGTTGCTTTGCTCCTTTGTACCACCCACAATACTCTAGCCACTCTGGGCTCCTGTGGGTACTTTCCTTGGCTGAGTGGCATCCCCTTCTTTGCACTGACCTGCTGTTAACTGTGTGGGTAGCATGAATTCCCAGCCTTGGTCCTGTGTGTAGCAATAGGTGTATTTGCCCCATGAAGACAGAATGAACAGCTCCATAAAGACCATAATTGATAGCTAAACATCTCACCTGTGAGTGCACCTTGCTCAACTTCGGGCGTTGCAGGAAAGTGAGAACTCAGAGCTGACAGTGCAATCACAAGGTAACTTCTAGGATCTTACTAAAGCAAGTCCAGTTGATATTCAGCTGCCACAAAGGCTGTTTCTTCCTGCCAGTAGAGCAGTTTCACAGCTGTAAGGAAAAACTGTATTCCATGCAGTGAATAATTCCACTGCTGTCAGCAGCAGGTGATGGGTATAACAATATTGTGTGTCCTTGGAAGTAAAACTAACAAGTTACAAAGTTTATTACAGTCCATCCATTAAGCAATATACTAGCATAACATTGTCAGTCACTGTTGTAATCCTGGGAAGTATTTTTGTGCAAAATCAGACACTGGGCATGAATTAACAGTGCAAGTGTTCATAACAGCAGGGCAGCTGGGGTTTTGTCTCACCCAAGGCAGCACAGCAATCAGTGAAGGGCTCGGAGGGTCTCCCATGTCTCTTCCATGCATGTTGTCATTCAGATTTATAGTCACAGCCTCACGCTCCATTTCCCACTTTTCCCCAGTCTTGTGTATTGCAGCTCCATCAGCTTGGGAACTGCCAGTGTGAGCTCTGCTTCCTGCTGCTCCATCCTCTCGCAGGTTGAACAGAGGCAAAGGCTGTGCTGAGAGCTGTTGAGATGTTGTGACAGTAGTGTGAAAAACAGCTTTAGAAGGCCCAAATTTTAAAGATGCTTATTAAACAAGGACTAATTTTTAAAAAAATTACTGCACTTTCCTTCCATTGGTAGTGATAAAGAAACATGGTACATGGTAGATTCTGAAAACCTTTGCAAGCAAAGAAACCACACTTCTTTTTTTTTTTTTTTTTTTTTTTTTTTTTAGCACAGATATTTGTAGTGACTTGCTAAACAGATAAGAGCCTGGGAAAAATGAGTGGACAGTTTGGGTCAGGATGTTATTAGAAGCAAATTTTGGTCTTCATAGTGTTTATGCTGTTCCAGCCACTCGTGAGATCACAGAAGCCTGCAGAGAAGGAAACAATGGAATTTGATGTTACACCGAACATCAAACAGGGTTGAAGGTTCTGTGACCTCTGCAAGTAATTAAAATAAAGCTTCACTGGAAAATGGTAGGCTACTGCCACAGTTCCTGTTTTACAGTTCCTGACATTGCTTAAGGGGTTTAAAAGATGAGTCTGAATTATTCTTCTTGCTGCTGCTTAGTCCTTAAGAGAGTTAAGAAATCAAGTCATTCTCCTCAGTCATGGTAGGAATAAATATTGGATAGGTTTGTTTGTCAAATAGGCCTATTATAACTGTTCATAAAAACTTTAGAAAAACGAAAAGGGGGAAGTGCTTTTACTCTCAAATGTTCTCTTTCAACTACTTAATAGTTTTCATAGTATTTAAACAGAAAAGTAAAGCTTTCTACATGTTTAACAGCTCTCTGTCAGGTGGCTGCTAAGTTATCTCTGAAAGGAGAGTGAGCAAGTGCAGCTGTGCAAATGTAACACAACAAATATGCACTTAATTGTGTTCTTTGGCCAGCAGAACATGCCTGTTGGTAATTAGTTCTTCCTCTACCAGACCCACTGGCATGTGAGCTTTCCTAGCGGGATTCTTGTTATTGTTCTCTCTGGCTCTTGTTCACTGTTGTTCTGGAAGGAAGGACAGAGCTGAAGGCATGAGTAATAGGAAATCTTAAGCTCTCACGTTCACCAAAGAGGAAAACATTTATTTAATCAGCCTAGAGCTTTACAAGCACTCAGAGAATAAAAGTTAGTCTGGTGGGAAGTGGGGGCAGAGGGGTTGAACTCAGAAAATACAGCCCTTGGCTTTTGAAGTGCTGTTACCCCGGGGTTAACGCTGTACGTGAGCTCAGTGCAGGTGCTTTTTCAGCTGGGTTTTTGGGAGGTGTTGTGTCAGCTTGTCTGCAGCTGTATTTGCAGCTCCTGGGTTGAAAATAATTCTTCCAATACCCACCACTGCCTTCGTTGACAGCTAGGTGTGACAGTACATTTCTGGCTTCAGGAGGTCCCCAAACTAGCGAAGCTGATGAAGTAAAGGCAAATGAGTGTTGTGCACGTTGTGAAGAGGTTGGAGCATCAGCAGGGTGAGAAGGGTTGTACAGGAGCTCAGAGAACTGTGTCCAGCTGGTGCTTCAAACACCTCCTAAGCCTTCACTTTACTTTTTAAACTGGTAGAGGTCTCTAAGCTGAGTGCACACAGTGTGTAACCCAGTGCCTCTGTTCTGCCACCTCTCTCACTCTGGCCAACTGTGCAGGGTCATTACCCCCCCATTAGAGGGAGCTTTCAAAGCCCTCTGTAAACAGCCCACAGAGGCTTTTCAAATGGCTTAATCAGCTAAGGAGGATTTGTAACATCCAAGTTGAAGTCATTTGGGAGAACAGCATGCTGGGAAAGGGCTGGAAATACGTAGCTTCTAAGTATGAAAAATTTAGTTTCTCATTAAAAACTATTATTATAGGTCTTGGTATTGTTATAATACATAATAGAGTTTGTACTTTTGCTCATGTTACTTGGGACGTGTCCTCTGCAGAATAAACACATCCAGCTCCCCTGTGTAGCCCATGATCCATGAATCCTGGTCACTGAGCCTCCAACAGTCCTTCATGATCATTAGAGATGTGATTACATGGCTTTGTTTTTAAGACTGATTATGAAGAATACATTTCTATAATGGGTTTTCTTGGTAATGTTTCTCCAAAGTATTTTACGTAGAACATTAAATGTAATTTAATGTTTAATGTAACCTGCTTTTTAGACTGGGAAACTGAAGGTCACTGTTGATACAGACTTGATTCCAGTTTAAGTCTTGAAATTACCAGAATAAATAGAGACTTAATACTATCTAAAAAAATTGTATCTATTTCATTAACATGAACATGCATATAATGTACATATTATGTATAGTATATTTATTTAGTAGTATATAGAAAATAACTGAAACTCTTATAACTTCGATCAATCACCAATCAGTGAGATTTGCCATAGAAAGCTACTCAAAGAGCCATAGAAAGCTACTCAAATTTAGCATCCATATATCTACATTTAAAATTATGCTTATAGAATTCCTTTGGTCACTGTTTCTTCACTCTGCAATTCTAAGCCTCTGGAAGTATTTGGTAAATGAGAACATACTTCTACCTTTTTAATTCAATTTCTTCTGTCTACTGAGTTCAAATGGGATTTAATCTGAGAACCTATTTTACATTTGTTAGCGTGGGTAGAAGATAAATAGGCAAGTTAGAAGAGGTTGTATGTTGTTACAGATTGATAACTGATGTTCTTTCCTTAAAGGGCAAATGCAAGTGGCTCATGATTTAACAGAGACTTCATAGGTAGTGACAGCAACACACAGGTTTAATATTTTGTTTGACAATAAGTTTCTGTCAATTCATTCAATTCCATATAAGAATTTGTATGTGAAGTAAAAATGTTAAATGTTATTTTGGTTGCTTTTAGCACTTCTAGCTAAGCAAACCAAGGTATTTACAGCAGTTAATTTAGCTTACCCCATCTTAGTTTAGGGACAGTCCTCTAAGATACAGTTGTGCTTGGTGGTTTGGATGGTCCTGACAACTCAACCAAAGTGAAATAATTCATAAGGGGAGCATAAGCAGTATGGTAGATCAAAACCCAGTGGGTGCATAGCACGCAAACTGCAAAGGATTTCTGGATGTGAACTTGAGAAGGGTCAAGGAGAACTCAGCATCTCTCACCTAAACTGAAGAATGATTGGGGCAAATGTGGACTTAATCAATGTTACCTCTTACTGCCGTGAGGATTGAGATGCAAACCTTTTAATGCACAGACCAATAGCAGGAGACCCCAGGAAGCTCCACACTGAACATATTGAATGAGGGTTTAGTAGCCCTAAAAGGGAAAAAGCACATGTCTAGAAAGTGTGAATATTTCTTTGACTTGTAGATGCAAAAGGTTTTCCTGATACATTATAAATGACTGATTTTTAGCAACCATTTTCCCAGATGATCACAGCAAATCAGGCATAGCAAGATGAGTCCTGAATTAGTTGAGATTCAGAATGTTTTCCAGCAGAATACCCCCTGTAGAAAGGATCCCACTTACAGATTGTAGAAACATTACAGAGGCACAAAACTCAAACTGTTTTGGAAGTGTTTAAAAACAACAACTGCAGTCGCTCTGGTATGTGACTCCCCCAAAACCTCTCCAGCGCAGGGCGTGTTCACACTTGGACTCTGCAGGGCTGTGTTATCTAGGGCGTGGTGTTCATTCATCCTCACTCACACCAGGCTAGAATTTGGCCAGTTGTTTCAGTCTCAGGGAAAGACCTGATAAACTTGAAATTGATTTTGAAGAGGTAGATGACATGGTTTGAACTATATTTCTTTGACAGTAGCTTATCAGAAGTTTGTCCAGGAAAACAAAACTTCAGAGAAGCCACAGGTCTATGCATAACAGTGTGATAATTCTGGATATCTTTATCCTGTAAATTCCAGTCTTGAATGAAACTAATGGGACACCTCAGAGGTTAATAATTGCTAGGGAGAGTCAGAGATGAAGAAGACAGCCAGTAATGAAAATGATACAGAATGAGCATTAACTGTGTTTTTCTCTCTCAGTTCAATATTGGCTTTGTTGCTGCAAGTCAAACATCAGTTCTGCATTTTCTCCCTCATTAGCTTTTCTTCCTTGCATAAGCATGTTCTGTAGTGACTTTTCATTCTCCCTTTTAGAAGAAACCCCATTTTGCTTGGTAGCTCTATATCTGCTGTACAAAAAAAAACCTAAATCCCATTACTCTCCCTGTTGGGTGGTTTTTTCCCCTAAACAGCAAGAGTCATCAGTAAATTCAGGATCTGATTAAGAGAAGTACAGGTTTTTTTGCAGCTGAACAGTGAAATGTGTAACTAAACTAACAGCACACTGAGTCCTCTTCTCTGGCCTTGTATTCCTGAAATTCCTGAACGGGCGTAGTTAAAATTGAATGGTGCAACTTCACCTTAGAAGAGCTGGGTGGTAGAGCTGGTTTCTGGTAGCTGTCAGGTGATTTAATCCATGCACTTCATCATCTCATATAAATACTTTTAATAGAAAGACTGTGTAATGAATGCCAAATGTGAACCAAAAATATGTTGTTATTCTTCTCAATAGACAAAATGATAGGTTGGATTTAGTAATATTTCAGTCTTAAGTATAAAGAGGTAGGAAAGGGTTTTGATGACATTCTACAAGACACCTGTAAACAGATGTTTTGTGCATATGACATCTCAGTGGGTGGGGAATATTTGTGGAAAAGAACTCCAGGTTAATTTGTTTGGAAAGCCAGATACAAATTTAAAGACTTTTAAAATTCTTTACTTGTCACTATGGAGGGTAATTTTCTAGGATTAATTATTTTTCTATTTAAAAGCCTGATGTGGACATTGTGTGCTTAGTTTATGGTGTGAGGAAGCAAATGTATTGATTGCTTTGGTCTCCTAAGGAGAAGAAATCACATTAATACTTGTGCCTTGATCTTTCCTGTACTTACAGGCCTGAAATCTGATCAGCTTTACCTATTATGAGTATCAATTCTATTTAAGAGAATGAATGACTCAGTGGATTTGGATTTGGGTAACAGGATCTAGAGTATTAAGGACCTTTACATCAGTAGTTCAGACTCAGCCCAAGCTGTCTATGCTAGTGTAGCTTCTGAAGTCAGGCATCTGTGAATTGAATTAATGGTCCCAGAAGTGGCTCTAGAAAGCTCTCTCCACTAATGCCCATATCAGCAGTGTAGGGAAGAAGGCCAAGGAATGTAATGGCAGGTTGAAAACTTATTCATTAACTAAATCCTTCCCTAAGAATGGAGCAATCAAGAAAAATGTGTTGTTCGGCAAAATGAGGAAGTAGCAGGTTTGCACAAATTAACTGCAGTGTGACATTGACTGCCTTGGACTGTTAGATAAATGAATATTTAAAAAGATGTTTATCAGATCATGGAGAACAGATGCATTATGATGTAGATCCTGGCCAGGAAGACACTGATAACTTGAGTGGGAAGGTTTGAAGAGGAAGGGCTGTTCTGTATTGTCTTTCCTCTTACAGACTTCTTCCCAAGCAGTCCCTGTTGGCCTCTGTTGAGGACAGGGCAGACCTCAGGGCTGAAGCAGTATGGCAGAGCTTACATTCTCTGTGCTATTGTCACATCATGAAGGCAGAGTTGTATCATAACAGGTGAACTAGAGGAAAAAGGGCAATGGTCAGTCAGGAAATAATGAGTGCTCACAAAGCAGTGCAATGCATTTGTCCCTCATGTCCCTTTTTTGTTTTCCTTTAGGCAGGTGACAAGCATTATCATCCAAGCTGTGCACGATGCAGCAGATGCAACCAAATGTTCACAGAAGGAGAAGAAATGTATCTGCAAGGTAAGGATGTCTCCATTCCAAAACAAGATAATCAGACATTGCGATTTTTCTGTCCCAGACCTCAGGAGTTTATAAACCACCCCCATGTGATATGGCCAAGGAGGGCTACAGTCATCCTGTTTTCAGTACTGTTCTCAGATTTTTTCACTTGGTACCCTTTTGCTCTATTAGGTGGCCATAACTGTGGCTCTGCAGGGACTCTGCACCCTCGCTTGCTAAAAAATGAAATTTATTTACCCATGAGATGCTTCTGAATTTGGCATCTCATATCCATGAGCTTAGCCCCAGAATGATGTATGAGATGGCAGACAAAGTGAAGGGATTTCCCCTAATTTCTGCTGAGCAATTTCTCTGCTGTTGTGGATCACACTCCAAACTGTAAAATGCAAGGGAAAATCTTCCAGAAGCTGCAGTGAGTTTGTTTTGAACCATGCAGACCTCATTCTTCATGCACATTGGCAGAGTCTCTCCTCTGGTTCTTAATCATATTTGCTTCCCTTGCCTACTTCCCTTTTATCTGGTCACATCTCTCTTTTTATTCCCATGTACTTTATTTTTATCTCTTTCTATAGTCACATCTTTCTTGTATGTTTATTTTCATCTTCCCTTTCTTGTTAACAGTCGAGCACTCCCAAAAATTGCCAGCCTTGTTTTTTTCATGATCTTTTAATATAAAAAGAATATACTCTTTTCTTTGATTGAAAAGTAGCCTTTATCTGAATCCCACCTACTCTCTGAGAGGATAGCATACTAATTATTATTAGTTGCTAACTAATGTTAGTATGTAACATACTAACTTTTGTTAGTTGCTGTAGTATTCCTCTTGGTAGAAGGATGTGTAATACCCATTAATGTAAGCCAGAAATAAAAGTGAAAAAGGCAGATACATGCTGGGATTTTATATATTGCACTTAGGTTAGAAAACTTGAGGTACTTGAAAGGAATGTAGAAGAATAGGGAAAAAAATAAGAAAGTGTGGTCACAGCCATTTCTTGAAATCCTGAGGAGAGGTTCTTACTGGAGGAGTTCCCAAAATAAGATAATTAAGGCATTCCTTTGAAGTTGTTCTATTTTGTAGTTTGTCCTTCCTTGCAGTCCCTCTCTCTCATCTCTCACTGACCTTGTACCTCAGTCATCTTATTCCAGCTGTGCACAGAACGGGATGTGAGATCGTGTAGCAGCTCTGCATTGCAGGAGCAAGGAGAGGCTGAGGGCTGGGTGGGAGGTGCTGCCTCCTGATGGCAAACTGGAAAGTCTAACTTGAGAGCAGCAGTTAGAGCATCTGGCAAATCTTAGTTTCCTCACATCATGGCGTGATAAAGTACAGGCGGAGTTCAAGATGAGCATCAGTTTGTCCTTTGCTGTCATTAATTAATAACAACCATTTCCAAGGGGTGCCATTTGCACCAGTCTAGCAGAGAGTGGGACTTTGTGTTGATTGAGCAGGCTTTGGTGTAATTTCTGCAGATCAAAATAAGACAGAAGGTATCACCTCTATCCTGGCCAAGTTCAAGTGATAAGAAATGGGAGAGGGGAGAAACCTGGCTGCTTGGTCTGCTGTTCTCAGTGCATTTCTCTTTCTGTGGTCATGAATCAATGTTCCCTGTGCTTTGTCTCAGGGGAGGAGCACCTCAAATTGCATTGCTTTATTGTTCGTAAGCTGCTTTCTGACTAGATAATGTAATTGCTGAGTGTTCTCCAGACTGTCATGCCAAAGCTTTCCTTGCTAAATTCAGCATGCTTGTAAGTGTGAGGACCTAAAAACCTTTCCTCTTCTAAGCTCTCAGCTGAAATGCATAACCTGACTCCATCCAAATCACTGACCCTAGGGTGCAGAATAACAACATTCCAAGCATTTCTCTGAAATAAAAATACAACACCACAACAATAAAGCTAGAACAAAAATCACTTGTTGAAAAAATATATGAAAATAGGCGGCTTCCATCTCACTTCTAATTGTCCTCTCCCTAGGATATGAAAGCACTGTTGGTATTGCTTTTTATAATAGAGGAGCGTGGCAGGATTGTGGTAGAAACTTGTGTTAGATATGTGTGGGAAACCTGCAAAAGGAGAACATGGACAAACAAGCTGTCTGTCTTGGGGCTTTCTATGTTAAGGACAATTGGAATAATGCTAGCAGAAGTAGTCTGGCTTGGCACTGCTTCAACACATGAAAATGAAAAGGAAGCAGCACCAGAAACTGTCTCTTTCCCAGTGACTTCCTAGTAATACATTATTGTGTGGGCTGCCCCACAAGGCTGTTGAGCTAGGATTGCCCAGTATTTAGAGGGATGCTGATGCTGAAATAATGGTACATGCAAAGTATAAAGCTGAATAAATGAGCTGGTGGTTGGTGTTTGCCAAGGGAGCAAACATGTTAAGAATGGGAATTACTAAGAATAATTTGCAGAACTGTTTCTGGTGATAAAAGAGAGGAGCAATGCAGCATGGGAATTTGCACCCTTGCAAGCATTTCAAAATAGCATGTTTGGGTGAATAGTATCTACAAAATAGAGGTGGCTCAGAGTTCAAGATCCCAAAAAATATTTACATATAACTTCTTAATACTGCTCTGTCTGATTTGGATTTTTAAATGTCACATCTTTCAAATCTCTTTATCATTTTGTGAAAGAAAACCCGCAACCTATAGCTAAGTTTCACCATGAAAATGACATCTGGGTTCCTGCCCTTCTTGTTTGCTTTCAGCATTCTCATAGGGTGTTCCTAAAATTGTGCCAGTTTGTGATAAATACTGCCCAAAAAAATGCAGTGACAGCTTTCTCTTTGATGGTAGGGGAAGTTTAATAGAAAGGAATCATTAAGATTGGAAAGACCCCTAAGATCATCAACTCTACCATTAATCTAACAGTGGGGTACAGAGGAATAGGGATCATTTTTCTCAGCGCCACACAGGAAGGAAGCTCACAGCTGGATTTGAGACTTGAATCAAAATCTTCTGAGTCTTAGTTCATCCTTGAGTAATAAGTGTCATATTCAGAGAAGTGTTACTCAGATCACTGCTTTTAACATGAACTTACAGCCTCAGAACCTGAACTCTCTTCCTCCTGCATGGACAGGGCACGGCTCCCTTGTGATCTCGCAGGCTCTGTGGGGTCCTGGCTCTGAGGCTGCTGTTTGTTTACAGAGAAGGCTGTTGGTGCATTTCTCCCTGTTGTCTGATGGTTTCCCTCTGCCAAACGCACAGTTTCTTCTTCCTCGGCTTAGACTCACAGCCAAACATCTCAGACCCTTGATCCAGAGTCACAGCATTCTCTCCTGTCTCCTGACGGTGACTGTGCTGTGTACTGCTGGGAAGTGAAATGATTCCTGCTGGTCTTTACTTCTGTACCAAGCCATGTAAGGGTTTGTTAGAAGTTTCCAGGGGCCCTGACCCATCCTTCTCCTGGGCTCTGAGGGTGGGGTTTCCTCTGGCTGCTTTTGAGCTAATAGTCACCAGCAGGAGACCTGGACTTGGCTCTGTTTGGTTTCTTTGTAGACAGAGTGAAGAGGTGATGTTCCCCCCTGCAGATAGTCAGGGCTCTGGACTGGCTTTGTGGTGACTGGAATGAAGGATGAATTTGACTGCAGCTGCAGTCAGTGCTAAAAATCAGTGTTAGTTTCTGCTTTGGTTCAACTTGGCCAACACCTGCCAGCAGCTTTCCAGCAGTGACCACAGTTTACACTCTATTCCAAAAGACAGCTGAAATGGGATGGAAATGCTCCTTGCCCCTGACATTGCTCAGTCCTTGAGGACAGCAGGACTACTTTACAGCATAAAAAAGAATCTCATATTTTGGGAAACAAACAGCAGAGGACTTGACTTTCTTAGAAGGATGTATAGCTGGAACATGCCATGTGGAAACACCAGTGGCACACATCAGAGCACGGGGTAGAAGTGCAGTGTGTGCCAATGGCAGGCACAGTGTGCTGGGATCCAGGGAGAGGCTCTCTCATGTGCTGCTTTGCACCACCTGCCATCCTGGCCTCTCACTGCTGCCAGTGGGTCACACACAGCCCTGGCTCTGGAACTGTGAATTTTTAAATTTTGCTTTTCCTTTTGCATTTTGTATGAGGGAGGTTGTGATCTGAGTAGTACTTTACAGTAACTGAGTATGACACCTATTGCTCAATGGACTTATAATCAGAACTTCCTTTCTACCTGCAGTACATAAGGGGAGGACAGATCAGGTAACCACAGCCCAGTTTCTTTGCTCTTACCCTCCATCCTGCCAGAGGAACCCTCTCTCTTTCAGCTCCTCCAGCTAGTGCTTGCTGACTCTGTTGCTGCTTGAGGCTGCTTGAGTTTTAATTAAGAATGTGTGCAAAGTGCTTTGACAGCCTCAGGACAAAGCTGCTGTAGATACGCCAAGGATTTGAATATTTTTTTGTTTCTCTTGTATTTCCCATGAGCCAGACTTTAATGTGAATTACTCTCATAGTTCATACAGATTCAGCATCTGATGCAATGAAGAGATTCTCTTTAATAACTGACTTGTCATGACCAGAAGCCATCTGCTTTGCTCTGAATAAAGATGTGTTTTTCCTCCCTCAGGTTCCACTGTCTGGCATCCCGACTGTAAGCAATCCACTAAGACTGAAGAGAAGCTCCGGGTAAGCTGAACTCATGACTCAATGACACACCATACATTTTGCACACACAATAATTGAATGTTGTTTTTAAAAGAGTGACTTTTTCCATGTTTTTTTCACATAGCTGTCACAACTCTGGCAGAATATACAGTGGAGGCACTTCAGAGGTATTGCTCTGATTTTTAGGCTTACCACCTTCACATACCTGTCTCAGTGCACTGCCTTAAAGATAGTGTCATTTTTTGACATACAGACGTGGCCAAGTATCTAAGACACTTCATTTCATATCTCAGTTGTTGTGAGAGAGATTCTTAAGGAGAAGATATGAACAGGGCAAATGCTATCATATATTTTAGTGGTTTTGCACATCTGTGTAATTGCTCTATAGTTATCCCCTGTTCTGCGTGGTTATTTGCAGCATTTAGACAAGATGAGCTCTTCTTTCTTTGCCATCCAAGTAAGCCTCAACCGAAAGTGATCCTGATTTGAATGCCAAAAAGAACCACAGCTACCTTTGGAGTCACATCAGCACATTCAGACAAACGTTCTGGGTCAAATCCTCAGTGACAATAATGCTGCACTGATGAATGCTAGAGCCTGGCTTTTTGCATGAACCAGGCAATTCTAAGCCCTTATTCACTGATTCATCCTCTGGACAATTTTCTCTTTTTGATGTTTCATTTGGTCCCTTGAATTTTGCTAATTTGCCAGGATATGAATATTAGAGACTGCATGTGAATAAATTGTCTTTCAGATAAGGAAACTAAGAGGTACTGGTATGAAGATACCTATGACATCCTGTGGGTTGTATTCTATGTGGGTCTGCTTCACAGGAAGCCACGTCCTTTAGTACTGATTCCAGTACACTGGTCTGTAAAACATTCCCCACAGAGAATTTATTATGGTCATAGAGAATGTGCAGATACATTTTTGTGGAGCAGAGTTCATGTTAGTGTGGGCAAAAACATAATTGACCCTTGATGGGCATGTGGGCTAGAATGGCCAAACCTCAGTGCAGGTACCAGCCAGCATTCACACATTGTTCTGTCCTGACCTTTGTAAGAAACTGGAAAATTATACTAGACTGGATTTTCTTCCTCATTTAACAATTTGAATGTAAGACAGTATTTTGGCCATGCTTAAGTGTCAGAATGCTTGTGCCTTCTAGTACTTGGTTGCAGTACAATGCCTCCCTTTCACTTGGACCCAGGAGTCTTATCAAAGCACTCCTGATTACACTGTGGCTCTTACTAGCTTTCTCCAGCTGACCTTATAAATCAGTTGGTTTATTTCCATTCCCCATGGAAATGGCTGTAGTCCTCTTCAAGTATTTCCCTTTTTGTCAGTATTCTCCCCCCTCAGCTAATTTTAATTGAAATGAGCAAAGTAAATGGATTCACTCACCTGCAAGGCTTTGCCTAAGTGAGCTCTTGCAGGAGGATGAAGTGAAGCTCAAGAAGGCATTGAGGGAGCATCTGAGCAATGTCGCAGCACAGCTGTCCAGCAGCACCATGCTCCTGAAGGAGAATTTCTATGCAGAGGTTTAGTATGTCCTTAAAAGGCGTTGATGCACCATACAGGAGCTGGCTGAGAGATGGACCATTTTTAGCTTCTGTGGTACATCATAAATAGTCCCTGCCTACTCTGGTGCAAAGTCAGACACCTTACTCTAAATTCAGCTGGAGTTCACTTTGATGACTTTGACATGTGCTTCATCCTGTTGACCCAAATGAAGGCAGTAGCAAACAGGTAGGTACAGAAGCAAACAAACCTGTGCTATTTGAGCATGTCAGCACTAAATTGGGATCTGTACTTTGGTTGAATTTCAGCTTTTTATTCAGGATCAGGCCCAGATTTTCTGGTGGTTCTGCAAAAAGCCAGTGCCATTGCCTATTTGCTTGCTGGGTTTCCTTTCCCTTCAGAACAAAACAAAACAAAAAGCCCTTTTATCACTGAAGTCACTTCAGAAGTTTTCAGCAAGTTCTGTTTTCTCTCAGTAACTGAATTGTGATATAAACTAATCAGCATTCGAGCTGGCCAAGATCTGAGAGGGAGTTCATAAAAGCAATGGTTGCTTTAGATCTTTTCCCCACAGATATTTGTGGAAGTTTACAAAGACAAAACAAGCAGAAAACAAAGCAACCATATGCACGTTACAAAAAATATATATTGTTTAGGTGTTTATTTACAACTGTCTGGCTGTTGGTGATTCTGCAGCGGTCAGTAAGTAACAGATATTATAACACAAGTAGATAATAATAACTTGATCGAAAAAAAGAGCTTAACCACTGAACTGGGGAAACTGCTTTCCTTTTCACTCATTTTTCCCTTTTGTGTTTCATGACAGCATTCTTCATCTGAGTTCTTTTACCCAAAGAGTCTGGTTCTGCGCAGGCCACGCTCTGCAGAGGTTTGCTGTTGTGTTTTCATAGTGTTGATAATGATCTTCTTTACTGAGAAGATTGTTCATTACTGTCATTTGCTGCGCTTGCTACTACTCCTGCCACACAGCTTTCCTGCTATCACTTGCCACCATGGGCACTGACGCTGTATTTTGCATCACTTGTTTCAGTGTTGCTTGTTAATTCTCACATTTTTTATTTTATTTAATGAAATGCTTAAAATTGACTTTTTTATTTTAGATTCAGATGAGCTTTTGGGGGCTGTAGTATTGGTCTTCCAGTATTCCAGAAAGTTTTCCTTTTGAAACAAAAAATTAGAGTGTAAATATGAAGCAAAGGAAAATGGTGAAAAACATCTGACTTTAAAGTGATGGTTAAAAAGTAATAGTTTTCCATGAACAATGACTTATATTTTTAGAAAAAAAAAGTCATCCATTAAGTCACTACCTTTTTATATATATTGACTAACTACCCATGAATACTTTAGATGAGAAAATGCTTACAAAATCCCAGGTTTGGATTTATTCTATGTGCTGCCTGAGAGCATTTGCCTCTCTAATCTGGTGCACATCCACATATGAGCTGCAAGGTTCTCTCTATCCTCTTGGCTCTGGAGTAGCTTTCTACTTTCAGATTTTACTGAGTGTGCTTTGCACCTGCAAACACCACCTACTTCCGTTTCTTCTCCTTCAGGGCAGTGTTTGTTTGTTGTGTTGGTTGTGTCTGCTGTGGGACATGTGGCTGTGCGGATGCAGGTGCACCTGAGGTGGCTTTCACCTGGTGATGAAGTCAGAGTGCACTAGTGTGGACCTGGTCCAGGCTGGCAGACAGGCTGAGAGTCCATGCCACTGCATTTCCTTGGTGTTGGTTTGTGCAGCCTTCACATCTCTAATGGCAGAATAGATGCAGCCATATGTCAGCCAGGGCAGGGTGTCTGTGTGAGATCCAGCCTGCAGGATGGGGTTGGATGATGGAATCCAGTGCTGTGATTCAGTGGGGGTTGATGCAAGCCCTCCACCCTTTGTCCTGCACAGTAGTTTAGTTACTTAACTACTGTTGAACACCTCTCTCTCTCTTAGCTACAGATCTGTGAATCAAGAAAATGCAGCATAAAGATGTGTTATCAGTGCTCCTAAGGAGAGCAGTGTGTCTTCAGTCCTAGGCTTTATGGATTAAAATGTTGCAGTCCAAGAACAGCAAACTGTGGGACCATATGTGGGACCATATCACTCATCTTCTAGGCCAGTGTAGTGACTTTTTGCATTTAGCTTAGTATGCACGAGTCTGAGTTCCCAGTGTTGAAATCCAGGAGCCTTAGGATTAAAAAAACAAATCCTATTCAGTGTATTAGAAAAATATGCAAGGCAGAAATAGGAGCAGCCCATGTTAAAATAAAGTTATGTTCTCCTTCTTGCTTTGTAGGCTGTGTAGGATACAAACAGCTTAGGGTGAGATGAATATCCTCTTGTGAGAATTTGGTCAGTACTAAATTCTGTTCAGATTTACATGGTGATTCTATGAAGTGTGACTCAAGGCAGATTTTGGCTTCAAGCCTTTTTCTAGAGTAGACACAAAGGTACTCTCATTGCTGTTGCTATAAAAGTGGGCCAAAGGCTTGAATCTACATGAAAATTGTAATTTGAAAGCTTCTAATAATAGCTTCTGAGGTTTAGAGAATTTTCTTAAGCTATAATGTTAAATGCTAATGAGTGAAAACATACTCATTCTTCTGCAGCTATTATCACCACTTTGCATAATGAACTCTATCAAAAATCCTCTGAATTCTCTGAAAGCTTGTATTGAATTCAGTATGTTCTGGACTTCCCACTTTATTTTCTTGTTCTTCCCACTTAGCTTACTCTTGATGAAGGCTAAGATTGCATGAGTAGTATTATAGAAGTTTGTTTGGTACCAACATACCTTCAGTGATTACATGTTGAAAATTCATTCTCCCTTCTGGCCTTCGTGTCCAGAAAGGAAAGAAAAATTAGTTGTAACCTATTAATATCGGTGTCTGTGTGAGTTTGAACTACACTTGTTCACTAGTTTTGTCTTGATGCGCATTTAGTGCAGAGAAATAAGGAATGCATGCATTTGAAGGAAACACTCTAGTAAGGAGAGGGGTGTAGGGGTAAACCAGCAGGGAGGCACAAAGAATGCTCTGACATTGAGGGGCTTTGTTGGTCTTGTACAGCCATTGACAATTACAGAAATCCATAGGTAATCCATATTTTATGAACCCTGGTTCCAAGTCCTAATTAACTGTAAAACCTTGCAATTGGTGGGGCAGGTAGTCAGTGTAACAAGTGTTGTACTGAGGAAGTCAAATCCCTTACTGTTGCAAAGTCTGCCCAGTAGAAGAAATTGCATCCTAATCTTCTATTAGTTTATTTATAAATATGCTTCACTTAAAGTAGCTTCTGAGGTTTAGAGAATTTTCTTAAGCTATAATGTTAAATGCTAATGAGTGAAAACATACTCATTCTTCTGCAGCTATTATCACCACTTTGCATAATGAACTCTATCAAAAAATTAAGGCAGGTACTGTAAATGGTGACGATGCCTTTGTAAAACGATAGTGCATCCATTTGGCCAGATGTTCTTGGGATCAGTTTTGATCTGGTTGCCTGCACCTGTAAGTTTTTACAGAGCATGATGCTGAACATCTGTATTTGAGAATGCCAGAGCCACCACATTGCAGCAGCACCTGGATGATGTGAATGGCTCTAGCGGGGATTCTTTTTTATTTTAAGAAGTTATTTATTTAGATGATGCACCATGCATGATGACATGACAAACAGGGGTAAATGCAGATGAACATCTTAAGCTTTGTAGTCTAATATTAAAATATCAAGTTAATCAGTTTGGGGCATCTGCATGGGTGATATGATAACTGAGCACTCAATTCACGGTGAACCTAAGAGGGTGAGCATGACAGTTGGTATTACCCCTATTAGTCTGCAAATTAAACTGGTAAAGAACTTGTGTGTTGAAGGAAAATGCATGGAATGAAGAACAAAAACATAAAAATAAGAAGTCTGTGATAAAGTGGGAAATACTGAGAAGTCTTGCAAATACTTTAGATGCTTTGTGATCTGTTTTTCCTTTGGCTCCTTTAATGACATGCATGAATTTTTCTTGACTGAATTTCTATCTATTTTTTTTCATATACTTCATAGACTTTCTGTATTTGGTACAGACATCCTATATTGATATATTTACTACTGTTACATCCATTTGCATGGAAGATGAAAGGAAAAAAGCGATGACTCTTCTGCTGTCAGAAAATGTGGAGAAGCCATGTACCACCAGAAAGGAAAAAAAAGATGAGCTCTTCATAGAAATTTCCTTTAAATTTCTCTGCACAAAGATGGCTTTATAAAAAGCCGTATTTTAATCCTTAAAGGAAAAGAAAAACCAAATCAAAAATGTTTCAGATCTGTTTGTAGAAGAAGTAAGGCAGCTTATTTTTTATGTTCTACACTCCAGCTTGGAGTGTAGAACAAGTGTCACAGGACTATTGTGATGGAAGTAAATACCTCTAAATTATTGCATTTGTATTAAAGATTGTGTCCTCTTTCTTCACCTGTTTTCTTTGAATAACATGTGAAAGAGATGCTCTTGTATTATCTCCACATCTCCAGGTTACATCAGGGCTTATTCCTATTCCTGTTTTAACTGTGCTCTAATCAGCTCCCCTCTAAGGTGGAATTTACACCCCAGTCCAGTTACATCAATAGAGAAATTGACCTCCAGTGTGTCTCTTGCCACCTGTTTAAGATACAGAGTCACAGTGGTGTTACACAGGGTCAGGGATGAAAGTGGAACACTCAATCTAATAAAAGCCATACCCGGTAACAGATTTTCAAACGGGAACTATTATGGGTCTCTTAGGAGAGGAGACAACCATAGCAACTGAAAGTATGCCAGAGGAACAGCTTATATCAAGGAACCTTTGGTGTGTGTTTGTTAAAGCAAACAGCATAAATGTTTCTAAGTGCAATGCAATTGTCTTTAGGGGAAGGTGCAAAGCTGTGAAGGATTTCAGACCATATGGGAAGAAGCATAGTAGGAAAGAGCCATCTGTGATGGAAGCAGCCTGTGTAACTCAAAATAAGAAACAGGGCAAAGTGAGGCAGGAAGGGTGAGAGTAGATGTAGGAGTCCTTTTTCATGCACTGTCTTCAAGGGTATGTTTAGACATAAGCAAGGTACAGGACTGGAAGCGCTAGAGGAGCCTCAGAGTTGCAGGTCTGCTTGGATTCAGTTCCTCAGGAAAGGAGCAGTGTGTGCTCAGGCTCTGGCTAGCAGCAGGGTGTCCTGCCCAGCCAGTGGGGAGCATTGCAATAGGCAGAAGGTAAAAGAGATGTACACAGAAAGAATTACAGAAAATACAAAATTGGTTTAGAGGCTGTCATATCTGGCTCATGGCCTTGTTAATGGGATGGTAAAGAGGAACTTGGAACAGAAACACAATGAGGAAATGAAGAACAGGTGCTACAACTTATCAGTCCATCTGACAACTCCTGTACTCCAGGGTTAAGAGCACCTAAGAAATTTATTATCAGGATATGGCTGAAACTATCTTCTTAAGGTATCTAATTAATAAATTCACCAAAGTGATAAATGCAAGTGAATTTTCCTTAAATGAAAAGATTTTTAGCAATGAGACTATGAGATGAGAGTAAGGACCTGGAGCGAGGACTGAGAACTTCTTGTTTTCTGAGGGAATTATAAAAGATCCAAAGGGTCTGCCAAGTGGGAATAAGCCATAACTACCTCTAACACTTGTTTTCCTACAACAGGGAAAATTGAGCAGACAAAACTCTCAAAGTATGTCTGCCAAAAGCCAAAGGTAACAGAGAACCCTTAACGGTACCTCAAGTTCTTAATTCAGTTCCCTATGTTGTAATGAAAACAATTGTTTTCCATAGTAACCGCAGCAACATGTGACATGTGTCTCCACTCTAACGGAGTGAAATGGAAGAAAGGAAGGCGCAATGAAGTGTTTCTCAACAGCAGCCAGATTTTCCAGCTCAATTCTTGTAACATTTCCATGAAACAAGTGCTTGTTGTTGGTTTTTTCGGTTTGGGAGGAGCTTAAGGGCAGATGAGAAATTTCTGTTCCCTTTTGAGATGTAGGAATTTGCAGCTACAGAGAGAAAAGAAAAGAAACATGTAAGGGTTCAGCTGAGACAGAGTTCTCAAATGTTCTTTGGAGAGGATTTGTGACTCTTGTCAGTCCACAGCTACATCTGCTCTCTGTTTGATGTGAATCTTAGTTTTTTTGGTGGAACATACTCTTTTGTTTCTCTAACCCTCCCTGAATATGGTGACTTCATTTTCAAAAGTGAAGTCAGAGGAAGCCTGCTGTATGATCCATGACTACTCTTCAGCATTTTATATACAGATGGTTCCAATAGCTTCTCTGGCTTTGAAATTAAAAGTAGAAAGTCTCTGGGGTCAGATGAAGGGTTCTTCAGGAAATGTATGCTGAGAGATAAGTTGGGTCCAGTAGCCTTTTTGTGTTCACTCCAGTATTTCCTAAGAAATAGTGAGCCAGGCTGTCAAGCCTTGTTTCTCTTCAGGTGTGCCTGAAGGTCCCTAGTCCAGGGGGCCTAAGGTCACAAGCTGATGAGGTAAGGTCTGTTTACCAGGATTTAATTTTAAATGACTTTGAAGTATCCCACTGCACTGGTGTCATCAGAATCATCTGCTGACATGAGGCTTTGTGATGGGATTTGATTCTTTGCAGTCAGTTAGGGAGAAAAAATTGTTCCTTGTTTCTCAGTTGCTCTCAGTTGAGATATGGTTGATTACTTTTGTGTGTCTGCTGTGTGCCAAGTTGAGGAGTAATCTTCACGATAGCCAGGGTGACTTTTGATCAAATAGAATACTTTTCAAATGTATCAGGTTTTCAGGGTCTCCACATCTTGGTCGTCAGTTATTTTGTCTCTCACAGAACTTCCCCCAGGGCATCAGTGTCTGTTTAGTCCTGACAAAGTGTTGGAAAGTCTTATAAATGTAACAGCACTGGCTTTGTAGGGGTGAGAGTGTTCTCATGAGTTTTGGTTTGTAGGACATTGTCATTAAACATCATGAGTTTTGCAGTATGGAGAATCATGACATTTCAACCACCATTTGACTTCCCTGCTGCATCTTGGTTGTGCTGCAGATGTAGGGAACAGCTCCGAGCAAAGGATTTCAGGTCCTTCTACTTATGGAGGCTCAATTCAGTTCTGATGATTTCATTCCTAATGGAAATCCAGGGATGGAACACTTGGAAAGAGATAACATGTGTGCTGTGCTCCTCACAACAGTTCTGTCTGCTGGACTGCTGATCCCTACAGTGGCTTGTGAACTAACGTGTTGCTAAAATGACCAGCAGGACTATCCTGGATGGTTCTTTGTATGGCTCCTACATTGTCTCTGGCAGGTGTTGTTTGATTTTGTTCATTATTGTTGTCAGTCTAGTCTTTCACACTCTATGATTTAGAAAACCTCTTCCCCTCTCACACCACTCTTTCCCCTTCCAAAAAAAAAAAAAAAAAAAAAAAAAAAAAAAAGAAAGAAAAAAAGCCCACTTGCCTCACAAAATTGTGGAATTTGCCAGAATGCTTGCATTTGTGTTGACATTTTTTCCTAAATTCAGTTATGTTCAAGATGTATGCAGAGTTCTTCACTTAAAATTGCCAACGTTAATGGCTTCAGATTGCTCTCAAAAGTTCCCTTTTGTTTTTCAGCCTACAAGAACATCATCAGAAAGCATTTATTCCAGACCAGGTTCCAGTATACCTGGCTCTCCAGGCCACACTATCTATGTAAGTATTCTTTCTGGTGAATAAGCTGCCGAGCCTTTGCTTGCACATGAACTACTCATGCTGAAATAAATCACTTTTATACTGATGCTTTATTTTAGTGCTTAAATTGTTAAAACCTTCACCATGTTTTATAACTACAGGATTACAAGAGCAAGGTAGGTCTTTTCATAGGTCACATTTCTCTTGGAAAGGCACAGTAAATCTTTTGATGTCACTTGGTGGTGTGAAGAGGGACAGAGGGCAAAGGGGTCATTTGACTTTGTCAGGATTTTGTGAGGAGATCTGTGCACTTTGATACACAATTTTTGAGAGAGATGCTCTGTGCACTTGGGGAACATGGGGAGCAGGGTCAGCTACACTGAAAGAAGCCTAGCTTTGCTAACACCTTTCATTTTGGAAGTCAGATTTTTTGGTTGTGAAAGGAAAGGTGGTTTTAATTTAGGACAAAAATGTTATTAAGCATAATGCTGAATCCCTGACTTTATAGATAACCTTGAGATTATATAGATGAAAATGTAGAGTAAACCACAGAAATTTGGCAGTTGCATTTATAATAATGCAGAAAAAATGTCCAAAATACAAATCTCATGTCCTGAGTTAAACTCTAGTTCTTTTATGCATTTCAACAATCACAAAAATAAGCTGATAAATGAAAAGTGTTGACACTGCAGATCTCAAAAGACAAAGCATGTCCTGGAGAACTGCCATTCTGTGGGTAATATTAGCTTCATAAACCTTAGCTTATGAAATTTAATTGCTGCTCAAAATCACTGTCTGTAGAGCAACATGGCAGCCTAGATCAGGGTCTACAAAAATATCTGTAGTAATTTATATTGAATTAAGAGTATCCAGACATATTTGCAGCTCATTAACAGACTGTGGTAAAAATACTACAGAAATAGCATATATTAATATACCTAAATATTTTAAGGGTTAAAATGGCTTGAGGTATTTTGTTATATCTGGTAATTAAAAGCTAAACAGATTGGAGTCTACTTTTAGACAGTAAAGGTCCTAAATATTTCAGACCTTGCTTCTCTAGCAAGAAATGTTTTTATTGTTTCTATTGTTTAAGGCATTGCTTAAGAACCACCAAGACCAGTATTTGTTAGAGACCTTAGGAAGGCAAATGCATGTCAATCTGAAATTACTAGGTGCTAGCACTAAGGAAGAACAGAACTGAATGTGAGTTCCCTTATGCAATCTACTATGAATAAAAGAAGTATCTAGTAAATGTTTTGGAAAACAATTTGAATATCTTCTTTCACTTTTAGTCATCAGTGTATTTCTGTAAGGTAGGTAAAAATGTATGATGATTTATTTAAAGTCTTTCTGTAAGTAAAGAAAGATATTAATTATCTAAACTGAATGTAAGACCTCTTTCTGTCTCCCTCTAATGGGTGCAGCTGACTTTGGAATTTATTTCCTACTTCTGTTTTGTAACTAGTCAAGATCTCCTTGCAGTCTTAGTAGAAAAAAGACTCCGTGCTTGCACTGTGTAGTTGGTAAGGAGTGGATGCTTTGGTCAGAAGCTTGGGCATAGGATGAGTGATGAATGCAATGTAATAATTTCGTTTGGGAGTTTGGATACCCAGTCCTGACAGTCCTCCTTGTCTTTTTATTTCCTTCCAGTAAGTTTTGTTTCCTCTTGTGTGCACAGTTATAAATTGAGTATCTGTCTGTGGTCTTCAGCATGAAATCCTTTTGTAATGTCTGTAATCTGCAAACTAAATTGATGTTATCACCCATTTTACGTATGGGAAAACAAGAGCAGAAAGGTGAAAATACTTGCCTGAGGCCACAAAATGAGTCATTTGCAGAGCTGAAGTTTCCAGCTCACTACTGGGGATAAGAAACTTTTGTAAATAGATCTATATATGCCATGTTCTTTGTTCCCCAAGAGAAGAGAAAACACTGTGAGCTGCTGCAGAGGAGGCCTGCTGGAGAAGAAGAAGAAGCATTCACTCCACATGTAGGGTGCCAAAAAGGGGTTGCCATAGCAACAGTGTGACAACAAATACACAAAATCATAAATTGTGTAAAACAGAAATTGCCAGTGCATTTGTGTAAGTTAATTTATCTTCTGTCTTTGACCTTTAGGCAAAAGTAGACAATGAAATCCTTGATTACAAGGATTTAGCAGCCATTCCCAAAGTCAAGGCCATTTATGACATTGAACGTCCAGACCTAATTACTTATGAGCCATTCTACACCTCCGCCTACGAGGACAGACAGGAGAGACAGAGTCTTGGAGAGGTAATGACCACCAGCACCTCACTGCGCTGTGCACTGCATCCAGAGCTGCTTCGCTTCCCATCGGCACTCCTGGAGATGGTCGCTGCTGCTGCTGCTGCTCGCACTGCTTTGTGTCTGTCTGATCGGGGGTACTGGGAACACTCGTGGTGCTGCCTCGTGTGTGAAGCTGCAGGATTAGACACCTGCATTAACACCAGCAGGGGGGAGGCTTGCAGGCTGTCTCTGTGTGCTTCCTCTTAATTCCCATGGATATCCTAATCTTTGGGAATTGCAAAGTGCAGAACGTGAGGCTAAAGCCAATGTGATGTTGTGCTGTGGAGCACCAATATTCACAAGAGAATAGGAGGAATACCATGATATTCTATGGACTAAGAGCAACAGGATACTTATCTCACCTATCCTGAAAGAAAATATATATCACCAGAGCACTTTGCCAGACATACTGGATAAAACTGTGTCAGGGTGAAGTGCTCTTCTACCTGGGAAAGCAGGTTAATTGTGTTATAGAAATACCTGCCTCACATTTTAACCTGCTGACATTTAGTAAGGATTCTTATATCATGCAGCAATAAGAAAAAGCTATGTCATTTCTTCTTCTGAACTTGTACAAAAAGATATATTTTAGATTGTCAGTCCCCAGTTTCCTCAGGTGAATTTCCATAGCTGCAATTATGATTTACATGTTTCCAGTGCAGCCTGTGAAGCAGGTTTTCTCAAGTAATACCATCTGTCTGTGAATCAGACTTCCTGAATACAAATCTAAATGGACGTGGAAATGGATTTACCACTGCAATCGCAGTGACCTTACTGACTGTAACTGAATTGAGTATAAAGATAAGTTGAAGAAAAAGGAATTACAGTAAATCATTCAGGCACCAGTGGTCTGTAGATGACCAGATCAGTGTGACTGATAAGCTGCTTTCTTATCAGTGTTCTGCCCACCAGCAGGTCAGAACTGCATCAGTTTTTCTCCTTTGTTCTTTCATGATTTATAGAGTTAGTTTTTTAAATCATTAATTGGAAATTCAGCTCAGGAATAAAGTAAGAGATTAACAGGTCAGAACATTACAGAATTTCTCCCCTCCAATTTATGCTGGTAGTGAATCCAGCTGGCATCTGGTTCAAAACCACTGTGAGATGCATTGGTGACCTCTGACCAGTTCCAACAGGCCTGACCCATTCCAGAAAACCTGCTACAAACACAAGTCTCTTGTTAGTCACACAGAGGGAACTAATCTCACCAGAGAAGGTGAACTATTTGATAATCCTTAAAGGGAAGCTTCTTACTGACAAAGCAGTATGTTGGAAGCTGATAAAGCAATATGGTCTAAGTTGTCTGCTTTTATGCTTGTTCCGGGAATAAGCAAAAGCCTTTGGGATTTTCTTACACCATACTTTCACCAATATTAAATTCAGTTAATTTCTAGTGACTACAGAAATTTGTTCTGGAAACAGAAGGGACTCTGAGTTTCTTTTTAGAAGGTCTTGGGTTTTCACCCAATGCTACTGCTGACTTCTGTCACCTTGGGCAAGTTACCTCACCTCTTTGTATCTGTTTCTCATCCCTTCCCTTGCCCTAATGAGAACACAAGCCCATTGGGGTGGAGTGATCCCTTACCCTGTGTTTGTGTTGTGGTAACCGAGTGACAGCAGTCTTGGTACAACGTATATCAGCCCCCATCATCTTTAAAAAGCAAAGGTGAAGTTTAATCCTGCAGACAGTGATTTATCCTGCATTCTCTTTGCAAAGGGTGTGTATGTAGTGGTGTTAAATAAAAGGGGACCGTCAGTTTACCCTTGTACACTAGGAATGCCCCTCACCATGACTTAAAAAGAATAAGAAAAAAAAAATCACCAGTCTCAGAGAAGAAAGATTTTTGGGTGTACAAGGGGAGAGGTGCAAGAGGCACCAAACTTTATCCAGACCTAGACACAAATCTTAATTCTAGTGGATGGGCTACAAGAAAACGATACGATTTAGCCGCAGAAAGCGAGAAAACAGCGTGGCAGTGAGCAGACCCGGCTTGAGGCTGTTCTCGGTGCAGAGGCCGGGCAGTGCCGGGCGGGTTTCCCACTCGCGATCCCGGCTCCATCCCGGCTCCATCCCGCGCTGTCCCGGCGCCCTCTCGCGGGGAGCGCGGGCTGGCTCCGCCTGTCATCGGGCTCCAAAGACACAAACGGGATTGGAAATTAATCTTCTGCTACCAGGGCTGGCCCGCAACAGAGAGAGAAAGTTTCCATAAAGTGACAGGTATTCAGGTTCTTCAGGACCTGTCAGTTCTGCCTCGCGAGCAGCAACCTGATGAGCACCGAAGTCGTCTTTTCTCAGCTCCAACTTTTGTTGGGTAGATATTGAGAAGCAGCACTTTACCTCTGTGTCTTTTATTTCAAGTATTCTGTTTGTTGAAAGCACTAAATGCTTTGAAAGACCTTTCACTAAACGAGCAGAAATAAAATGAAAAAAGGATTTTTTCCAATATGATAGATGCTTCAAAATGAAGCAGAGATCCCACCTGGTAGTTCAGTTAAAGCAGAGCCAAAATGGCATCAGTGTGAAATGCTGGAACTTCTGTTGCAGAATAACACCTCTAAAAATTAGCAGCAATTTCCCAGACAACAAAATTACCTGTGTGGCTTCAGGTATTAGAGCAGACTCTCAGATCTCAAAACAATGGAGAATTGAGCCTCTTGCATTAGAAATTTTTATGTAACTTTGGTCGAAACGAGCCCTCCTCCCCTTCCTCTTCCCCTTCTCCTTCCTCTTCCCTTTCCCCTTCTTCTTCCTCTTCCCTTCCCCATCTGGAGTCATCACTGTATTTCCACTGGCTTACTGTTCTGGAATGGGGCTGCTTTTCTCAGTCTCCTTCACAGTGTGTTTCAAACTGACCATAGTGTAGCCTTCTGCGAGAGACCAGGCTTTAAAATACCTGGAGAACCAAGCATTCCTGGGCAGCCTCAGAGTCTGAGATCTGACAGTTCACTTGTGCATCATAAAACAGTAACTTGGCTGCAGAGTGAGGTTCCATTTCCTCAAAAGAATGAGATGATGTCAGCTAGTGATGGAGTAAAAATACGTGAAAGGGAAAAATACCTGGATTCAGCACACTACTTTCTGGGCTGCCTTCCCAGTCTTAGATTCCTGTGACTACCTTTTACTGTAGCTGTTACCTCAGCATCCAGGTAACCCCAGCAGATGATAGAAATACATTTATTTAGAGTAACACATGAATTGCTAGTAGAAAAATGTATGAATGCACCTCACAACATGTGCTTTTTTCATTCATATTGAAAGTTTTAGGTTAGCTCTGAGTTTTTGTAGACAATGTTGTTTTAAAGCAGTTAAACATGGCATGCTTCATGTGGAGCAAGGTTTTTACAGCTGCTTCTGTTAGATGATAGGAATTAGGAAAATAAGAATGTAAAAGACTTTGAAGGCTTTGATGGAAAGTAGCAAAAGCAGTCTGCAACAGTTTTATGGACACTTGCTGAAAAGGAGATGTCCTGTGTCCAATAAAAAGTGTTGCTCCCTTGTTTGGATTCTTAGCATTCCCAGTGTCACCAGCTCCATGAGAGTGAATGGTCTCTCAATCCAAAATGTATGGATATTTATTACCAGAAACTCTGCACATATTTTACACTATTGCTGTTGTACATTAGTGTAGTTGTTAGACCAGAATCAGCAGTTTTGCTTTTGAGATAGTATCTTAATAGCTATATCATTCTATAATTGTGGTCTTATTTAAAAGCATCATCTCTTTCCCAGTTTATTACAACAAATAATATTGAAATTTTGTGCACAAAGGAAGTAATTAAATCCTGACCTCCCAGCTTCAAATTGTCTGGTGATTAAAGAGCACATAACTGGTAATTACACGTAGCCTTTATTCTTGTTTGTACCACCATCATATGCATAATCATACGTTTCTTCTAAAGGTATTTCTTGCCTCAGTTGCCTTATCTGTGTTGCAGAAACTTTTCATAATATTGTGCATATTTCTGCCCACTGGCCTTTGTGCAGTTCTTTCAATACACATGCTTGTAATTCCTGTCTGTTCTCTTTACGTAACCATGGAGGAACACAGAGATGTAAAGGAGGTCATATCAAAGAAATATTGATGACAACTACGTGCTCCTTTGCATGGGTATGAAATGTAAGGCCTTGGGGAAAAGCACATTTTTGCCAGAATGTGTGCGTTAAAGGGAAAACATCCTGAAAGATATTCTGTATTTTGATTTTCCATGCAAAGCTCTGAGTTAAGTTTATTTACTTTTGATTTCCATTTTAAAGATTTCTTCATAATAGGCATGGTTATTAAATTAATAACTCTTTCTGATTTTGATCTTTACAGCTATGTTTTAATTACCACAATGATTAGATGGCTAAGATGATCTTGAATGATACTTGACTGAATTAATCACACTTACAAAGATTCTCCCAGAAACTTTAAACTTCAGTGATTTATGGACCAGTCCCTGAACAATGTGGAAAAAGCAGGTTCCGGTGCTGGGATGGCTTCAGTAATTTCTGCATTGCCACCTTACATTCCCATATATCAGAGTATCTGCAGTGATCTTTAGATTACTTTTTTTGTCCCAGTATATGCAATGATATTTCATAACCTTATTTTTTGTCTTTGCAGTCTCCAAGGACATTATCACCTACCCCTTCTGCAGAAGTAAGTTTGGTGGAACCTTTGGGGGCAGTATCCTACTGTGATTAGAATTATTCCCTGGAACCATTGCACTGGGTTTCTTGTCAGGCAGATCCATCTCTGTTTGCCACACAGGCAGGTTTTCTGAATGTTGATACTCAACAAAAATTATTTCTGAGAAGGAGACACGAAGGTCTTATGACGGATTGTACAAAAAGTGGAGCTGCCACTCCTCTCCAATTGCTGTCTGTAAAGCAGAGCCCTTTGTCCAGCAGGAGTCACTTCTGGTACATTCCTGCTCCTTGTGGCACAGGCGCCTTCAGATCTCGGGAGCTGCAGGATTTACAGGAGATAAAATGCTGCTCATAGCATCTAAATAATAACCCGTGTTGGCTACTGAAACATTTGCAGTTTTGTCTTGAAGAAAAGATAAATGTGGTCTGCTTAGGTTTTGCTTTGCCAGAGGAGTTAATTTGAACAGCATAATAACATGAAATATTTGTGAAGTCATTTGTCAGGATGCAATAGATGCTATTGCAGAATCATTATCGTTGTATTATCATGGTACTTATTTGCAACCTAAAAGTTGTACTGATTGCTACTAGTTAAAAGTTAAGGGACTATAAAATTTCTTGTAAATCTTCATGCATTAAGATCAATCCTTTCCCTTTTGTCCTGGTGTAGTTTGCTTCATGGGAGGGTGGGGGGTGAGGGTGTTGTTTGTTTTGAGGTTTCTTGTTTGTTTCTTTTATTGGCTTTTTTTACCCCTAGGAAACCAAGTAAACTGAATTTTGCTATACAAGAAGGTGTCATGTTTTCAGATGCATGGGGAATCTGATTTGGATATTAATATCTGCTGATGTAGCTGATTGTGACACATGGTAAATTTAGCCACAGAGAGCTCTGTGCTGCAGCTATTGAATTCTTGCTGGTCTCCAAGTTAGCTCACTGATGGCCAGCCTTGTGCATCTTGTGCAGGTCACTGCAGGACACACATACTCTGGATGCAGCTTCCCTTACGGAATCAGGGAATGAGGGCGAATCCAGGATTATATAGAGTTTAATAGAAATTACAGGTGGAGTTGGAACCTTCCAAGACTGAATTCTGACTACAGAAATGGGTTGGAGCAGATCCTTGGAGAGCAGTGCTAATGAAGGAGGTTGAAAGCTTAAGGGATGTTGCTATTTCAGTCGCTTCTGCTGATGCCTTCAGATACATGGAAGTGCTGCTGAGAATGTGTAACGTGCATTTACATTTATCAGAGGATGCCTCTGTCCTGCAGGGCTATCAGGACGTTCGGGACCGCATGATTCACAGGTCTACCAGCCAGGGCTCCATTAACTCTCCCGTGTACAGTCGGCACAGCTACACCCCCACCATGTCACGTTCCCCCCAGCATTTCCACAGACCTGGTAAGGGCAGCTGCTTTACAACTACATGCAAAAAAATCGTTTCTTTATTTTGCCACTCAGTGTTGCAGTGAAGCACTTCTGTCTCTTAGGAGTGGAAGTTTAAGATTGAAAAACTGTTGCGTATTTTAATGTCTCATTTTCTATCTGTTTTTTTGTTCTGGATTAACATAGTCTTTTGCACTAGGCTGACTGTTTCTTGCATCATAAATATGCATCTTCTGGTTTTGTTTCCAATCAATTATTTTGAAAATATTTGTATGTTTCCGAAAGCAAGAAAAAATTTGCAGCAGTGAACCGCAAACTTCATTCTGGAATTTGGGAAAAGTATGACATATTGGAAATAAAACTTACAGCTTGACTGTACAGAAGTCAGTAATGTAGGTTTACTCCCTTGTAAAAAATTCCTTTAAAGCTTGGTGCAGCCATAGAATCTCATATTCAGAAGCAAAACACCCATCTGTTCGAAATTGCCAGTCATTTTTTAAGACATGGACTCAGAAGGTATCTTTTTAATTAAAGCCATAGGCAATTGCCTGGGAACACTTGAAAACACAAACTTTATTTTCCAGTTTAGCAGTGATGTCCAAGTTGTATGTACAATATAGAAAATGTACAGGTCATTCAGGTTCCCAGTGCCTTCAAAATTACTGGTTGTGTTTATAAAAGCAAGATATGAAAATGAACTATTCATCCACACCCAAACTGCATAAAAATGTATTGCTAAATGCTATTCATTGAAGACTTTTCAAGACTGATTTTATTGTGTATGGTAATGAATTAAATCTTTGTAATCTCTTTTTAAATTAAGTGATACAATCGCACGGTTTCATCTTCCTTGGTGATTACAGCTGAACAGTTGGGATGCCAAAAGCCCATATGCAATAGGAGCTGCATTTTTAAAATTAAAGATTTATAATAGAGCCACCACTGTGGAACTTGAATGCCGTAGCCATTTCCTAGTGAGGGTGGGCTGAAAGCAGCCAATTGTGTCTGTCAGTGAATGCCTTATTTAAGGGACCCAAGGGAGGTGGGACAGAAGCAAATTGTGTCTGATACTTAGTGCTGACAACATGACTGTGTTTTAAGATGACATTGCAACTGAAACTGAAAGAGACTTGAAATTGTGAAAAAGCTGCAAACTTCAGTTCTTTGATTCTCCGATTCTGAGGGGATTTTTCCATTTTTATCTGTTATCTCAAGGATATGAACAAATCCAGGCCCTATTCCAGACTTGACTGTGATTCAGTTTTACTGTCTGTGTTCAAAGACCTTCCCCAGAAGCAGTCTCTGTTTGTGTAACACTTGTGATGGGCAGATGGGCTCAAGCCAGAGTTTGGATCCAAATGTAACATCTTCCAAAGTCCATAGCCTGAAGGATTTTCTGAGAAGATATTTGTTCAAACTTATATCTGTTCAGATGTTCTCATCTTGGGCTCACCTGTTACTGATCTTCATGCGACACAAGTAATTCTGTACAATTGATCATTTGATGTTTCCTACCCTCTTTGGGGGTAATTGTTAAAGCTACTTTAATAATTTTCCCACAGTAATTACTTATGTTGAATAATAGCAGTTGTATATGTATTTTTTTTTTCCTCCTAATGGCACTTCTTTTCACCACGTTATTTTGCAAGAATAATTTCTCTCTGAGTAAACCCAGTGGCCCCAGATAACTTCTCTTTTGCTTCCAGCCAGCCCTTGAGAGAGAAGTGAACTGCTGTACTGACGTTGTCAGCATAAGGTTCTTCAAAAATCAAGTGCTACAAGTTCTGAAAAAGTTTGCAGCCTTTTCCTCCCATGGTGCCCTAGCTGATGTTGGCAGCATTTTTGGAATGTCTTAAAACAATAGAAAACAGCTTGCATGCCTCTTGACTGACATTTTTTGGTCAGGCACTTTTCAAACCAGCGGCTTTCTTAACTAAGCGTCAGTGTCTGTGATGTTTGCATGCTGGTAGCAGGCTACTTTCTGGGAATAAGGCATAGGTCAGAAGCTCATTAAGCCAATGATGTTATGCTAAATTAGCGATGCAGTTCAAAGCTAAGCCTCTCTTCTAATACTTCCTGTAATTTTGTCTTAACATTTACGGACCCTTTGGCGCGTCTTTAACCGTTCTGTTTTTTTCTCCTTCCTTCTTTCCAGAATCCTAATTGTTCAATGCCTTTTTTTTTCTCCTTCCTTCGAAGCCTCCTTCCCTGCCTGTCTCTTATTGCTTTTCTTTGTCTCCGTTCTGTCCTGCCCCCCGCCTCCCCGCTGCCGCAGAGCTGCTGGCTCTGGGTGCGCAGCGCGTGGCACCCCCGCGCACGAGCAGCCGCGGCCCCGCTCTCCATGACTCCCGCCCCAACTCCCCCTTCCGACACCACTTCATCCCCCATGTCAAAGGTAAGGAGCCAGGCCCCTCTCCAGGGAGTACCCTCCAGGCTGGAGATGTGATAGCGTTCTGGCAGAGCTGATAAGGCGTGTCTCTGGGAGGTTGCCTATGGCTGCGTAGCTGAGCATGCCTCGAAATGTGCTGTTGCACTCAAAACTATGTTAGAATAGACATAATGTCCTTTTTTTTTTGGAGGAAATATGTCATTTCTAAGGGCCCTAGTTGAAGAGTCTCCAAGCATTTACGTGGTAGAAAATATTCAGAACCTGTATGTGCCTAATTTAGCTTTTTTCTAAAGCAGTACACAACAATCCCTTCAGCAGTTATCTTACCAAATTTAATTATTACTTCCACATTCTTAAAACATGCATTGAAAAAATTAATTACAGTATTGCCTGAATGAGAACAAGGTGATCAAAAGTCTGGAGAAGAAAAAAAAAAGGGATGATAAAAAGATCAATGGCAACAAGGAAGTTAATCTTTGTTATTCACACTGGCAATAATTAGGGCCCAACAAAATTAAAAAATTAAAGACCTCTCCTCAACTCTAGGCCTCTCCTCAACTAGTGCAAATCAGCAGGCTCTGCTGAAGGCAGTAGGACTGCAAGGATTTACAGTATTTGAGGATCTGGTCTTTTTTTTCAATCTTTTTATTTTCCATGGTTTGATTTGGAGGAGAATTCTTTCTCTGTTTCAAGGAACTCACTTAGCTCCATAAGCTTTTAGTTTTGTTTCTTGCTTTTTGTGAATGTGGCTTTACTTTGATTTCTATTGGCGCACTTGGCTGGGCCATCTCTTCTGTTGGGGGGAGAAGGTCATAGCTTATATCACCTACAAGAGCTCAAAAAGAGAGAATTGAGTAAATTGAACATAGATCACAATCTGGCACTGTTGATTAATGTAGATAATCATAAACTGGAGACAATCAAAAGCAGTTGCAAGAAAGTTGTTGCCATGAACTTTCAAGAAATGCTAATAGATCTCAACATCATAGCTCTTTAAGCATTCAGATCACCACTACGAATTTTACTCTTGCCTTTTTTTAGATGATTTTTGATAATCTGCACTGTCCACTTTCCTACTATGTCACAGTTTAAAAAAAAATCTCACTTAAAAAGATTGGGACCCTTAAAAATAGATAGAGTGCTCATTTCAGCATGCAGTTAATTTATAGTCCTTGCAATTTCAACATTTCTTTGCTATAAATCCAAATTAATGATCACACTCTTTCAAGTGGCATTTTCATTCTTTTTTTGTTGAGAAAATACCTTCTTCAACAGATAAATGAGAAAAACCATTGGAAATCCATGCTTATTTTTTTCAGATGTCAAAGAATCACCTGGCATGTGGATCAGGTATCTTTTTCAGTTACTGCTAAAAAAGGCCAAGTGGGATTACAAGTGATGTAGACAGAGTGGGAGGGGGATATGGTTTTTATCAGATATGTCCTGGAAGATGTTGTAAGAATCCTCAGTTTTCTGAAGGCCTGGACAGCATTTCTGTGTCATAACTCAGCAAAGCTCCTGAAAGCTCAAAGTCAAATCATTGTGACACAAGAGGCACCATGTGATCTTTTTACTGGCTCAGCCTTTCTCACTTGTACTTCTAGCAAGAAGGTGCACTTGGATGTTGGTTTGTAAGAAAGATTTCAGAAAACAATAATTTTGGGGGGTTTTCCCTTTAGGAGTAAGAAAGTACAGATCGTGTCTCAACTGCTTTAGTAAAGGGACCTGATTTCCCAGCAGCATAATGATAACTTAAGTGTCATATGACACATTACACCTGTGTTATTTTGTATACTCAAGCCAGAAAAGCAGACATTTAGACCAGTTTCAGTGTGTTTTCATACAACATAAGGCTTAAAGATGCATAATGATTAAATCTCATAGACATAGCTAAAAGTAAAGAAATTGGAGGAGGGAAAGGGTCTAAATACGCCTCAGAAAGTCTTAGTGAGAGTTTGTTGATGTAACATGGATGTTGAAAAAGCTGGAAGAGTGTGTAATATGCATCAGCTTAGACTTAATTTAATCTAATTTGGACTCTCCATTGAATTTGGTCTTGTCTCAATAAAGTACTGTCTTTGCTGTGAAAGAATCAAAACAAGTCCGCGAATGAAAGAAACCCTGACCCTTCTGAAATCAGAGACAAAACTCTCATTGAGAGCCAGGATTTCATCTCACATGCCTAGAATTTTTCAGAGGCATTCAAGAATATTGCAAAGCCCCCATAAGATTTCCATGTAAAAGAGTTCCAAAATAATGTGTATTCCTTTGCTCACAGACCTTCCCATGAGGAATCTACACATTTTCATAGAAAATCTGGACCTTGGCTTTCACAGGCTTCCACTTTCCTTCCCTGAGACAGGTCTCTGAAATCAAATGCTTTCTGAACCTAGTAACTATTTACAGGTTTTTGTGGATGCAGATGGAAGTTCTGCTCTGGAAAACAGTTGTGTTTTGGATGATTTTCAGTTTTGTATGTGAAATAAGGGCTACACATCTGGACAAGAGGATGAATGATAATTTGACAAAACCTAAATAGGAGTAAGGGTTTCAGATACTGTTGAGCTTGTTTTCCTATGTCTACTCAAAAGTAGAGCAAGTAGACTGGATGCTGACAGAAGGCTCAGTGTTGGTTGTAAGTTGACAGAAGGCTCAGTGTTGGTTGCATATGGGTTTTTTGGCCTGATTCTGTAAGCTGAGCTGGTGAATCCCGCAGTGAGCCCAGTGGTGAGCACTTCAGAAGGCAGCAGGAACCTGCATTACATGGGGCTGTGTGTGGGCAAGAAGTTCTATTTCTGGCTGCTAGGGCAACTTGCCTAACAAATTCAGCTATAGAAAACAACTACCTGAGGGAGCAAAGATAAGGAAAGAAAAAAAAAGCCTCTGAATTTCCTTTCTGCTGTGCTCTAGTGATTGATTTTTAGGTTAAGCTTGTTCCATATCTCTTAACATTCCCCCCACCTACACATGGACATATTCAACTTCATGCCAAGGGTGTGAGAATTAGTTCTTTCTATAGTGTTGGTGAACCAGAGTGCTCTTGTTGCTTTGGGGAGTTAACAGATGTTACAGCATCTCTGAGACGATAAGACAGACCTTTCTGTGTAGGCAAGGAACCCAAATTTAATAGGTTTTTATGTAAAGCTGCAAGCAGGCTGGCCATGGTGCCCTGGGAGACAGGTACAGGCAGCAAGGAGCTCTGCTTACCTCTGTGCATGAGCACATTCTGCAGATGTTGGCGCTGCTTCCATAAATTGTGGGTAGTTTTGCAGCTGCATCCCAAGCACTTACGCCTGGTTACGAGAGTGGGTTCCTCAGGGATGGCCTAATGGGAATCTAAGTAAATGTACCATTCCCTCCTGCAGAGGTTGGAGGGAATGAGGCTGCCATCCTAGGAGGTGTAAAGGGGAGTTATTTGTCACTACTAGCAGGAGTCATTAGGCACCCCACAAAATAGAAGCCAACAGAGAGATCCATAAAGCATCACGTGCAATTACCACAGTAATTGTCTGCCTGGTACTGGGTGCATTATACAGCATCACCAGTTCTCTCTAAACAAATTACCTGTGTCCCAGATGCAAGGCCAGCCAGAGTACATTTATGGGTGTGAGCACACTTAATAGTGTCTAGAGGTAGAGAGGGCTCTAAGAAGGGTTTCTTCCCTGTATTTCTAGTGTTGTTGATAGGAGCACTCCAAACTAAATATGCCCACATTTAGACTACCCATTCCCAACAGGTGAAATGTATTTGTGACTCGTCTGTTGTGACAAGTCCACAGGTCAATAAATGCCCTTTGTTTTTTCTCTTTTATTGAGTGTAATTGCTAAGGGAAGCAGAAAGGCAGAGTGACATATTCTCTCAAACAATTAGCTGTATCTCAAGACATATCAATGTTGATGGGTTTTTTTTCGTTAGATAACAATTATTTTGCTGAAACGTAACTAATAACTTCTCAATAGAAGCAAAAGACGTAAGTAAAATCAAGTGAGGTGTTTCACCTTCACTGGAAAAGTAGAACACAATATTGAAATTGCTAAGTAAAGGGCCATAGATTGAGAAGTAACAATAATGTTTAACTAATCATTCATGCTGCTTTTCAAAGGTAGCAAGCCTAGCCCTTACTGTTACCTGGCCAGAAGCTCAGCATCGCTGAACCTGAAATAGAAAACCACCATTAACTCATGTGGTTGAAAGAGCATAATGTCATTTAGGGCTGAATTATCAAATTGCTAAATATAGAATTTTGCACATGCATTCTTCTGGACAAATTTTGTTCATCCAATTCCCCTGAACTGTGCATGTAATTTCTAAAACATTCATATGCAGTGGGTTAACTTGTATACTGGCTGAAGCCTCTGGGACACAGGTCAGCAAGGTTTGTAAAGAGCTTTTGTTTTCCTTTTTAGTGCCTTTTAGATTGGCAGATGACTGTTGAAGTAAAAGAGGATTTTCTGTGTAAATTGTAAAGAAAACTTTTTTTTTTCCTTCTCCCACACCTATCTCCCTACCCCAAATATATAAATAGCATTCTGAGTCTAAGGTTTTGGATCCTCTAACAGGACATGGGAAACAGGCCTGCAATTTAATTTTTATGTTTTATAGCCCTCCTGTATTGGTTATCATTCCCTCCTCTGCTGTCCATTTTTTTTTTCTTGCTTTCTTAATGAGCATTTATAGAGTTTTTAAAGCCCTTGTGCATACTTTAAAAATGGAAGGGGTTTGATGCTCCCCTGTTTTTCACTGCTGGGCTGGCCCCTACTTATGTAAAATAAGCACCCATGTGGATGGTTTCTCCCTGTGTGAGTTTGCTCTAGTGCGAAGAATGGTACCTGGCATTCTTTCAAGGTACACACACAGAAATGTGAATGGATAGCTGGCTGCTAAGTCTTGGTACTTGGGGATCCACCATCGTGTTTGTGCAGCAGCCCTCTCTCCCTGACAAGGCACAGGAACTTGCAGGGCTGTTGGATTGCTGTGGTGCATTGTCAGGAGGCAAAGGGGTCCCACTGAGAGCAATCCTACAAATGGAACAAACTGTGTGTGCAAACCAGAACTAAGGGGTTCAGGTATTAGATTCAGATTTGCTAAATCAGCAGTGGTCAAGTGTTGTCATCAGAGCCAAATTTGGCATTGACGTAGATTTGGAGCAGCATGAACAATGTGGGCACAGCCTCCAGGTGGGTTGCACTGCTTTACAAATTATTTTGCCATATCAGAATTTTCCTAAACCAATGAAAGAGTGTGTAAGGAACAGTTACGCCTTTTGATATGGGCCAAGTGATCTAACAGCTGTTTTCTGTTTCTGGTTTCTGTACACTTTTGGTTTAGTGAACTGTAGTAACTGCCAGCATCTGCTTCTGTCTGCTTTGGGTTTGCACATCAACTACTCTGCTCTGTGTTTGTGCCTTTTAATTCCAAATATCAATATCTGTACTAAAAAATCATTGCCAAGTAACCTTCCATTCTTCTTTTCTATATTGCCCATCTAATCACCAGCTACGAGCTCACAGCTCCTGCCTGCATGCCGTCAGAATGGGTCTGAGCTGCTCAAACCTCAACTCCAGCCTGAACATGAATTTTTGTCTCTGCAGGAATATCAGGGGGGAAAAAAGTCATCAGGGCTACTACCAGTTCTCCTTATTGTTTGTATTTATACTTTTGGTTCAAGTTCTTTTCTCTCTGGAGACTTTTAATTCCACCAGTTTTGTTTGGGTTTGACTGGGCTTGCTTTTTTTTATTATTTTTTTATTGCTCTCCCTCTTCTTATTTTGTTTTCTCCATTCTTTCATTGGAGGCAATGAGCCGTCCAGCGGTCGGAACTCCCCTGTCCCCTATCGGCCTGACAGTCGCCCTCTCACTCCAACTTACGCTCAGGCCCCTAAACATTTCCATGTTCCAGGTAGGAGCTGGCACTGTGTGTGTCTCGCTGTCCTCTCACAGTGTAGAATGTAGCCTTTGTAACTTCTGTCTTGTCTCCATCGTTTCACACTGTTTACCATGGGTTGCACCCTCAGGGTTTGGAACTGCTTCTGGGCTTGCTGAGAGGAGTAGTGCCTTAAGAAACGTGGGGGTTCATTGTGATTTTTATCTATTCTCTTGGTCAGGTGTTTCACTGTTAGATTACTTCATTTTTCAGGGTCTGTCGATGGGCTGTGAGCTGTATATGAGCTGTATAGGGCTTGATTTTTCTCCCAGTTGCACCCAGTTGCTCAGTTTCTCTGAGCACCAGCATAGCTCTGCTAATTTTAGAGGAGTTGGTTCTGATTCACATGCAAAAAAGAGGTGGCCAGTGAGCCATTACATGTTGTACATTCAGATTGTTGTGGCTTGTTTCAGTCTTGAACCCAACAATTCTAGTTCAGTGTTCCTTTCTGTTTAAAGCAGGTGAGGTTGCTTGTGTGCAATGGCTTGGTGTCCTCAAAGAGATCTGCAGATCCATAGATTCGTGTGTGCCTTAGGATGTCCTTTCTGTAGTGGGCAGTTCCTGTTTTGAAGTGAGCTCCACAGTAGTTCAAGCATTTGAGAGGACCATGTGTCTTGGTTTTGGATGGGATGAGCTATGTGTCCCTAGGGTGTGGACATGCATCTGGCTGTTTCAGTGCTCGCTGAAAGCCTCGTTCCACCCAGTTATTTTAAGATTCCCTTCAGCCTAGTGTTCCTCCACTCTGCCAGAGGTTACTGCCCTTTCTCCTCTCCTCAAATCTGGCAGATAAACAGTTTGTGCACACCCCCTTTCGGTCAGGGTGACCTGGCTTGGCTGAGGTCAGCTCTTTAACTGCTTAAGCTCACCTAGCTCTCGGTGCCTCGCCTAAACTCAAGCCTAATTGCATGAATGGCTGTGAGAAATGACCTGGAGCATGGTGGGGGAGCTCCCCTCACCAGCTGGCGTGGTGCAGCCACAGAAGGAGCTGTGCTCCCATCCTCCCCAGAGCTTTCTGGTGTCCATGTGCGCAAGAGGACCGCATGACTGCCCTTGTAACATTCGTACTGTGTGCTGGTCAAGTGGCCATAACAGATCACACACAGTGGTGAAATTCCACAGTGTCTTTGCATGCACTGAGTTTGCCTGTTCATTTAAGGATGTAGGTTTCTGCAGAGTAAGATTTGCCTGTTTCAATAGATTTTTAGGTTTAGCTTTCCTTAACGCCAAAGGCAAAGTGCTCTCCTCTGTAGCACTTTAATTGGATCTGTGATACAGTGCAAGTGTTTCTGAAATTCCTTTTCATCTTTCATTCTAATGTAACTGAAAACTTTTTTCAGGCAACATAAAGTAGCAAAACAGGTTTCTGACATTAATTTTCTAGCTCCCTGTAGCTCACTTTGCTCTTCTAATAAGATTTTGGCACATTTTTGCACTGTAATGCTGATTTTGGATTAGCTTTTGTGTTTGTAGCTGTGCCGAATACACGAAGTGTTGGCTGGGGTGGGAAGGTAGTTTAGAACAAAATGGTTCCTGTCTTAGATTATTATTTGTAAAAATATGGTATCATTTAGATATGCTGTAGATTTACTGCATTGGAGTTCTGGGAAATGTTTTAATTCTGATTTACATAGGTAATATGCAATATGGTGCGCCTTGCATAAAAAAGTTACAAAAAAAAGAAAGAAAATCTATCCTCATGGTTTGAGAATTAGTAGCATATCAGTGACCACTGCATAAATAATCCCTTTGACTCACTGAAGTGTAGCTCTTGTTGCCTGTTCAAAACAGTGTCCTAGGCGTCTATGCTGTTCTCTCGATTTTGAAGTGAATTGTAGGCTCACTGCATTCTCCTCTGTTCAATCCAGCCAGTCAGTTGAAAAGAAAATTGAGCTGTTCTGACTGAAGCACAATTTTCCACAAAAGTTATTTGGGGTGGTGTTCCCCAAATGGCTTGTCTCTTCACCATTGAAATGTCTTGCCTGCTTACATTTCTTCTCTTTTATCCCACTTTAAAATAAATGGTTCATGAGTTGATACATCCACATGTTACAGAATCAGCTCCAAAGGACTTCATACCACATGTCTTTGACTTTTCACTTGTTCTTATGTTTTCTTTTCTTTAAATGATCTAATTTTTAATATTACTAGAAATAGCTTTCTGGCTTTTTCTTGTGCTACATCCTTGATTTGGTCTGTCTATTGCTGTAGTGATGGAGTTATCGTTATCTACAACTGAAGTAGTTTTCACATTCCCTTTTTTCTCTTTCTTAATATCACAGATCAAGGTGTCAACATTTACAGGAAACCGCCCATCTACAAACAACACGGTAAATGACCTTTCCCTTTTTATTTCAAAATTGGAGTGTCAGCTGAATTAAAAGGTGTGCAATTAGTGAAAAGCATTCAGTTTTTACTTTGTAAGCATAAAAATGTAGTAGTCCAAGCTTGAGGCGGCTGTATTTGCATGTCCTGGAAAGTGGTTATGTTTTGAAGCACGTTGTTTCGTTTGGATTGTATGGTTTAATCTTGCCATGTGGATATTAATGGCAAAATTGCCATTAGCTGGGATTTTGCTGTTTGCATTATGATACCTTCCAGCATTTCTCTTCTTTAAGTTTATCTTTTAAGAATACAGGTACTGGTCTTGTTAAAATGGGCTAACAGTAGACTGATCTCTGACAGGCACTTCATGAAATACCCTTTAAACAGACACAGTACAAAAATTTATTTCAATGGCAAAGGTGGAGATGTTATAATCAGACTGGGATTCCAAATGTACCCGTGGCTTTAAATAAGAATCTTTAATTAGTGAAGATATTATAGGTGACTTATCACTAAGAGGGCTAATTTGACTCTCAGCCCTGTGGTACAGCTCAGGTAGTTTGCAGTACTTGTTTTTCCAGGCATTTGGGTTCTGAGTTGGACAGCAGTGTTAGTGCTCTAAGCTTTTTGGTGTTGGTGTTGTCATAGCAAGTCTGAAATGACAGTGATGGCAGAAGCCCATGGCCTTGCCTGTCTGTAATCCCACAGGGGAAGGCTACATTATAAAGGAGTGTGTTCACTCTTCCCTCCTGCTGTGAACAGAAGGCTGTGCATAGGAGATGTTTTTGGTTTACCTCGGTGAGCGATGGATGACTCCACTCTTTATAGATACTGAATTTGCATCCATTTGCAGATGTTTTATCCAGTGAAATGTATTTAGGGTTAAGTAGCAAATCAGCAGCATTTCAGGGCTTAGATGAGCAGTTGGCTGAGAGCCACTGAGCTGGGATGATCAGGAGAGCCCACAAATCCATTCTGTAGTCAGGAGTGAGCACTGCAGATTACACTGCTCTGGTATCACATCAGGGTTTTCCCCTTTCTTTTTTAAATTTCAAACCATATGTTCATTTTGGAAGAAGTCTTAACATTGTTTCTGTTTATTTTTATGGTTTTAATGTATCTCCTCACCTCCCATTAACATGTGAATGTTTAACCACTGACATCACCAATTCTAATACGTAAGTACTGTTTGAAGTCATGCTTCTGTAAACTCTGACCAGTTTCCTCCATGACTGCAACTATGCTTAGAGTTTTCCAATCATCCACTGCTCAGAATTCCCAATGATATCTAACACTGGTGTTGCTTTACTACCTGGAACATGTTGGATGAGCAACACAGTGCATTGCTTTGTTAAAAGTTGTCTTTCTGAGTGAAATAAAAAAAGAGGAAAGGAGAGTCCAGAACCCTTGCTTCTGATCCAATAGCCTCATCTAAGCAAAGGTGATTTGAGCTAATATTTTCCAGCTCAGAGGTAGTTAAGGCTGGGTTTAATGTAAACTGGATCGATCCTATTAGATTACTTTTTTCTTTTTTAATGTCAAGAAGAGAAAGCCATAATGCACATCCTCACATGCTTTTACAAGGCTTTGGCTTAGAATGGAATTTAAGTGGAAGCACCACTACCGAGCTATTTTATTGGTGAGGTTCATTGCTTTGCAAGTGCCTTGCCCTGCAGAGTTGATCTTAATGGAGTTTAGTATTTATTAATAAGTTCACAGCTGCTTTTACTACTACTGCATGCTCTAAGGAAGGGCATGCAGCACGAAAAAATCCCCTAGTTAAACAGATTTGTTTCAGGTTTCTTTTTTTCTTTGTTTTGCAGCTTTTCACAGAAATAAAAGAAATAATTAGCATCAGTACTGTTAGAATTTGTACTGTTACTCTGATCTATAGTTTGCTTCTCCTAGAGGGAAAACTTTCTAGTACATAATTCTGAGTTCATCTTCATAAATAATCAGCCATCCTTAGGAGATATTGGCAAATACCATTAGGCTGCATTTTCTTGCTCTTGTCTAATCATTTTTACACTGTGAAACCCTAGTAAAATCCAAAGCTGATTTGGGGTTATTTTGGGGTGGTGTTGTGGGAGGAGATGAAGGTTTGATTCCAGTCTATTGGCAAGAGAAAGGCATTGCTTTGCTTCAGATTGCAACTGGAAAAGCAAACCATGAAAATGTTTGCTTTTGGAAACTAACTTCTTGTAAAGTATAAAATTTTACCAAAATAAGGCTGACCTTTGTACTGCTCCAGATCATTACATAGCTAAGTTCCCTAATTGCCATCTAGATGCAGCTGCCTTGGCAGCACTGAGCAAGTCCTCCGAGGATATCATCAAGTCCTCCAAGTTCCCAGCAGCTCATGCACCAGCACCCAACGAGATACCAAAGATTGAGACTGAGCACTGGCCAGGCCCTCCCTCCCTGGCTGCCATAGGTATGCAAACACAAACCCTTCAACTCTGCGGCTCTCGGTGACCCAGGGACATGGACAGTGCAGCTGGAAAAACGTGTAGGAGAGGTGGTGTCCCCTCCAGATGCTCACCACAAAGTGCAGTTTCCTGGTGAGACCACTGAGTGTCTGAATCTAAAGCTATAGAATTGCACTGAGTAGAAGAGGTTTTGCTAAAGGACCTTGGGATTGATCACACAGATACTAACCCATAAGCAAATTTTTTTGAACTCTAGAGCGGTAGCTTAAGAAGTGTGGTGTGTCACACAAGCCTGACTTCTTTCAGTTATTCTATTGAATCTTTTAGTCCTAAGCGAATAGCAAAAGTTCCACAGAAAATAGGATTGTTTCCAGCCACATGACTAATTTCATGGCAAGAAGCAACAACTGAATTGGAACTATTAACAGACTAAATAATTCCTGATTTTCAGAGTTACTGTTTCTACAGACTTTGTATTTTTCTTTTGTGTTGTAGCCCTACCCATATCTTATTTCCTTTTCTTTAAACCATGTGCATCATCAGTTTAATTTTTTTTTTTGTATTTTTTTTCCACTGTTATTTTTTTGTTGACCCCTATAGCATAAAATAAGCTATCTAGCCTGGTTCATTCCTGAAGTAATGTCTGAAGCAATGAGGTATTGCTTGTTTCAGGTCTCTGTGAGGGAATTTATGGCTTTCAAACAATGGGATCTTCACAGAAGTTCTGGGAGAGGAGACACAGGGTGGGAGAGTTCAGTGACCAACTGAAGGGGCTGCACATGCAGCAGCAATTTTTTGAAAATGTCCTTTAGTTGGGATTGCAACCTGACAAACATGTAGAGTGCCTGAGTCACAGGGATAACATCAACATACTTGAAGCTCTCTCATCTACATACTTGAAATGTCTACATACTTTAAACACTGAGTTTGTCTAGCATGGGGTTGGTAAATAACTATGTCAGATAAAGCCCTGTGTAGAAAAAAATAGAACTGCTGTCTAAATGATTGCAGGAATAGCATATCCTGTGTATTCATGGAATTGTCCTGGCATCCAGACTGGATTTTTTTTAAAGACTATTCAAAAAATAAAAATCATTCAATAAAACTAAAATGTAGAATACCAGTGCCCTAATTTATTTTAGCTTTATCCAATGGATCAAATTAGTTTATATCATTTTAAACAAAAACCAATGTCCTGTTTATTTCAAATATGAGTGTTCATTTAGGATACTAATGTAGTTTAATTTTCCATTTGAAATGATAATTCAGGTTTGCTTCTCTGGGTCTAGATAAAAGTGTAAATGTAAATCAGACTTCAGCTTTTCAGCTATGATCCAGTTGCTGGTGTTACTAAACCCCAGGTTTCCAGAACCAGCAACATGAGCTCCTTTCTGTATTGCATTGAATCCTGGCTTTTGTATCCAGAACCGTTGCTTGTTTTGGAACTCATGTGCAGTTTAAGTGCTTGTTTGGTTTATACCAAGCCTGATAAGCATAGGACAGGCTACCCAAGTGAGTTTTATTAAGAAGGAGTTTTGAAGAAGTCTTTTGACTTTGTGGGAAAATGCTGCTTTGTTTATTCAGCAAATCAAACTGACCAGTACTTTGAGCTATCATTGAGATCCTTGAGCTGCAGTTGAACTGGTGCACAAAGCTCTCTCTGTGCTGTGGTTTTGTGGAAGCAGGAGCTGACATGAGACGCAGATCAAGTGGAAGGGAGGAAGACGATGAGGAGCTGCAGAGACGCCGGCAGCTGCAGGAGGAGCAGCTCATGAAGGTGGTTATAAACTTGTCCCCGTGCTGTTTCTGAACACCATCCAAAAAGTGCCCCTTTGCTTTCTGTAAGCAATTTCTACCACTGTCTTAATCAGCTTCCTTTTATTGATGTGTTTTTTAATTGCTATTTGTAGCTCAACTCTGGTCTGGGACAGTTAATATTGAAGGAAGAGATGGAAAAGGAGAGTCGCGGTAGGTCAGCCCTTTCTGCCAGTCGTTACGATTCTCCAGGTAATTCATGGAGGCAATAAAGCTAATCTGGAACAATGGATAGTAAACACCACAAATACACATATCAAGCAGTGTCTCAGGAGAGAGACAGCTGGGAAAGACTGCTTGATATGTCTGTATGTGGTGATCTGCCCTGAAAGAGTGGCCTGATTCATCACCTGGTTTTGGTGAGGGGAGGACTGTTGTGGTTGGTTTTAAATTAGAAGAAATATGAGGTTGATGATTTTCAGGCAATTTTGAGGAGAGAGCTGTTTTAATATAGATGAGGAGTGGGATGAAGTGTTCAGTGACTATGACATCACACACATGCTAATAGGCTGGGTTATTAAATTACAACAACACTTTTTACTTAAATTGGCGGTTCCTATCCCTGTTTAGTCTCTTCTCCTAGGGAAAGAAATTCAGTAATATTGACCAGTGGGGCTGCATATTCCAAACACAAACAGTGTTTTGATCTGGGTTCACATTCTGGTTGTATTTTGTTCCAGAGCAAAAGCACAAAAGTTAACTTTGGTTAATTGGCGACTTAGACTCTTTGCCTCATTGCATGATTTGATGTACAGCTGTGGCCTTCTCACATCTCCAGAGAAGGGTTTGGGGGTTTTATTTCACTCTCTTCATTCACCAGCCATTGTAACACAGAAGCTGTACTTTGAGCCAAGAAGGGACAAGATGAGTCTCTCTGGAGTAATCCACTGGAGCAGCTGCCAAGCAAACTAAGATTTCCTTGTATTCCCTGTTTAATAAGTGTGTTGCCTTGATGGCCTTGGACAGGATTCCTGTGGCTCTCCCTTACTGTCTGTAATTTTTATGGGGCCAGAGTCTACCTGCTCTACTCAGAGCTTATGATATTTTTATTAACCTTATAACAGGTTGGAGAATTCCTTTATTTGAGGTGTGTCCATCCCTCTTTCCCTCTTTGCAGGGATAATCAGTGCAGTCATCAACTGCCTTTTGGAATCTGGGGTATCTTTCCCAAAGCTGATGCCATGGCTGATCCATGAGCTTTTTTTCAGTCCAGTGGAGACTTTTGTTTTGAGTCAGGAAAAATCACAGTTTCTCTTATTAATGGCCTGCCACCATGGCATGATAAAGGTGTTTGTAATTTACAGGATGTGTGGAAGTTTGTGTTGAGTTTGGGACTGAGTTTCTTAAAGTCAGTGTGTCTCAGTTGGTTGTGTATATGCCTGGCTCTTTTAACTATGTATTTTGTACAAGGTGATTCCTCAAGTGTTCTAGTTTTTTTAGTTTCCATGGGATTTTTCCAGTAAAATGTTTTCCCTTCCTCATTCAACAGCACATGCTTCAGCCTCCAAAACCTCTTCTCTCCCTGGGTATGGAAAAAATGGACTTCACAGGGTAAGAAGATGGTGATTGTGAGAAGTGAAAGGTGGCTTTAATTATCCATGGTATTTTTTTCCATATCAACTATATTGGATTTTCAGCTTGATAAATGTTTCTTATAAAACCACCTGAGGCCAGACCAAACCTATTTTCCCCTCCCATAAACTACTTCGTTAAAAAGGCAAGAAAGCAATGCAAGAAATGTTGTAAAATCGAGGGGGAAATAAAAAAATTAAAGCAATTTGTTTCTCCCCATGTACCAATCTGCTTGTAAAGTCATGAAGTGTGAACTTATGTGCTGTCCCTCTTTTCCTGTTACAGCCGGTCTCTACGGATTTTGGTCAGTACAACAGTTATGGGGACGTGAGTGGTGCTGTTAGAGGTAAGGATGGAGGAGCCTTTTACAGTCTCTTAGTAGTAAATGTAAAAATGTGATGATGTTTGATCATTTCTGCTATTTTATATTAAGCTGTGGATGTGGTTACTTTGTATTTGCTGGGTACTTTTTAATTTTCTCCAGCAAACTTAATTAACTCAAAACATTTCAAATACCTGTTAAAAATGTTGGGTTTATTTTGCTAAATCTGCTGTGTGGAACTAATCCTTGTTTATGCCAAGGGACTGCTTTAGCATTGGATCAAATGGAAAGCAAGTAATGTGTATATTATCAGGAATATAAACTTCTGTGTGAGTGTTTTCTTTCTCTGAAACTTACCATCCTCTGTGCAGTCTCAAAGAACATGCCACAGTGAAGAAAGGGAGATAATTCCCTCTAATCCCCATTGCTGCTCATGATCTTCATTTTGACTTTGAGCTGGATGTGGTATCAATCATTGCCAAATAAAAATTGACAATATTATTTATGAAAGTTACGAAACTTGGAGAGTTAAGGAAAAGGACTGCTATAGTTGGAGTGTTTGACTCTGTAAGTCCCAAATTAGAAATGTTGCTGACACTGGAGAATCAGATGGGATTTTGGAAAAAATCAGGTGGACCAGAAAACAGAGAAGGATTCTCTAGTAGATTGTGACTGATTCCTGTTCTTCCACACTCTAAAGCTGATGAGATTTCTCTTTTGCTTTTCAGACTTCCAGGTAGAGTACGGGTTTTCATCAATCAACTGACAACAGAACTTAAAGCAGCTGCTTGTTCAACTCTGAATTTCTGCTACAGGGAAGGGTTTCTTAAGACAATAGCTTTGATTTTCCTGCATGTTTAAGCATAATCACCAATGTAGATTTCTATCAACAAAAAACAGGCACAGCCTCGGATTCTTCCTTGTTACCTCCCCAGAGCTGATTTGAGACAGCTCACACCAGTTCTGTGGCTTGCTATGTAAAATCCACTGTCTGTTCATATATGAGTTATCTGTAATGGTCTTCTCTGCACACACAAGGGTGGATTTATTTCCAGCCTCTATAATACTGTCCCCAAAGACACATAGAAAGTCTCTTCCGGAGGCAATTTTCTCTCATACCAGGAGCTTTGAACTCCTCATTTTTACCCTGGAATTTGCTCTCCAGGCAAGATGGCTGATGAGTAGTTTTCTACAGTGCTGTCATCAGAGATGAGCCAGAAAGAAGTGTGCTTGCAGATAGAAACCTTTTTACTTCAATTACTGCCTGCAGGGTTTTTTTCAGAATGGTTTGAGTCTGCCTGGCTCTTCAGCACAATCACAATATGAAATGGCAATTTAAGAAAGAGTTTAATTACCTGGATAATTTTGTTAATGGCATATCAAAATCATGATGATTGGAAAGAGAATAAGATTATGGGAGGGGAGCAGAGCTGTCCATGTATTGTGCTCCAAATGTTATTTCCTTAGATATATTACCTGTGTCAAAACAGCACCTTTTTACCCTATCCCTGTTTGTGTTCATAGTAAAAATTTCCCATTGTAGAGACAAAAAAGGAAAAATCCCTCAATCCCTCAGATGATAGATTAAATTAATGAAGGAAAGCCCCGAGGTGTAAGGGTGCTTTCTATGCTGTTGGGTGGGATCTGAATTAATGCTAGGGATGAATTAGAGAAGAATTTCACCTACTCACTGGGGTGGGAGAGGGCCCAGAACTCTCTTGGGGTGCCTAGTGCTGCTGGTCAGCTCAGTGTGGGGCTGTCACCAGCCTTAGCAGGGACAGGAGCTGTGGTGGCTGAGAGGACTGAGGGATCCCTCTGCCTCCCTCAGAGGAGTAGTGAACAGTAGCCATGGCAATGGCTATAATAAGACCAAGAATTAAGACTTGAAGGAGGTCTCAGGGCAAATTCACCTTTGTCTTCACCACTACTTGAGTGCCTTTACCCTCTGTGTGTGTAACCTTTGTGTCTGATGTATACCTGTATCCGATGCAGTCCCTCCCGGATGGTCATGTCCCTGGAATGAGAATGGACAGAGGAGTATCTATGCCTAACATGTTGGAGCCAAAGGCAAGTGCAGATGTTATTCACTTTCCTTCAAGACATTGAAGGTTTTACTGTGAAATGCAGATAAAATATGGGAAATGTCTTAGTTTCCTTGCTTTCCTTTACCTCACCTCAGTCACTGCTCCTTATGTGCCAAACCTCTCCCTTTGTTCTGGACTTTGTTCTGTAGGTGTTGGTACTCAGGCAGCCTGGGGGCAGCCCAGGTGTGCTTCCCGAGTTAAGGAAGCCTTTCTAGGGACAAAGTGGCGGATATGGAAGGTGCTCCATAGCTGGTTCTCTGTCAGGCTTTCACCAGCCAAAGCACCAGGCCAGACTCAGTGGGAAGGTCTCAGGTCTGTCCAGGTCAAAAATATTGTGGCTCACAGCTATCAGCCAAAATATTGTGGAATATTGTGGCTCACAGCACCCTGCTGAGGCTGTCTTAATGTAATAATTATGGAAATACATGGATCTTTGCCTGGATGGTCCCTACTTGTCTGTCTGGACACTGTTAACCTGAGACCTGTCCTCATGAGAAACTCTTCAGATTTATTGGAAAAAGAGACAATGTCTGCTAATTATAATTTAAGATTCAAATTAAAATGCTTTTACAGCTATGTCTAAAGATGCGTGAGTCAAAAATTAATATAATATATAGAGGGAATTCAACCGGGGCTGTGTTTTAAATCTTACAACTTTATTGCCAGTTAACCTTCCATGAAATCATGATTTTGCCAAAGTTACAAGGATCAGAATTCCTGCAGTCAAGTGATGAGCTCACTCTGCAAAGCAGATTACTTCTTGTGCTTCCGAGTCACCTCCAGACAAACTGTACAAGGCAATAACCCTGGCTTTGTAAGCTGAGACCCCAGTGCACTGTGCAGTTACAAGTGGTTTTATATATTCTATAAATAAGACCTTGGGGAGTCCTGAGATATTACTTTTTATTCCAAATAATTTCTCTTTCAGTGCAATAGAAATTCTTACAGTCACCACTGCTGTTGATGTACCCAGTGATTTGGGATGCTATTTTGGGTGACAAATTCTGTCAGTATTATTAATGACAAAATTTAATGATTATTTATTAATGATTATTTTAATGATAAAATTTAGGGAAATTCCCTGAGATAATAGATCACTTTCTGTTGATATTTATAAAGGTGATGCCAGACCCTCAGCATGTTTGAATTGACCTTTTTATTCATGTCAATGGTTCAACACTAACTTAAACCTGATAAAGCAAAATAAGACAATTCAGAGTCAGCATGAAACACATGAAAAGTAAAAATTAATAATCCTAAGAATGACCAAATCTTACCAAATGATTCTTAAGAAAGGACAGAATTTGTGCATCTTGACAGCCCAGATTGAGACATGCCTTGTTGTGAATATTTAAATATAAAATGTATTTATGACTGTAGATCTTGACTTAAACTCTGCCTGTTAAAATATGGAAAGTTACATTTTAGTTTCCTATAATGCTGTTTATGGTAGCCATTTCCAGTATCAAACATAAACAAATGTAATTCCAAGTATAGACTTAATTGTACAATTGTGACAATGTCAGAATCTCATAAGAATCATATCTTACAATTGGTATGTAAGCACACGTTATTTAAGTTATTACTACTTACAATAAACTCAGTGGTGTGTTCATTGATGCCTGAATGTTATTTATTATGTTTTTGAAAAGTTCATTGGGATAATTGTTAACAACGGAATGAACTTAATTGTTGAGTACTGCACAAAAGTTGATTAAGTCAGACTTCTTCTGATGTAGAAATAATGTAATTAATAGCATTTGATAATAGCTCAGCTCTTTCCAGGAGAGCTTTGGTGGTCTCATTCATGTTCCCAGTGGGCAGCTAAGACCCATAAGTGACAGTAAAGGCTGAGCCAGTTACCACTGAAGTTTCCAGAAAAACTTCATTGACTTCAGTAGGGGTTGGATGAGAGGTCTGGGAATGCTTCTTTCCTACTCTGCAGAGACACGCAATGAGAAGGGCTCTAGAGACGCTCTGGCAGACAGAACATGAGCTCTCCTAAGTCATTCCAGGCATGGAAGTGTCTATCCAAGGAAAAAAAAATCTTAGAACGGAGTTTTATTTGCCAGGGATGATTCCAGAAACTGATTTTGAGATTTTCTGAAATCCTTTCCAAGCAGCACTGTTTCTATTAGGTGTTCGAATTCTTTAAGTGTCTAAAAAAGCAAGGAAAGTCATGTGATAAATTCTACTGATTAATATCTTGCTTATTCAGGGATGCTGCTTTTTTAATGTTCTTTCATGTTTTAAAACTCCACTCACTGATTGTGTGTCCTTACAGCCATCCACACTCTGGCCACCATTAGTTAGACCAATGAGTGACAAATGCAATTACCTTAATAAATTTATACATTGGTGGATGAGGAAGTATATTGCCTAGAAAGGACCCTGCCTGACCAAAGCCGGCTGATGTGTTATATACCAGAAAAATTGTGGCTTTAAAATATAAGGCAGTTCAATGCTGAACAAGTTCTGGTTCTGTCCAGATCAGCTTGACTTCCATACAACTTTAGAAAAAAATTATAACCCCCCCCCCCCCGGATATTTGCTTTGAAAAAGAAAACAAATATTTGTGTGTTTATGAAAATGAGACACATTTTTTTCTGTCTGCTTTAGAATGTAAATATCTCTTTTTCCCCCTTTTATACATTGTTAACAGATTTTTCCATATGAAATACTCATGGTGACCAACAGAGGGCGAAATAAAATACTAAAAGATGTAGACAGAACCAGGCTGGAGGTAAGAGAAGCAAGTTCCTAAATGCTCTTTCCTGCTGAAGTTGTTTGTTGTCTGTGAAAGCTGAAACACTGAAATGTGGGTTCTGAGAAATGTGGGACGATTTCTCAGCACTAATCAGGGAAGGATGAATCAGACACTGGGAGGAAGCAGCTGCATCTCCGAACAATCTCCCACACCTCTGTCTCCCTGCTCATAGACTGAGCTTCTCACAATTCCCTTATGGTTTCAGGCATCTCATATGCTTGTGGATCTGCTAAAAGCCCAAAAATTGCACAAGTTTCATAGGATCCATGTTGGAATGGAGCAATACTTTGTTCGATTTTGGATTATCTCTTTGCTAAGAGTCAGTGTCAGCCATCCTTGAGGATCAAAAGTCTAAATTTCTTTAACTCATCATGAGTCCTGTGACTTAGACTGGCTGATATCCAAAAATATGAGGATCTAAATCTCTGCCAACAAATATAGTTTACAACTTTGTGGATTAGGAGGACTTAAGCAGCTCAGTGGAATGCTGGGGATGCTTAAGTCGTTTGTAGTCAGTTAATCTTCTGTGGAGATGAATGGGAGGAGCCCCAAAAATGTGGGTAATTTGGGTAATAATTTGGGTTTATGCCCATTTTTATTATTAGATATGTGGTCACTAATGAGAATTCAGTGCTGTGTTAGATTAGTGCCACAGGAAGACACTTTCCCCATCCAGTGCACTGTAAAGTGACTGAACAGTAACTTGTGCACAGGACAGCACCAGAAAGTGTTTCATTAGCAGTAGAGAAGTGTGCTGAACAGTTAGCCTGGCCAGACAGCTTCCTTCTCAGAACTCGGAGCATGTCAGCCTGCAGCCCCTCTGCAGTGCTCTCCTGAAAACCCAGGGTCTGCTCAGATTTCCATAGGCAGAGGTGACTTGCTAAAGCCTGGGATGGGAGTGCAGGAGCTGGTCCTGTTCTGTGGTCTGTCACTGCTTGCTGGATGGCTTCAGACCAATCATTTCTCTGTCTCTTGCGTATTCAGCAAGAGTGAAATAGTTCCCTGATTGATTCCTTGGGCACCCAAGTCCATGAGGACTCGAATATGTGTATTGCCAGAGCATTATTTTTTCCAGCAATGGCTCTTACACAGCGACATCAAATCCCCAAGGCACTCCAACCTCCTGTTGTGTCTCTTTGGCTTTGACTGACTGTTGCCTTTTCTCCTTTTTTTTTCCCCCCCCCTCCTTTTTTTGTTTTTTTTAAAGCGTCACTTAGCACCTGAAGTTTTTCAAGAAATATTTGGCATGACGATACAGGAGTTTGACAAGTTACCTCTCTGGAGACGCAACGACATGAAGAAAAAAGCAAAACTCTTTTAATCTCCCTTTAAACAAACCAACAACAAATGATTCATAGAATATTATGTCATACAGTCCAAACTGTTTGGAAGCAACTACTTATCCACCAAAAAGGGAAAATCAGCATAGTGGCACCTCTGTACACAGCAGTTGAACAAGATGAACAGTTGCTCTCCTGGAATGCAGGGAGAAAATATCTGGGCTCAGAAACAGCAATGATAGTTTTCAGAGGTGTCAGCCTGTTACCTGTTATTATACAAGATAGAAAACTGTTCTGTTCTTCTCCCTCAGTGATACTCCCTTTACTTCTCTCCACAATGCGATGGACTTTATTGCTAGAGCCAGGAAGTGCCCTTAGGATGCCTTGTAGACTAAAGTAGTTGTAACCACTCCAAGAACTGGAAGAGAATATATACATATATAAATATATATATATATATGTATGCGTGTTTGCCTGTGTGCACACATGTATTTATATCTCTCCAACTAGCTCTGTGTGTGTATGTGTGTATATATGTGTGTATATATGGAGAGGGACATAGGTAGATCTGTAAGGAAGGAGAAGCCCCTTGTAACTTACCCACATGGTCACATTAAGTCTCTCACCCAACTGTTTCTTACTTGGCACACTTTTGACACGGCATCTTCTTCGTGTAACACAACTGCGATGGTGGGTGCTCTGCTCACCTACAGAGCACACCACCTGGCTTTCTGCAAAATGGACTCCTTGTAAATATTTGCTAGGATAGAGGAAGTGAATTGCTGTGTGTGTTGTCAGTCTTCCCTCTTCCACACTTTCTGCTTGAATTAATAAGGCTGGAGCTTAACCAGTCCTTTGAATAATTTAAAATCACTTAAGTAATGGGAATGATGGAGAAGAGTCAGATTTCTTGTAATTTACTCCAGGAGGTGGGCGGATGGGAGTGATAGAGTGAGAAAATGCTATTTTAAGTGTGCCCTGGTTTGTACCCAGAGATTTCAGGACAAACTCCCTGCTAGTAATTACTAGTACAGCTCATCAGACTGCAGTGGAGTTGTAGGATTTTACAACGGCAGGGAGGATGGTTCTCTGCAAGCTAACATGCAAATGCATCCCTCTTAGGGAGGAATGTGTATGAATTAAAAGGTACCATCAAGGTGCCAAGCTCTGCCAATAGAGGCTTTTTGATTAAACTGCAGTAGCTGTTGTCAATATGGCACAGTGCATGGGGCCAAGCACTCATTTTAGTTAATGTAGGTTTTCACTTGTGCTTGGAAAAGAGGGCACAGACTTTTTTTTTTTTTCCTTTCCTGAAGCATCAAAGCTCCAGCCTTGGTTATTTTTATTTCCCTTTGTGCCTGACTTGGTTTTTGAAGACAGAGTAATCATGCAAGAGAGTTTCTGAGCTGCATTGAACTCCTTATTGCTTTCAGTCTTCTTCCAATATGCTGCAGCTTGAAAAACTGCCTGTATATACCTTAACTGCTTCTGGGCAAGTCCTATACAGAGGAGGACATGAGCACCAAAGTAATTGAATGGATGCATTGTGGCTGCCAGGTCAGCTTTTTCTCTTCCTTGGTGCTTAACTGCCAATGCATAACTGCACTAATGAGCCTGTCTCCTGATAGGAGAGGGTCATTTAGGTTCTGAGTCTGTCAAAGAATATCAAGGTTTCCTTTTTAATGCAGAAACTTCAGGCACTGGAGACATCAGAACCTTTGTATTTTCTGTTATATGAGACATTGGTGTTAAAATCTGGAAGTCAGGAAGGGGAAACAGTCCCATGTAGTTCTGAGATTCAGTATCACTGTGTTGAGTTCTCTGTATCACCAAATGACATTTCACCATGAACTGTGCAGGACAGCCCAAACCCTGCCTCTTCTTTGTTGTTTAGGTTTAGGAAGTCCTGTTGTGACAGATCACTGTGGTTCCTTTGAGAAAATCTGAGCTGAAGATTCAGTGTGTGAGAGACAGAGACCAGGGCTCAGCACCTGCTCCATGTCCCTAGAGCTAAGGGAATGTGGGTCTGTGGGACAAGCTGGAGAATGTGCCACCATGGAGATCGGGCATCATCCCCGCTGAGCAGAGGTCTCTGGGGACACTGTGACACACACACTTGTGAGTGAGCTCTCGGGGGGGTACCGAGGTTGCAGCAGGGATCAGTGTAAGAAGTTTCACCCCATTTTTCAGAACATGCATCTGAAAGGTTTTTAGAGGAGCTCTGAGAAGTAAATGGGAGTGTCAGGGGCTTGGACAGGCTGAGATGCATTTTTGAGTGACTGCTGAAACCAAATCCATACGATGAAAGAACAGCAGTGTTTTACACTGTTTTCTGAAAAGACGGTGTTTCTGAATGCTGTGGTCTCAGAAACTCAGTGTTTGGTCACCTGCAAGGTGTGGCTTAAATTGGGATGCACATTTGAGTTTTAATGCATTTAACCTATTAAAATTTTCCGAATTTTGTCATCCCACATCCTATAGACACTGAAACTATTGGAAAACAGGATCACAGGTCTGTTGTCCAAGTCACCTTGACCATACCCCTTTTAGACCTGGGGAGTTGCTCTCTCAAGGATGTGAGCTGCCAGTCTGCATTTTTCTGTCCCCATCTCTAGGTTACTACTGAACTTCTCACAGCACATACGAACACAGTACCCAGTCATTTCAGAAATGACTAAGCCAAGTTGTTTTCTTACCTCTCCTTCCTATGCAAAAGAAAAAAAAAAAAAGAAAGAAAAAAAATAGAAAAAAAAAAGAAAGAAAGAAAAAAACCTCAGCTTCTTAGCCTGTGAAGGATGGCATGGTAATTTGGATCTGCCTCATCAACTGAGAATTTAAAACTGCCACCGAAGCTTGGGAAGGAATGAAGAGAAGCCAGCTTAGATGTTGCAGAAACAATTCATCTGACTGGATCTTTGGGTCGCTGCTGGCTCCCATCTCACTGGTGTGGAGCAGTCAGTCAGTTCACAGCCCACACCAGACTTACTACTGCTTTATTCCTCACTGAGAACATGGAGGGTTTTCTGAGCTTCAGTTTCATGCTTGCAGTTAATTCCCAACCACCTACATGTAGACACACCCCAAGAGATCATCTGTCCACAAAACCCACGCTGCAGCCAGCCATGGGGGAGGGAGGATTTCTGCAGTGGACTCTTTGTGATTGTCACTGCAGTATTTTCTGTTCTTTCATCTGGCCTTCCCACCTAATAAAAACAAAATGTAGCCCCAGGGAGAATTTTCTTTGTAAGCAATTCATCATTCTCCTGGTATCCATTGAGTAGCAGTTCTCAGTAATTCCCCTCTTTGATATTCCCTTGAGACACGTCAGGAGTTGGACTAGATCATCTCTAAAGGTCCGTTCCAACCCAAATCATTCTGTGATTCTATGAATATGCCTTAAGTACATGGTTGTGTTCTTCTATCTCGTGCAAAGCGTTTGAGCTTCTGACAAATTCCCATCCCATCAGTGCTTTCACAGAATGTCATTACCAAGAGGACTGAAAACTGATTGCTTTTGTCTTCTTTTTCCTTTTCTGCTTTAAGAGCAATGTAAGAGCAAGGCCCAGTCAAAGCATGGCAGAATAACCCCACATGTGTGTACACGTGGGATTATGTTCACGTGCAGGTCCTTGAGCACAGGTGCACATGTGGCACACACCCTGCCCATCTGGAGCCCATTAAATATGGATTGTGGTGTGTTGTGGATGTACTGCAGTGTGCTGTGAAAGGTTAGGCTGGGAGAAGTCAATAGCTGTATTTGGGATAAGAGATCTCTGTGGCTCCAGTAGTGCTTTTACTTATGTGAAGACAGATGCCATCTCTCCTTACAAAGTCCTATAGTCACAAGTCTGTGGGCCAGGTACTGAAGTGCTTGCTGCCCTTTTCCTGTTGCTATTGGGAAATCCTTTCTCAGGCATGTAGTTCAGATGTCCTGCTGCTCAAGGGAGGTCATCAGCAGCCTCTTTTGTAAAAGTTTGCTACACTGAAGTTAGACACATTTTGAAGTGAATCCCTTTCCACAATCCCTATGTCTCCTGGCAGGATAATATTGATGGACAGAGAAGGGTTAAGGTCTGGGAAGAAGGAGGGCTGGCATAAGCTTGATTTCTCCAGGCCTTGCCAAGGTGATGTTTGGCAGGATTAGAGGAAAACACTAGCATGAACCTGTAGTACCTGTTTCAGACTGTGGGGAAGTCAAGTTTGGAGTTCATAGTGTGTGAGCACCCACACTGAAATTAATGGTATGAAGCTGTTAGAACAAGCAACAGGAAAATTAGGCCCCAGAATGACAAAAATATGAACATCCTCTAAACTCATCTTGGAATGACTTATCTTGGCTCACCCTGACTTAGGAGGAGATGTTGGCATGTTTGGACCATAGCCTCGCAGAGCAGACAAATGAAAACCACCCTTTCTCTCACTCCATGATTCATTGCTTTCCTCTAGAATGTGTTTGTGGAGGAGGATGTCTACATCCTGAATGTTACCTACAGCAGTGAGGAACACAAGTCAGTGATAATGACAATGCAATAAAACACTTGCAGGAAACAAGAATTAAGCTAATCTGTCCCAAAATGCCATTCATCTTTCCATGCCAGGAGGATGCTTTGGGCTTGTCTCCACTGCCCCCTTACCCATTCAGTTCTCCCCAGGTTTCGGTCTGGTTTGTGGCCCTGTCAACACACCCACTAGAGTCCAGCACAGTCTTCAGGGTAGATGCTTAGCAAGGGCTGGTCTTGACAATATGTGGTACATTTTTACCCCATTGCTGCAAAATGAAGAGCTGGAGAGAGCTCCTGAGCACTGTGACAGTAGCACAATGCGCCTTTTTCCCTTAGTGTAGAAACACTCCTATCACTGTGGGCTGCAGCACTGCTCTGGTTGGTGAGTTTTGCCTTGTGATTTCTCCCACACACCTTTTTAGTGCTTAATAAAATAAGAAACAACAACAAAAAAATCCACCACAATGCAAAGATATCAAATTTTCAATCAGACAACTCTGCTGGCAGGAGCTATGTGATGCCCACATTTGGCAGAAGTGTTATTAATTTTAATGTAAGCATCAGTGCAGGAAGTGGGAATGTAATTGGCCATTAATGTTGTTTGCCTGTATGCAAAATAAATTAGTTGTTGCCCAAAGAGCTTCTAACAGGGAAATAGATTTCTGCTAATGAGTTGCTCAAAAACGCTCGTCTTTGTGAAGAGGTAATACTTCCTGTGCACTGTGCTTATTCTTTTGAGGTAAAACAGAGATGATGAAGGCAAGCAGTAACCTGTTCTGTCAGGATCACCAGGGTTAGTACAGGTGTTGCTCCCAGGACTTGCAGAGCTGAGGCCCACAGGACCTTGCCCCTGGGCATAGGAAATGCAGCATTTTGGCAGCAGAAGCAGCTATGGGAATCCCAGCGGTGCCTTACCAGGCTGAGTCTCTAGCTCCCTTAGGATGCTTTGACAGGTCCCACTGGACACCTGCCTGGGCTTTTGTCACTGAACACCTTCAGAATGCACTTCCCCCCGGATGCAAACCCTCTGGCAGCAGTGGAGCCTCTCGCTGGCACTGCACCCCTGGGGCCAGGGAAGCCTCTGGCTGCTGTGTGTGCCCACAGCGAGGAGCTTGGTGTGTCACTCCCAGATCAGCCCTGTCCAAGCACTGAGGCTTGGTCATTTTGGACAACTCTTCTTGTAAGGGGGCCTTACAGCTGGGGGCTTTTTTTAAGCTTTGGAAACTGAAACTAATTTTTTAAAGGTATACTTTCCTTTAAATCAGTAGATTTTGGCAATAGGATTTTTTTATTATTTTATTTTTCTTTTATCCTCCCTCCACACGTTAACAAACCAGCGTTTTGGGGAGGTGTCCCTGTGTTTTCCATTCATCTGTCTCTTTTTCTGAGTCTCTGTAAAAGTGAATCAATGTCTTGTCTGTACAGTAAGTCTGCTTGTATGCATAATGAGAAGTTGAGCTGGGTTGCTGTTCTGTACAATTAGTGTTTCCACTGTCATACTGCAAACAACACATATTGCACTCCTGTGCCACTGTAATCTGCATCACTGTTGTACTCAAGTCAATGAATAAAGTTTGGAGCTTTATTCTTAATTTATGGATTCATGTTGCCTCATTTATTTTGGTTTTTTTTTTTTTCATTTTGAAAAGTTATAACAAAGTTCTCTTAGAAAATGGGATGTGCTCTCAAGAAGAGAGCTCTCAAAGAGGTGAGATAAGAGTGATCAAAGCAAGACAGATAAGTTACAGGTGTAAAAATTGTCACAAGGCTTCTTGTAGCCAAGCCACTAGTTAGAGATGCTCACTAGAACTAGGTATTCAGGCAAACCAACTAGAAGTGTTATTTTGGTTGTCAACTGTGGTTTAAAATGAGCTGAGATATCAGCAAGGTCAAATAGACCCTGCTGTTGTATCAGCTTCAAAGGCTAAATCGTTTCCTTTCTTGACCTTTGCAAATTCAGCTAAAATGTTAGTCCCCATCTTGAAAATGTTTTATATTTGAAGTTAGGTGTTTGCTCAGTCACCTGGAGTTTGAACCTGCCTACCTGTGGTGTGGGTGTGGAAGGTGGGGGATGATGCCATCCAAGGAAATGGGGTGTTTATCACCTGGGGCCAGCAGACCATGGTGGCAGCAGAATGAAGCACACAGTGCCTCTGAGGATGCTGTGCAGTCCTTGAGCCTCCAGAAAGCCCCTGCAGCAGCAGGATCTGTGCCCTGCAGATGCCAGGTTCTCCATCTTCTCTCCCACTCCTCAGCCCTCTGGGACTCCCCCCTTGCCCTACCTTCATTCTCTACACAGGTTCTCTCTCATGACAAAGGCAAAGCTTCCCCAGGCTTTTACTTCAGTGTGCTGTGTTGGCAGCACAGGACATGTCCTGCCAGCCCAAGCTCTGCAGTTCCCAAGCAGCAATCCCAGCTGGGGATCATTGACCTGGCAGTGTCATGGAGCAGTTGCTCCATTACAGCCTCCCCCAGACCAGAGCATTGGGAAAATTATCCCTGACTGCACTTCTGTGTGTAGAGCAAATTCACAAGGATCTGTTCCAGTCATCAGCCCCACAGTGTGACAGTGCCAGCCTGCATAAGCACATTTTTAATTTACCTCCAGTTAAATACACAAGCCCACTGAAATCTAAGTCTAGAATTGCTTCTTTTTTTTTTTTTTTAATTGTTAGCCCATTTCCCCCTGCTCCCCTCCTCCCCACAAGTAATGTGAAGTTTATGACCCCTGAGTAATGACTGTGGAATGCTCTGCATCCTACAGCCATCGAGAGGCATCTGGCAATGGGAATCTTCACAGCATATAAAAAATACACAGATAATACCATTGTAAATAACTCAGATCAAAACAAGTCAAATGTCAATGCTAATTTGCTGTCAAGTATAGCCCAGGACCACTTCCTCCTGCAAGAAGAGAGACCCTGTTCCCAAGTGTGACTTGCTCCCCACCAAGAAGCTTATTCTCCACCAAAAATCTCTCCAAACTCTGAATTAACAAGAGTGGAGTTTTTTTCCTCTTAGTGTTTTTTTTTTTTCTTTTTTTTTCTCTAGCTTTTGTGCCTGTCTGCTGCAGAATCCAAGGCTGGGAAATGAAACTTCAGTTTTGCCTGACATTTTTCTATTGTAAAAAAGGACTCTTGGGAGAGATATTTACTGTTTTCTATGGCTCAGTCAGAGGGCAAGAGAGAAAAGTTGTTCCAGGAGTCCCCATTACAAAGCATTTTTTCACATAGGCTCACTTTTATTTTTTAAAGGCTGGGAGATTAAAGAGCCGGCAGCCCTGGAACAGGAAGTTTGCTGTACATCCAAAGGTCAGGTGGGTCTCAGACAGCCTCTGCTTCCAGCTCTTTTATATACACACTGCAGATTAAAATGTACATCCCGGGCTGGATGTAGCCATGGCAGTGATGGGGGCCCAGGGGTTCGGGGGGAAAGGAAGAGAGGGGAAGCAGGAAAAGAGCAAAGTGCAGCCTCTCCTCGGGCTGGGATTTCATAGGACAAAGCACTGGGTGGCTGTTCAGCCAGCTTAAGGTATTCCCACGCCCCCACAGCTTTTTCCTGCCATCAGATATGTCAGCATGGCTGCTTGTGGGGTCGCTCTCAGTGACATTCGGGAACTGATCCTGCTTAAAAAAACATTTTTTACTTTTTATTTCATTGCATAGCATTGCTAGGGGGTTTTTTTTGTCTTTTTAAACTGAGTCAGTTCCCTGCTTTGAGTTAACCTTCCAAAATAGGAGGAAATAAATTCCCTCCCTGGGCATGAAAAAAGGGGTGGGCACAAGTGAGCATTGGGGTCTGAAGGAAGAGCAGAGCACATTAAACTGCTGGTGACACTGCACTCTGTGTGTCATGAAAGCTGTCTCAAGTCCACGGCAGAAAGGGCAGCTGGTGGCATTCCCTTTGTCCCTTCAATTCCAGCAGTACCACCACACCTTCTGTGACTGTCAATTTAGAAGGGTAGCATTATCTCCAAGATGTTTGAGGGTCACACTGCTGGAGTCAGGTATTTGTGCAAGGTGAGGGCTGTTTCAGCTGTCACCCCAGTATGAAGGAGGGAGGCAAGAAGGACTAAATCCCACCTTCAACGTGCACCTTCTGGAGGAGGTGGCTGTTCTGCTGGCAGAGAAAGCCAGGGGCAGACCCTGAGAGCTCTGTGGTCTGTGCTAGGTTGGTGTTTGGGGCACAAGCTGGGACAGAGCCCTGTCAGGCACACTTGCTTGGTATTGTAATGTCTCTGCTAAAACTGTGGTAATACTGTTTGGACATAAGTCAGGAGAAGATGATCTCTAAGAGTTGACCTCCTCTTAGTGAAACTCCCAGTCTTCCAAGCTGGGAAGAGTAAAGGTCTGGATGTAAATTAACAGTGCATCCCTGGGCAGCCAGTGAAGAAGCATCAAAAGGTGAGCCAAGTCTGGCAGGAACAGACTGACAGATTTGGAGGCTGATTTTTATTTTTTTTTTTGCTGCTTGGGGTCTCCACACTTGGGAGTCATCTATTTCCCACAATTTAGGCCATCCCAGACCCCACAACTCCAGGCAGTGGAGGAAAGAGTCAATGATAGACCCAAACCTCTCTGCAGGAATAGCCCATTAAAGCTGCCAGAGGGAAATGGGGCTCCCTCTTGGCTGCCTCTCCTGGATTTAGGCTGGATACTGCAGAGGAGACAAAATGCAGCTGACTCCATTCAAGGAATTCATTGACAAAGGCTCTGAGGCTTTATGTGAACCAAATCATTTGCTGTGAAACAAGAGACAAGGTAATAATTGAATCAGGGTCACAATGAATGAACTGCTGCTGAGAAATGCCTACTTTACAGCCTTGATGTGCTCAGGATGTTCAATGACTGCCAGGAGCAAACTCTGTGGTATCTCAGTTATCTCTTACCCTAATTACCATTTACAGAGGACTTGCTGCTAGATGAATGAGGACTGCAATATAGAGGACTTTAGTAAGATTTATTGATGAGACTACATGAATAATTCTCTTTGCAATGATGCATTTAAGACCACAGATATTGTGGGAGGAGGAAAGATAGTGTTTGATATTTTGAATGATTTTAAACTGTGTGTTTTATAATTATGTTTCAGCTATTGCTGTTCTCTCTAACTGTTCCCTTTCAAAAAAAAAATCATCCTCCTACCACCTAGGTTTGTGAAACAATAGTAGGTAATTGAAAATCAGCTTTTTCTGAGGCAAATAAATATTGGATCAAATAAATGCTTCTGTGATAACTGGTCTGCCATGGTGCTCAAGCAGCCCAGAACATAACACTTCAATGCTCTGATGTTGCTCTGACCTCTTGGCATTCAAAGTTTGGGTTTTCCGTAACTAAGTAATTGTTCAGCTTCCTGAAAATTACGTTTGTGCTTTCTCCCTTGGGAGTAATCCCAACAGAGAACTCTTCAGAGAATTTTTCTGGGCCCGGCAAGTTTGAGTGACAAGGGAGGTATCACCAGGGCAGGCAGATCACCTGGGGGAAAAAGCTGGCTGAAAAATTGACCCTGTGAGGAAAAAATGAATAACATTTAATCATATCAGCAAGCCTGTCAGCTTTGACATGCAGCCAACCCATTGCCAGTGCTGAGATAAGGAAAGGGATGAGGGAAGGCATTACCACTCAGTGGCAAATTTCACCAAAGCAGAATTGAACCCCTGCCCAGGTCCCAGGATTTGACTTTTCCTCATGGGGACACCCAGGAAAGTTCACCCCAAATTAAGTAAACTTCAATAAACCAAATTCACTAATCATCGCCCCAAATGCCTTTAGTTAGATTAGTTCACTGTGGAATGGAGTAAACCAAACAAATTAAAGACATTGGAAGTCTGAAGGTTTGGTAGGATGTTCTGCAAGTCTCTTGTGTGATACTAAAGCTGCTGTAGCTCACCAGTTCACCACCACTCCTCTGCTGTATGTCACCTCCTAAAGCTGCAGCACTGAGGCCTCTGAAGATGTGAACCCTGTGTGCAAACACTTGCAGGTTACTTCAGGAAACATTCCTGGGTGGTGCTGTGGCTTCATGCTGAAAACTGTAACAATAGTGTTTGGTGGGTAGCCAGTGAGAAGCAAGTAGGGGGCAGAACAGACAAGATCTCTTGAAATATCTTCAGTTCTGAGAATTGCCCATCAGCAGAAACCTCTTCCTGTAGCAGGAACTCACGAGACCCCTTGCAGTGTCTGTCTGTGGGCAGAGCAGGAAGGTGTGTCCAGGCTGGACCACGTGCACCTGTACAATCACCTCCTGCCCCACACAGTCTGTTGTGGCTGCAGCTCTGTTCCCTGGGGATGGGCAGATGATGGACTGAGTGTGCAGGGCCTCAGGCACTGCAGGACACTCTTCCCTCCTGCCACTTGCACACGAGGTGAGGCACACACCATCGCCCAGTGTAGCCAGAGGCAGCCCTAATGGCCCATGGTCCTGGGCGACTCTCCCAGTTGCTCCTCTCCTCCAAAAAACCATTTCTGGGCACCTGGCCTGCAGTGTGAAACAGCCTTTGTGTGATATTTTGTCAGCTACAAATAATTGAAAAAGGCCTGCATAAAGTCCTAATTGTGTCACAGAACAGGCTCTTCAGTCATCCATCTTCCTATTAAACTTGTGAATTTCAGCTACTCAGCCCTGTTGGAGTTATTTTCCCCTTCCCCTCCTTCTTCTTTTAAGCTTCTATTTATATTCTCTCAGTTGTCTCTGCCAGAAGATCTCATGTGGATACATTAGGCCTTTTCAAAAGGAAAGTTGGATTACAGTGATTTTTCTCCCCGTAGGACACAACAGCTTCATCATTCATAACAGAGCAATACACTATAACTTCATTATAGATGGCATGAAGCTGGCCTATTTAAACAGAATACTTAATGATGGTTGGGAAGGCAGGAGAAATTCAGCTCCACAGCTCTATGTGTGAAAAGAGAAACTGCATTTTTTGGTATTTACTGAGGCAGATTTCTTGATTCTTAATTAAATCTCTTTTCACAGGAACAAAAAAACCAAGTGGAAGATTCAACTGACATAGGTGAGACCTATTACCTGGTAGTTAATTCCACTTTGGCAGGTAGTTTGCCATACCCTAACATCTGATATTTATAACAGGGAAGGAAACTTGGACTCCTCCGTAGTGCTCAGCCTCCACTGAAACAAGCTGCAGTTTATTGGTACTGTATTACCACAGGTTCTCATTCTTTCCCCCTGCCCACCTCAGCAGTGCTGACCACAGAAGCTCTGCTCCTTAACTTCGACTGAGTAGAACTGGTTAGGGCCTAGAGAAAAGCTGCAGATTGAAAAACACTCTTTTTGGGGAAATGCCAGTATAAATATCCTTCTGCAAGCTCACAGCTGACATCAGACCACAGTTTGCAGTGATGATAGGGGAGGCTTAAAAAAATCCCAGTGAAAATGCAGTAAGACATAAAAATTAATGTTTTCCCATATTTTGATAAAATTAGTTTTTCTTCTCACCCGGGTAAGCTTTCCTGGTGCTGAAAGGTGCCAAGAGTTCAGCTCTGCTCAGGCAAGTCCTCCATTTACAGCTTGAGAGTCCACACAGATTATTTTCTATCTCACTTGGGAGAGATTTTGCTCAATGCTGATTTACTAGTAAAATCTGTAAGAGAGGATGAAGTTTCTAATATTTTCTCAGCTGTCCTTAATGGGAAAGCAATGATTTCCTATCCTATCCCCTCAAAAATAGGACCATGTTGTCATGAATGAGTGTTTAGGTCACTTAAAGAATCACTTTTGCAAAGGCATTGGCAAAAGCAGGTTTAATATGGAAGAGAAAGTGCAACAAAGTTCTCTGCAAGGTTTACTCTACTAGTTCCTAGGTGATTAAAGTGCACAGAAAAAGCAAACTAAAATCTAAAATCAATTACTCTAAAACCAAAATCAGTTCCAAAATTATCCATGTGGAGCCTGGGAGGAGGGATTGGGGAAAGTGTAAGGATAGGACAGAGTAAGGATAAAAAGGAGTAAGGGGCACTCTCCCAATGAGTCACAAGGTTCACAGTGGACCCCCAACCAAACTGAGCCCCAGAATTCACCAGTGGTTTAGGTCTAAAGGTTTAACAGCTCTTAAACTTAACAGCACTTAATCAACAGCTTCAGTTAAACAATTTAACAAAGCATTCATACAGAATTTACTATAAGCACAACAACAACTCACAAGCCTAGCTTACTTTTAAAAATCTAAAGTACTTAAGAGTCGAGGAGAGCAACATTCCCAGTAAATTTGGTCTGGCATATTCACACTTACACACACAGAGATCTGAAGCAGTCTGTACAAGGTCTATAGAGCCATGAATAACTCCCCTCGAATTCAGGGAAGCACTCATGTTGGATGCCTTTCTGTCTTCTCAAAGGTGAGGGGTTGAGCCTCAAGGATTTGGGGGTATCAGCCCAGGATTTGTCAGTGTTTGGCACTGGTCCTCCAAGAACAGCAAACGTGGGATTTTGTGGCTCTGAGAGGCCCCACTCCATGAGTGAGCTCTCCAGGAGAGCTCAAAGGGCCTCACTTTGGACTGCTGTTTGTAGGGCCACAAGACAGTTGGCTTTGGCCATATAATATTCCATCCTGGCCGAAATTCAGGTCAGTGGCTTTCTTTGAAAGTTCAATTACAAAAATGCCGTTCTGCCTGGGCTGTTATTCAGGCAAGAAAAATAAGTTTCCAAGGCCGTTAGTAAAAAGCAGGAGCTCGTTAGAGAGCACTAATTCCTGGGAGCAGACAGTGTTTCTGATAAGCTCAGGAAGAGCTCGGCCCAGCTGTTCCTCAAGGCCAGGAGCTAAGGAGCAGTGCTGAGATCACAGGCCAGGGGGTTTATGGGATGATGCACCACCACACAGGGCTAACTACGCATCAGAACTTTATATCAGAAACCCTTAGGAAGCTGATGGCCATGTCCTGTGGTGCCTGTGTGTGTTAGAGCTGCAGTACAGTGCACTGATAACTGGTGAGATCTGCTGGTGTGAGCATCCCCATGTGGAGTCTGCAGGGAAGGGGAACAAAGAGTGCTTGGACTCCTTTCACTGATACTGAGCATTGTCAAAGGAAAGCAGAGGGACTTCTCTGGAGGGAGTAGAGGGTCTGGGATGGTAAAAAAGCACAAAGAAGAAATGGCTGCAGGAGGACCAAATGCTGTGGCTGTTGAGCACACTGTCTGGTCAGCATGCCTCATACTTTGGCCACAAGAAGGTATTCTATCTGTCAAGGGAAAGGAAACGATTTGAGATATTAGGACTCCCTTAATTTGGCCTACAAGCAGTTTGGACTTCACAACTGAAAAGAAAATGTCAAAGAATGGGAAGCCAAGAGAAGCTCATCAAAAAGACATCTGGTCCCACTGTCCTTAATGGGAAATCCTCCCCTCCCTCCAGCCACGCTCTTTTGAAACAGTCAATGTCTTAGAGAATCCAAAACATTGCTGGAATGTATCAGTGATGAAGCTTTTGTATAGCTGAGCAGCTAAACAGCTCTGGTTTTGTTTGTGTTAGGGTTGATTGTCTTGCCTTTCATCAGTGAAAGTCAGAAATGGCTGGACAGAAGTCAGTGGAGCAACAGTGGTCTAAGGCCAGCTTCAGCTGGGGGAGAATTTGGTCACCTCTTTTATGGCTGGAATCATGAAATGCTTCACAGGGAAGCAAAAAGACCTGAGGCACCCACAGACAGCATACTTTCAAATCATCTGAGATGAAGGATTCATGCTCTCCAACAGAGTAGTTCTCTTCCAGTGAGCAGCTTTGCTTGGAACAACCATGCTGTCCCAGTGACCCCTCAGCCTCTCTGTTTCTTCTGGCCCTTTTTTCATCGACTGAATCCTGGCAGGGTCCCAGAGCCTTCCTGGAACCAAGGAACTCATCTGGTCTGCTGTAGGGCACCCACAGAGATTACTTCTGGGGAAAGATTGCTGCTCGTGCTCCTGAGGGGCTAGCCCAGGATCTTTAACATGCTTCTGCACCCAGCCACGTGGCAATGCCATTTATCACAGCCCCTCACAGAAAATCATGTTCCCAGGGCCTGAGTGGCTCAGAGTTTCAGCATGGGATGCAGAGTGTTTGATCACATGAATCAGGACAGCTGGCAGAGTGCAGCTATTTAGACCTCCTTAGGGAATAAACAGAGGACTCTGCTCAAATTCCCAAAACCCTTCTCTGTTCAAATTCCCTTCATCCCTTAAAAAAGGAAATCTGGAAGACCAGCGGGATTCAGCAGATCAGGGTTCAAAGACATTGATGAGAGCTCTGTAAACATCCTGAACTCCTGCCAACACTCCCACCTAAAAGGAAGATGGGGGGGACTTTCAAGGAGACAGCTAAGCTGTGACTGACTGCTCTTATCTAGTCCCAGTTCTGTGTTCCCACCTGCTCTGTGGTCTCCTCCTTCCATCCAGCTGCAGGTGCTTGCCATTTACCAGGTACTGTCCCAGTCCTGCCTGGCTCTACTGCAACCCAACTCATCCTCCTCAGGCAGCATTTCAGTTTACTGTCATTTCAGCATGGAAGTTGGTCCAATAACTGTGAAAATGACACTAGGAAGAGAGAGATCATTTGGCCAAAAGCAGGCGGAGAACAGAGATTTCTCCCTGTCAGAGAAGCAATGTTGTTTTGCTGGCTCAGCTGTCCCTAGGTCTACAGGCTTTGTTGCTGTTCAGAGGGATCCACAAATGGACAAAATGAATTCTCCCACCTCATATTATTGGCAGCATTACAGCCCAGCACTGCAGCCACGGACATGAAAGTGAAGAAGTCTTTGGCTTCCTCATTTCTTGGCATTTCGCAGAACACACCTCAGCTTTAAGCTCAGCTCAGGTCTGCCACAAAACCCACCTCTACTCAAATATGTCTGAAAAAGTTTTATGTCTGCTTGACCACAACTGTCCACAGAGATAATACACCCTTACTAAGTAGGTACCTGAGATGATGTTTGGAAGGAAAGAGGACGCCAAGGGCAACACCACTGATATGAGCAGATCTCCCTGCTAATCCCAGTCTGCCAAGACATCTTATTCCTCCATCTGTTGATGCCTTAGGTTTTAACTTTTATATTTTTCAAATCCTGTACTGCTAGTGTAACTGTGAAGTTTCCTGTAGCTTGTTAAGTGCTGTTCTCTTATGCTAAAATAGACATAACAAAACCTCTCTAGCTCGCTCTCCAAGGACACCCAGACCAGGAACTGTAAACCATCATCTTGGGGAGAGGGGGGCAGGCTTGGGGAAATTCCATCCTTGGCTGGGTTCTGCTTGGGGAATTTATGCTGATATAAAAGTGTGAAGAACTCGTGAGCTGTCATTGTCCATTTTGGGATCCACTGAGGCAGGACCCTCTGGACCCCAGAGAGTACATCTGAAGGCCTTTCAAATAAATACCTCCTTTATTCCTTTATGCATGACTAGTCTCTGTTTCTAGGTAGCCATTTAAGACATCACTGTTCTCCAGGTGCCTGTACAAGTGGAGTATTTGACACAATTTCCCATGTTTCAGGAGCTGAACAAAACCCAGTTAACTTTACCTCTGACTGAACTTGATCTTGCCGAGTAAACTCCTGTACTAGGTTTTTACAGCATTGATAAGCGCATGGGGAAGAGAGAAAGAAAAGCCTCGTGAAACAACAGATACACTTCAGGTGTAGAGGAAATTTCTACCTTTTGCTCTGCCAGATGAAATATTTTCCCTGAAGAAAGGAAGAAGTCTGACCACTAGGGACTGCTGCAACTGGAATGAGCAATATCTGGGAGAAAACACCACAGAGAGCAGCTCTGCACACTCCAGGTCAGGTGTGCTTCCTCCTGACAGTCTCCATCAAGCACAACTCCCATGGAGTCAGTGGAGGGCACCTGCACACAAGTTCTCATGGCAGGGTTCCCTCTGGCTTTCACCACGCAGAGGTCAATAACTTTCACCACACTTTGAGTCATGCTTAAACTAGGGGAAAAGCAAAATAAATGCAAGCAAAGAGAAGAAAGTCGTATCAAAGATTTAGACAAATATAGACATTAAAGACTTTGCTGATGCAAAAGGTAGGTGTAACAATCAATAATACTAATCAAAAATATTAAGGAAACAATGTACACCTGCTTAGTGTACTTAGGGAAAAACGAAAAGTTTTTAGCATTGCCAGGGGAGAAAAGAGAGGATCGGGATCCTGCTACTGCACCAGGTATTTAGCAAATCATTGTAATTTTTCATAGAGTTTGTTTAGGCTTCTGAATTTATTCTTGATTCCTGCTCAGTTTCACAGGAAGCAAAAGAGCTTAAAGGCAGTAAGTCCAGAGAAGGAGAATGACATCAGCTGAAAGCCACAGCATGGGACAGGAAAACTTTATCCATAAGTGCCAGTTTCACTAGCAGCCAGACTGTCTGTCAATACAGCAGGAACACACAGGGGAAAAAAGGATTAAAACATGTCAGCTATAGTATGAACCTCTGCACTGAAGGACAGGATGTCACCTGCATTAAAAAGGAAGCAAATGAGATGAGCTTGGCCCTTCAGGCTTTTTATATCTGAGTATTCATTAATAATAATAATAATAATAATAATAATCACCATCATTAATAAGCATCACTAATAATAAGAAGGAAAAAAACAAGGAATACATGGGTGTACAGGTAGATGGCTGTTATTTTATTGGCTCCAAGAAGCTCCACCAGGAAAACCAGTTTGTAAACCTGTGATCCCAGAGGACACAGGCAAACATTTAGATTTCAGCACCAGCACTGGGAACATCAATTCCTCATGCCAAGCAGGGTCCGAGTATTTCCCAGTTTTATTTAGCCCCCACAACACAAGCCTGTTTGAAAAAGAATACTCCAAAGTATTTAGGTACTTCCTACTGCAAGAGGAAGGGGGAAAACAGGAAGAACTTGTATTCCTCTGGCATTACTATTTGTCCCATTGTCACCTGTCCAGCAATTGCCATGGACCTAACCAGCAGTCCTGGAATTCCAGAGTGTCCTTATCATGGGAGGGGAAGGAAGGGACAAGCAAGGAATGTAAAGGCTCTGGGTCCTGAAGACAGGAATCACAGGTATCTGATGTTTTGATCTTTCAAATAATCTTTAATTAGTTTGTGTAACTGGTATTATCCTTAATTAGCCTTGCTCAGTTCAGAATGCCTGCTCACCTGCTTCAAGATAGAGGCACACCTCAAAGGTTTGCAAGACCAAGGCCTACCCTGCTGGATTTTGAAACCTATAGCCAAGAAGCAGCTGGGAAGAGCCCTAAAAGAAGTATTCCTTTATGGCAGACAAATTTATTTATTTATTTGTTTTTCTCCAGTCATTGCAGACTGCTGTCTGCCTGCTGGATGTGATGGTTCAGGCACTTGGTTTGCCTGTCTCTCTGTGCGGTGGCACTGGCAAGAGGTGAGAGATGCTCCAGCCTCAGCTTCCTTGAGTGGCAATAGCTCCTTATCCAACCTTGTTCTTGCATGGAGAGCTCCCACGTGACACAGGTCACTTTCTGGTTCCACAGAGATCCTCTGAGAGGTGTCACCCCCGCCAAGCACTGCCTGGGAGGGTGGGGACAGGAGGGACACACAGGGACCCAAGGAGTGTCAGGACAGTGCTCTTCCAGCCCGGCTGCTCGTTTTCCATGTGAGCCAAGAGATCCTGCTTATGGCTGTTTGCAGAAAATGTAAGGAGGGCCATATGGTGGAGGCTTGGGTTTTTTCTACACAAACAGCAGTGACATTTCCCAGGCTGTCTTGGACAGTGGATGTCAATGGTTTGTGGGCTGACTGGTCCAAAAACTGGGAAATAGAGATTCTGGGAGCCTTCTGTTAGCTTTGTCTAACAGGTACCAAGGAGAGCAGTTAATTTTCTAGGTTTATGGCTGGATATTTTTCCACCTGCACACCGAGGTCAGGCACTTAGCCTCACCTCTTGCTATGAAGGACCTGTAATAGGCAGGTATGGCTCCCTTGTCCCCACACCAATGTTAATTTTGCAGAGAAAATTTCCCCTATAACCCTAGTAGACTTCGCCTGTTGATACTTTCAGTGTTCTCATTTTTGATATAACCATTAAATCCATGCAGTGTCTCCAGAAATTTAGCCTGAGGACAGATTCTCACCTGTGCCTCGTATTGAGGTCAGACTGGATGCCCACTTCTCCGTGTGTTCTTATTTTGCACTTTGGACATGCTAGTTCTGGCTGCCGTGGCAGAAGTCAGGCAAAAATGTCGCTGGGACCCAAGGAGAGGGACACATTCCTGTGAGACTGACTCTGTCCAGGAGCACGGTCCCATCAGGAAGCCTCACTGAAATCACTGGAAGGAAGAGTGGAAATTCAGTGGCTCCTGGACACAGCTACGCAGGCGGGGAAGGAGAACCCACCTTTCCAGGCTGCCAGCCCAGAGCAGGGAGGAAGGGGCTCTGTGGCAGGTTCTACGTGGGCTCATGGCACCGGGACCACACACGGGTATCTCGGGATAACCAGGGCCGTTCTCCGAACGTGCCCAAAGCTCCACTGCAGCCAGAGACCACCATCCCAAACACGGGGCACCCCTCAGGAGCCATCCCACGGCCTCATTCCCTCGGCGCCCTCCTCTCCTGCCCCCGGCCCCACCCCGGCGCTTCTCCCCGGGGACCGGCCGCCGAGGGGCCCCGCGCCCGCAGGGAGGGTTCGCTCCCCGGTCCCAGCTCTCCATCGCCNGCGGAGCCGGCTGCGGGCAGCGTCGTGTCCCGGAGCCCTCGGGAGTCGCTGCGCTGCGGCCCCGCTCAGCGCCATGGAGAAATACAAAGGTGAGGTGAGGGGGAGTCACGCGTGTCCGCGTCCTGCGGCAGCCTCGCACGGGGACCGCCGAGGGGCACTGGGGACCTGCGGGGGCAGCGTTGGGGCGGGTGGTCCCCGGCGGTGACAGACCCTCTGACACGGGCCCCTGCGGAATGCTGTCCCCCCGCGTGGGAAGGCGGCGGTGGGATGTGGGGGCAGCTCCCGAGGCGATGTTTCCCGAGAGTGGGACCGGGATCAGCTGCGGGGAAGGGGGTCCCTGCGAGTGGGGCCGAGCCCAGTTCCTGGGGCCGGGAGGGGTTGTCCCGTGAGTGGGACCGGGCAGGGGTCCCGTGAGGGCGAGGGTCCAGCTCGGCGGAGGAGACGGAGAACGGATCGTGGGGACGGGAATTGGCTCCCAGGGGAGGCGATCTCCGCGACTGGGGATGGCGACGGGGGTCCCCGCGAGTGGGGCCGGGGTCGGCTCGGGGACGGAGGGAAAGCGGTGCCCGCCAGTGGGGCCGGGGTCGGCTCGGGGACGGAGGGAAAGCGGTGCCCGCCAGTGGGGCCAGGCGGGGGGAGCGATGGGGAAGGTGCGGGGCAGCTCGGGCACGTCCCACCCGGGGATGTGAAGTCCCTGCGTACCTGCCCCGGGTAGGAAGGGAAGGAGAAGGAGGGAGATGTGGGAAATTTCATGTTTTACCCGATCTGGAGATCGGGACCTTTTTCTGCCACTTAAAAGCAGCGTCTTGTTGGGTTTTCTGCAGCTGTTCAATTGTCTGACATTGCCCGCTCCGTCTTTCGTCCTAAACCGCCCATCTGCGTGGACTTCCCACCCTCCCAGGCTGAACAGGCACGATATTGAGTGTCCTGTTTTCTAAACGCTATAGTTTTGGTGGTTAGGGAGAGGGTAGGTGAGCAGCTCCCAGCTTTCTCCCTGGCAGGTCTCATCCGGGCTGGCTGTCACCCACAACCCATTTATTTCCCCTCAATCAATGGCTCTGGCGCTTCCTGTGTGATGCTGCTTGGTCATGAACACCGAGACTGGCACATCTCAGGTCCCAGCTGCTATGGGCACTCTTGGACACTTTTCAAACATGAGCTTTCCTTGCCAGCTGAGGAGGGAGGAGGTGGGATGAGGTGCCCGGGCACGGAGCACTCGTATGTGTGCGGGTATTCTGATTTCTGCTCCTGCTGGTGTGTAGAAACCTCCCCTGGAGGAGGTGGATCCAGCACTTCTGTAGCACTGAGTAAGTGTAAATTTTACCTTTTGAGAGGAATGTGACTCTCCTTGTAACTTCTGTCCTCCTCGTGGAGCTCGAACATTTAAGTGGGGAAGTTGGTACTAAACAAATGTATTCCTGCCAGACCCCATTTATACTTAATACCATCAAACCAGAAAGGTTTGCCTAGACCTCAGTAGCATTCGAGCTAATAGCCCTCATTCCTTAATTCTGCTTTGGTGGGGACTCCATATGTTGAGGTAACATATTGTGTGAAGTTAACTTTTGCCAGGAATTTGTGGGTTTTTCACTGTGCAATACTTCAGCATTCTGACAGGGCTGGCACTGTGCTGCCTGTTGCATTTTGATCCTTTTCTTCCTTACAATCGATGCTTTACAGGCCTGATAAGCACAATAATAACACTCTGCAAAAGCGATCTTAAGGATTATATTACAAGTCAAATATTGTGTAGTTGAGGGTTTTTTTTTTTCCATCCTGGCAGGGTCTGCACAATTCCATTCAGTTCCAGTAGCAAAGCAGTAGATTCATTAAGATTCAGCTATGTTTTGTATATTGTCTTTTTAAATATGCACACTGCTCCCTCACAGCAGCGGGGATGTTCTGCACATGTGTGGGGAATAAATAGCGAGCACAACTGATCGCGGAGCCCTGCCAGTGCTTTTTGTGTTGGTGCTGACGAGCGCGGGGGTGGTAATGGGGCACTGCCAGCCCTGCGGGGCAGCCACAGGTGATGGCACAGCCGGGGCAGTGCCTGGGAGATGTCCCCAGTGTGGGGGGTGACTGGACTTACCTGGGACTGGTGAGGTGTGGGAAGAAGGGCTGGGCTGGAGGAGAACATGTGGGAGCTGGGAGCCTTGAGGAGCAGGTGGAGAAGAAGGCAAATAAGTGGGTTTTTGTTAATAAGCACGGGGGATATATGCCTGTTCTGGTGGGGGTAACTTGTTGATGCCTTGCTATGGGAAGTCTTCATCCTTGCCACTAGCCAGGCAGAGTGCTTGTGCAGGGAAATCCTATAATGATAGAGGTGCATGGACTCAAAAGAGAGCTGTTGAGCAATGAATTGGTGTTCTGGGAAAATGAATTTGACTACAGGATCTGTCCTATTACTTAAGAAATTACGTTTGCAAGCATCAGCAAACAGCAGCATTTCTTTCTTTTAACCACGGGCAGGGATGTGCACTGATCCAGACTCTAAGCTGGCATGTGCAAGAGGTGTCTCTCCTGTTTCAATGGCAGGTGAAGCTGCCGCAGGGACCTGCTTGGGTGGAGCGTGCAGGGCCAGGTGGGGTGGGAGGCTGGGGCTGGTGGCTGGCAGGGTGGCACCGATGGAGTGGGAAGAGCTTTGGCTGTTGGACTCACATGGTGGGAAGTGAAGGAGGGATTGTGAAACTCTCCTGGGAATGGGTTTCCTTTCCCAGCCACTGCAAATGAGGTTGCAAGGCCAGCTGCATAGGAAGACACTGCCTCTTGACTCCTCTTAGGCTGTCGAAGCTCCGAAGCATAATCTTGACGTGCACTAGGGGGTTTTTTTCTGCCAGGCCACCCTAAAGAATGTCTGCTGTTGGTGAAGATGCTATTTAAAAAGGCACCTTCTCCCTGTGCTTAGGAAGTGTGTATGAGGCATAGAGAGCAACAGACCCAAAAGCCCAAGGGGACAAGAGGGGGACCTGCAGAGAGCAGGTGTGACCGAGGGCGGTCACTCTACCCACAGCTGTGGAGTGATAAGGACAGAGCTGCTTGTCTCTTCCTCTTGCTCCTCCTCTATTTCCTGCAGGTGCTCTCTCATCCCCTTCCCATGTGTTTTGCCTTTGAATATGGCAACTGTCCCAACTTGTGCTCCCTGTTCTAGGGGCATTATGGCTTCTTGCCTTCTCCTTATTACGCTTGTCAGACATGGCTGGCTGGTCCGTGACCAACCACGTGCAGACCCTGGGAGGGGAAGAGGTGCTGAGTGCACTGTTGCTGATGAGGGATGTGTTGGTGACACCTTTATTTACTCACCATGTCTGTCAAGTCCTTTCAGACTGACACCCTTGTCACCACAGTCACAGCAGATGCAGCCCTATGCTCATAGTCTAAAATGTCAAGTGAAGTGAGCCTGGAGAGGTTTGTAAGATTATTACTGTATTTTTAATGAGTTAAAGCTGTGTAATGGTAATCAGAGCAACTTCCAGCCCAGTTCTTCAAAGAGAAGTGTTTGGCATTCATGTTTTACTATCTCTGTTGAGCAAAGATTCAAGCTTCACATTTCTCATCAGATGGTCCTTGGAAGTGTTTGCAGTGCTCTCCCAAGGAGATGAACATTGTTTGCCCGTGGAGGAGAGGTTGTCTTCTTAACAGAAGCCAACAGGTTGTTGATAAGGAGTAAAACAGTGACTTGGTAGAAAGAAGCGTTTGCTTGCTAAGTTAACATGTTTTAACTGGGAGGGGAAGGGGGGTGTGTCTGTCTGGGATTTGGGCATGTGTTCTGTTCCACATTTTCTTGCACATACAAAGGGACATGCTTGGGGTTAGACTGCAAAGTGGAGACATGAATAAAAGACACGAGCACTGTTAACAGTCTGAGGCCCTTTATAATAATCAGAGCTGGAAATGGATTGATTCCTATTAGCAAGATCTGGGCTCTATGCAGACGTGTGGTTTCTTCTCAGCTGATTGTCCACACAGCTGTTGTGTTTAACTCATTGTCTTGGTGTGGCAACTGGAGAAAGCAGGGCAATGTGCTGCTCTGTGCCAAATCCAACTTTCAGCTGCTGGGCTCAGCCTTCTTTTGAATGCAGATGAAAATTAGTGTCATGCATAACTTCAGAACATACACAGTAACTCTCACTTATGTGAGAGGAACCCTGGTTGCTTTTGGAGAATGGAATGGACTCAGTTGGGGAATAGGCAGCAGGAGTGCAAAGTTATTTACTCTGCAGGGATTGAGCATATTAAACCTTTTTTCTGTGACTGAAACCACAGCCTGTCTCAAACATCTGCTATGCTCACCCTTCCAAGCCATCCCACACTGTCACCTGTGCCAGTACAGTACTTCTGTCTCTTCTAGCACAGCTGCATTTCTTTTTTAAACAGGGCACATGAGGATGAGTTGTATTAAGCACACACAAGGCCCTGCAGTGCTCTCCACACCAGGACAGGCTCTCTGCAGATGGGGGTGTAGGGGTGCTGGCTTCAGCCCCATTTCATAAGCAGTGATGGCTCCTGGGATGTGTAGCTGCCAGGTGTGGGGTGCTCCTTTTGCTACCCCTAAAATGATCACTGGGACTACACTCTCTTGAGAGTAAGGGCAGGGATCCGTGCAGGGAAGGGCAGGGGAGCAGCACCCCTGTAGCCCTGCTGCTTTGGGGTCTGTGCCCCATCTGTGTCACTACCAAAATTGCCAAGAGCCCTGCTCCTAAAGCCAGGAGAGAGGCTTTCTTCCTAAAAGCATTTTTTAAAAAGAGGATAAAAGCTAGCTCACAAGCTCTGAGCCTTTGGGCATCTGCATGAGCCCTTCCTTTACCTTTCTGTGTAAGCAAGTCTTGTTCCCCTTCCTCCCCACACCTTCACCTCTCCTCGCAGCGGGCCCTGTGTGCCCTGCTGGAGACTGGAGACACTGCCTGAATGAGTTTATTGTTCCTGGGTTTTCACTGATGGCTTTCATTGAACGCCCACAGCCAGAAACACAGGGAGTGTCTATGCAAAAATGCTTGTACTGCTCTATTCTGGAGCATGGCTGGCTCTTCCAGCTGCCAGCAGCAGCGATGGGCTGGGGGCAAGCAGGGAACTGGGGGCAGCTCATGTCACCCAGGCTGGGCAGGGCTGTGCACCAAAGCAACACGGGCTTTAAAATCTGAATTCTGGACACCTGCTCAGCTGTCTACTTCCTCCTCAATGTTCCCATCTCAATATACAGCACATATGAAGGATTTAGTGACGACTGAATCCCTGAAGATTTCATGGCGAATTCAGGACCTGAATCCCAAACTCCTTCACCAATGACCAATGCTCTCCTTGCAACCATTCTGCCTGGAACAAGGGAAATTAGGGATGCTGTGCTCTTGAGAAGTCTTTGTAAACTTTAATTTGCTGCACCCTCTGGAAAGGCAGGATTCATCTAAGGCAGGGAAGTGCATCTTCAGGCAATAGCAACCAGAGAGCCCAGAGCTGTGTGGGACATCTTGGGGAACCAAAAATAAGAGGTGCACCTGTCATCAAAGGGGATGCAGAGCATGTGCACCCAGGGCATAGGTGTTCCTCTCTGAAGCTGTCTGGCTGAAGCACAAATCCAGACCCAGCAAGTGAATTGGGATCCTGCAGTCACACAGCCAGTTTGATGACCTGCATATTATTGTTTACTTCATCTTGGAAGTTGAGTCATTTGTGCTTTTCTTTTGGGTCAACAGACAGGACAGACTGGTCCAGTCTGTGCTGCAGCCTGTCAGTACAGCTCTGCGGGTCAGAGATGTGTGTGTCTGACAGGGCCTTGCTCCAAGGAGCTGCTGGTGCAGATGTTGATACATCCACTTTCTGGGCTGGAGCTGCTTATTTGCTGCCGGTTTGGTGGATAGGGGAGAAGTGTCAGTGAACTCGTGAATTCCCTGGCAGTAGCTGAGAAAAGATATTTCCATTGTAAGAGCTATGCTGCACTGTGAAGAAGAGGGGTTAAATTTGGGAACTTCTTGCTCTGTGCTACAGTGCATGGCTAAAATCCTTGTGTGAAGTGGAGGAATGACTGTAGAAGTTCACAAAAGAAAAATCCCTTTAGAAGCATTCGGTAGGAAGCCACCAATCTCCTGGTACCCAAAGTTCTTATTTTTTAAAATAAAATTACTAAACTTACTTGAATCCAGGGAGCAGAGCTATAGCCTCCAAAACAAACACGAGTTGCTAAGGGTGGCCAGAGGAGCCGAGCCTTTCGCGAAGATCAGCGGTGCTGGCCCCGTGCCCGCTCGCGCCCCTCGTGCGGGGCCGAGCCTTCGCTCCGGGCCCGGCTCCTCTCTCCCGGCCCGGCTCCTCTCTCCAGGCCCGGTTCCTGTCTCCCGGCCCGGCTCCTCTCTCGCGGCCCGGCTCCCAGCTCCCGGCCCGGCTCCTCTCTCCCGGCCCGGCTCCCAGCTCCCGGCCCGGCTCCTCGCTCCGGCCGCAGCGGGACACGGAACAGCCGGGACTGGAGCCACCCAGGGTGGTTTGGCTCGGGGCTGGTGTGCCAGCAGCAGCCCTTGCTGCTCCTCCTTGAGGAGGTGAGAGCGGGGCAGCTCCTGCCACAGGAGGGGTTGCGTCCCCATCCGGAGGTGCTGTACCAGGGTGCTGTGGAGGGGAGGCCTGGGAAATGTGCTGGGTTGGTCTGAAGTTCAAAGGACAAGGGCCGGGACTTACTAAAATACATTTCCCCTCCACCCCTCCACTGACCTGTCGCTTTCTCCATGGGCAAAATTCCATAGAAAGCAAGCCCGAGGATGGTTTGGAGCATGACAACATTGTCTGTGGTTGTAAATTGCTCTGTTTGGAGTAAATATCTCGGAATTAAGGGATCAGACTGAAACTCCCATGTAACATGCAGACTTGGCCATTGCAATTTAATAAAAGTGTTTCCCCTCCTTGGTTGGACTGTGCTCTGTGTTGCATTAAGATTTTCTGATGTCTTTTTCCCTTTTTTTTTTTTTCCTTTTTTACTCTTTGGATCTGCTTAGGGTAAAAGTATAGCACAAAGCTTAGAAAAAGCCTGGGAAATAGGGATTCACAAGTCTTAGCTGGCAGTTTAGCCTGTGGGCTTCTTATTTCTGAGTGCAGGAATCTCCTCCAGAGATAACCAGGAGTAGTAGTAGCCACCTCCAGCACTGGTGTGATGCACATGGGGTTTTTTTACTTCCTGTGTTGTAGGAGACTGAGNTGGGGTTTTTTTACTTCCTTTTGTGTTGTAGGAGACTGAGTCTTTTAAAAACTATCTTTAAATTCCCAATCGTGCTAATAATTAATGAGGCTAATAATTAATGAGCTTCAGAGCTGGCACTGAATTTGGGGTGTAGAGGTGGGCAGCTAAGCAGCTGGGATGCTTTTTGAAGAAGTTTGCATAACACTTTGGCAGCAGTGCTTTGAGAGAGGTGGGTCTGAGCCAGGAGATTCCTACAGTTTGTGCTCAAGTTGTGGCTCGAGCCTTTCCCCCTTGGACTGAGTGAGATGAGGAGCAAGTCTTGGTCTGCTGCAAGGAGGGGATCTCTGTTCTGCAGCCTGTGTGTGTTCTGAGGCAGCCAGCCCAGGCAGGTGGTGAGGGGAAGGCTGTGTGCAGCTCCTGTGAGATGAGATAAGGTATCTGCAAAGAGATCTCTGATCCAAAGTCGTTCTGCAGATCTCATCATTGCTGTTTGTCTCTGCAAAGTATGACAACTGTTAAGGCTGGGAAGAAAGAGCTGGCTTGCTGAGAACCTGAGTTGCACAAGGCTACATGATGTCACAAGTGGCTTTTGCCGAAAGTCCTTCACAAGTGTGTGTGAAATTTGGGGCTTTCTTCTGCTGAGGAATGCAACCAAGCCAGCTGCAGCCCCACAGCCTTCCAGTAGCACTGTCAGTTTGTCA
>VZTN01006685.1:0-74563 GCA_013400515.1 Erpornis zantholeuca | reverse complement strand
GGCCCGGCTCCTCTCTCCCGGCCCGGCTCCTCTCTCCAGGCCCGGCTCCTCTCTCCCGGCCCGGCTCCTCTCTGCCGGCCCGGCTCCCAGCTCCCGGCCCGGCTCCTCTCTCCCGGCCCGGCTCCCAGCTCCCGGCCCGGCTCCTCGCTCCGGCCGCAGCGGGACACGGAACAGCCGGGACTGGAGCCACCCAGGGTGGTTTGGCTCGGGGCTGGTGTGCCAGCAGCAGCCCTTGCTGCTCCTCCTTGAGGAGGTGAGAGCGGGGCAGCTCCTGCCACAGGAGGGGTTGCGTCCCCATCCGGAGGTGCTGTACCAGGGTGCTGTGGAGGGGAGGCCTGGGAAATGTGCTGGGTTGGTCTGAAGTTCAAAGGACAAGGGCCGGGACTTACTAAAATACATTTCCCCTCCACCCCTCCACTGACCTGTCGCTTTCTCCATGGGCAAAATTCCATAGAAAGCAAGCCCGAGGATGGTTTGGAGCATGACAACATTGTCTGTGGTTGTAAATTGCTCTGTTTGGAGTAAATATCTCGGAATTAAGGGATCAGACTGAAACTCCCATGTAACATGCAGACTTGGCCATTGCAATTTAATAAAAGTGTTTCCCCTCCTTGGTTGGACTGTGCTCTGTGTTGCATTAAGATTTTCTGATGTCTTTTTCCCTTTTTTTTTTTTTCCTTTTTTACTCTTTGGATCTGCTTAGGGTAAAAGTATAGCACAAAGCTTAGAAAAAGCCTGGGAAATAGGGATTCACAAGTCTTAGCTGGCAGTTTAGCCTGTGGGCTTCTTATTTCTGAGTGCAGGAATCTCCTCCAGAGATAACCAGGAGTAGTAGTAGCCACTTCCAGCACTGGTGTGATGCACATGGGGTTTTTTTACTTCCTTTTGTGTTGTAGGAGACTGAGTCTTTTAAAAACTATCTTTAAATTCCCAATCTTGCTAATAATTAATGAGGCTAATAATTAATGAGCTTCAGAGCTGGCACTGAATTTGGGGTGTAGAGGTGGGCAGCTAAGCAGCTGGGATGCTTTTTGAAGAAGTTTGCATAACACTTTGGCAGCAGTGCTTTGAGAGAGGTGGGTCTGAGCCAGGAGATTCCTACAGTTTGTGCTCAAGTTGTGGCTCGAGCCTTTCCCCCTTGGACTGAGTGAGATGAGGAGCAAGTCTTGGTCTGCTGCAAGGAGGGGATCTCTGTTCTGCAGCCTGTGTGTGTTCTGAGGCAGCCAGCCCAGGCAGGTGGTGAGGGGAAGGCTGTGTGCAGCTCCTGTGAGATGAGATAAGGTATCTGCAAAGAGATCTCTGATCCAAAGTCGTTCTGCAGATCTCATCATTGCTGTTTGTCTCTGCAAAGTATGACAACTGTTAAGGCTGGGAAGAAAGAGCTGGCTTGCTGAGAACCTGAGTTGCACAAGGCTACATGATGTCACAAGTGGCTTTTGCCGAAAGTCCTTCACAAGTGTGTGTGAAATTTGGGGCTTTCTTCTGCTGAGGAATGCAACCAAGCCAGCTGCAGCCCCACAGCCTTCCAGTAGCACTGTCAGTTTGTCAGCTCTGGAAGGAACCCGTGTATTTGTTCAGACAGTCCCAATGCCAAACAGCTCTGACTTCTGATGGTCCCACTGTGAATGAGCTGAAATCAGTAGAATGCAGAGACACTTTTTGGTGCCTGCTGGTAAGAGGTACTTGGTTGCAGCACTTAGGGAGCCAGCACTTGTAGCAAAATATCACAAGTCTGGAAATTGGGGCTGACTTTAAAAGTGGAGATATGGCCAGCCCAGATTTGTGCAGTGGCTTGTGACAGCTGGAGGCCGTCTGCTCCATCCATCCCATCAGCAGCTTCATCCAGGCTGCTTGGCTGGGGAGCATGTCATATCTCCTTTGTATAAATCCAGCATTTTCAAGGCTCTTTTGTGTTCTACTGCAGTCTCTAAAAATGTGCCACGTACTCTTGAATGGTGGGAACATCTGCTGTTTTTATTGTCGTACTTTTCAGACTTCTCCATAGCTCTGGGGAATGCAGAATCAGCGAGAGAGCTGGGATTGTAATGTACAGTTTCACATCTGCTAAAGGATTGCCTGATCTTGGTAGCTGCTGAAATATGATAAAGAAGAAGAGAATGCTCAGAATAATTGAGCTCAGTTAGCAAAGCAGCTGAGCTGTCTTTGCCTCGCTGTGGTTACCTGGGCAGAGGAGTGGGATGTGCATTCCTATCACCCAGCCACAGCCAGGGTTTTGGTCCCTGTTGGGAATTTAGTACCCATGTACAGGGGTGAAGGCAGCTCTTCTTGCTAAGAGATGAGCTGTGTGTGAAGTTGTGTACGCTAGGTCCAAGTGGAGGGGCCAGGCAAAGGCAGGCAAGCCTGGCTGCTTCCTGTGGTCAGGAGCCCTCCTGCCCAAGCCTGAGGTCACAGACAGCTGGGGGCACACTGGGCAGGGTGACTCTGGCTTCACCATCCACTGCTCCAAGAAATCTGCTGGGCAGCATGGTGGCTACGTGCGTTTTCTCCTGGATTTTTTCAGTCCGTGTGGGTTATTTACCTCATCTGGGGCACATTGCATTTGGTGCCTGGGGCTCTAGGTGTAGCCAGTGTTGGGCCTGCAGGTGCTTTTAGAGTTCAGCAACCTCACCTGTCTTGTTGGAAGATGGTCACAAGTGCCCCAGAGCTATGCAGTCACCAGTGAAATGTGCGCGTGGCAGTTTTGGGTAGTTTTGGTGTTTCCCATGCTGGTGTTTGTGGTCCACACTTACTTGTGTCTTGCTTTTCTGAGCAGCAGTGTCAGAGCTGAATGTGGTTGTTGGTGATGCTCAGCCTGTGCAGGGTCACAGTGACCCAAAAGCCAGTGACCTCTGAAACAAGTCAGTCATGTCTGCAGAGCAGCTTCTTCACCCTTCACCCACCAGTTCATGCAGTGACACCTCCTTCGGCCAGGCTGTGAGAAAGCTGTAGGAAGACATGAGGACTAAACTGCTTGTGATGGTCCTAATCAAGTGTTACTGGATTCTGTCTATAACTTAAATAATCATAACAGCAAAGAGTTAATAATGTAATAATTTTCTGCTAGTAAGGGCCTGTCTTGTTTCAACAGTAGTCGGCTACCAAACTATTTAGCAAAGCAACATTTGTAAATCATTTACTCTTGAGTTAAGCATGGTATTATTTTATATAAACACAGGTTTTCATTACTGCTTCAGCTTTATTCCATTTTCTCTCTTCTAGGCATGTTACATGATATGTCACACATATTCATGCACAGTGTCTCTCGCCTTTCTCTAATGAGCAATGCTAGCTGATGATATTGTCTAGCTCCCTACAGGCCACATCAGTTTAACTTGCTCTAGCTAGAGCTTTGAAATTGTCCCCCTCATGAGATGATGCTTCTTGGAAACTAGGTTGTCTTCCAGGTGTTGAGAGGAATTACTGACTTGTTTGGTGCTGGCTGCCCTAATGCAGTTCTGCACAGATCCTGTGACTGATTAAAGTGTGTCAGAAAATTATCAATGCTCCAAGTGTGGTTTGGCTTACATTTGAGTCTGGGTGAGCTCCAAACTCTGGTTCTAGGAAAATTCACCAGTAAATCAATCACAAAGTGTATTAATTATGCCAACATACACTCTTGATTTCTGGGATAGTGAACTGTCTCTGATCATGATCCACAGCTCTGGAGACACTGCTGATGTGGTCTGTCATCTGAGCACTTGGATCGTGGTAGCTTGTCACACTTTCAGCTCAGTGGGCTCTTGCTTTAATCACCTGTAAATGCCAAAATACTGATGGAATCTGTTTATATGGGTTATACTGGTCTATACTGAGCCAGCATAAACTGGCAATGTGTGAATCAAAGCAGACCTGGGTGAGGATGCAGTTGCTTGAAGCCTATGTCTGTTGGCATCCTGCACTAGTTAACTTCAGTGAGTGTAGTTTTCCTATCAGGTTGTTCAAACAGATGCTCTATGAGTGTAGAAGAGATCTATTTCTGGAAAATGAAGTGGGAGTTGGTAGAGTGGAGGGAAGAGAAATGGCAATCAGAATTCCCATACTTTATCCTAAAGGCTGAATTCCCACGTCTGGCTGAGAAGAGAAGCAAATGCTTTCTAGACCCAGGAGGCTCAGCATTCCCCAAAACAGAGTGATTTATTTTTAATTCTGATAGTTCACTGGAGCTCTTAAACAAAAAGAGCAGTGACAGTTTTATTATACTACTTAGAAATAAAGGCAGCAAGCTTTGGGCAATGCTGAGGTTGAAAAACCTGGAGAGCTGTAGGAAGGGAGGGCAGCTTCATCCAGACATTTGACCCCTGCTGAGTCCAGCCCAGCCAGAGCATGGCCTGAATTGCAGGGGCAGCACCCAGAGGCAAGGTTTGACTCTGGCTGGAAATCTGTGTTGAACAGCACGGGATTTCACATTTGTGTTTCTTTGGACTGGCTACGTCAGCCTTCCTTCAATTCTTTGGCCTAAATAACGACATCCCCTAGGCTTATATGCTGGGGTTTTTTTCATTTGCTGCTGATACCGTTTCAGCTGTGGTCAGTCTTTTATTCTTGTGGTGGTTGGCTATGGCTCCCACAGGAATGCCAAAGCCGTGGGGACTGACAGGAGCACGGATGGGTGTTGAGAGCAGAGAATGGTGCTTGTGTGAGAGGGGTTGAAGATCATAAATAGGGTGTCCTATTAGTGCTCTGCACTAGATTGGGCTATCCTTGCAGTTAACGTAGGCTGTTGGCTGTTCCTTTGGGACTGGTGTTGCCCCAAAACCAGGACAAAAGCCATGGACTGTTGGGCACCACTTCCAGATCACACATTCCTACACCTTTGGCTGATCAGTGTCTCCATTAAGAAGTGTGTTGGTCTGGATGAGCTCCAATGCTTTTTTTAAGGTATTCTTCTAACATTTAACTTTGAACAGACAACCTCACACTGACACTCCTGATTAGCTACAAAATCTTTGCAGTTTGCTTTTGTTCCCATGCTGGATTTAGGTTTTTGTTGGAAATGCTCTGTTTGCAGCATATGTTCTTGTTTTTCCTGATAAACATGCATGTCTGTTGGCCCACATTTAGATGAGGTGGGAAGGGCCAAATTAATTCCTGGTGTCATTCCAGCATAGTCAATAGGCTGACCACAAGGATCAGACTGGGTCTAAGATTTACACTGGCTTGACTGCAAGTTTTACCAATTTTTATTGGTACATTACTTAAATGTATTTCTGGTGCAATTGATAAAGATGCCTTTGAAATTGCTGATTTGCGATAGAGGAGAGATGTAGAGCTGGTGACTCCTTAGCCAAGCAGACATGCTCACAGTTCCAGGTGCTGATAGCAGTGACGTGGCTGACCCTTGCTCCAGACCAGGGTCTGGACTGTGTTAGTTATTTGGACCATGAAAGATGAGGAGATTCTACCACACTGGAGACATGCTTTATGAAAATGCAGCCAAGTCCTCTGTGGACACTTCAACAAGGACATTTTAACCTTCTCTGATCCTCTAGGCTGAAACCTCTCCAGCTGCTGATGAAATGGTGCTCCTGGGAATGCTTGCTTATCCCAGATGGAATTTCAAATTTTCTTTTCACCCATTGATTGCATGATTGCCTTTCCTCATTCATGCAGTTGCTTTTTGTTGGTTATTCAGAAATGTGCAGGCCTAGTCTGCCATCATACTGACAGAAGGAAGAAAAATGTTCCGTTTTGAATATGGAAAGGGAGTTGCTGCTTAGCACAGACAGAACTGGCTTCTAGATGAAAGAGTCAAATACCAAATTGTTTTGTTTCAGTTTGAGCGGGACAAGCTTTGATCTAGAGGAGATGACTCAGTCAGTAGCAGGGAACAATTCTTTATAGTGCATTTAGAAATAAAACCCAAAGATTTAGGCTGTGATGGTTTTGACACGTCAGTCAGAGTGTATATTATGTGAAAATAAAAACCATAAACATCTGAAATGAAGTGTGGAGGCTTTTCTGAAAAAAGAAAAAAATAAAGCATTACTAGTATTGGTTGCCAAGAGTTTTCTTCAAGTCAGAAAGGACCGGGGGTGGGGTAAGATCATTCCTGTTGAGATAGGAATAATGAGCAATGTGGACAAAGCAGGAAGGGGAAAGACTTCCTGCAGTGCAGCTCAAGCCAGAGGTGGGGCCAGGATGAAAACTGGGATCTCTTGGCCTCAAGTCAGGCTCCATAATCCATCTCTGCTGCCCACTCTTCACCCTGCCTCGATGCATCATCCCCTCTGTCACCTCTCACAGCTCTCCGGATCAGAAGGCGGCCGCGGTCAGACCCCGCTCTGTCACTGGGCTGGCTCCAGTTGCACGGAGCAGGGATGGCCACGTTCCTGCTACTGAGCTGCTTTTATCTGGAGCCAGGTGACCGGCCCCGATCAATGCAGCTGTGTTTTGTGGCACTGCAGCTGGCCAAACAAACACAGCTGGAGCACGGCTGGGTCTCTGCGCCTGCCGCACTCACACGCGTGGAGGGAGAGCTGTGTGGCGTGGCCAGGGTCCTGGGGACGTGGTGAAACTCATCTGGCTCCACACAACAGGCTGTTGGCAGTCCCCAGTGTGGAAGGGAAGTGTCACTGGTGCTCATTATTTCTGCAGCTTTATTCTGCATCAAGCCCCTGACCTCTGTTTTGTTCTGTGCCGCTGTCCTGTGTAGGCTAAGAGCAAATGGGTATCTACCTGAAGAATGTGTCTTGGTTCTTTTCCATGGCTGCATGCAGGAGGTGATGGGGGCTTCTTTGGCACGGTTGCCTTGTGAAGTATCTTGCTACTAACTGTTTCTGCTGAGGCTGAGGAGTTCATTTCTCCTTAGTCTCACAATCCCATCTCCTTGCCTGTACGATCTCTGGCATTAGTTCTCCTTCTCACCAGCAGACAGCTCCTGACTTTTTACAAGGTTATTATTGTGCTGGCTTGGCTTGACAGTCTGGACAGCAATGGGAGCAGGATGCTGGGGCAGGGAACCAGTTTGTCGGATAGCAAAGCCCTGTCAAGTGGACTCATGGGATGCTGGAGTTGTGCAGGTCCTTCAGGCCCTGGCAGCAGAACTCACCTGGTCTGCTTTGTAGCCCTGGTCACAGAATTAGTTACAAAATAGGAGTCTAATTAGATGGCCCAAGCTTTGCAGGTTTGGAGGTGACATACCTCCTCCTAGAGAGGGAAAAGATCCTTTAGGTCATCTAGTTTATTCCATGGTCTGGGGAGTGTGCATCTTAGGGTGTTCTCCCTGTCTAAACGCAAAATATTCACAGTGAGGTGACTTACCTCAGTTCTCCTAAGGATTATTCCATGGTCAAGAAGGTCCTGTTACTCTTATGGGTGTGATGTATAAGGGCATCAGATTCCTCATATTAGATGTATATAATGGAAGAGTCAGATAATTTCCTTGCTTGGCATGGCAAACAAAAAGCCATTTTCACTGATGCCAAAGAGGAGCCAGTGTTGTAAGAACTGGAGACGATGTGTCTGTATCAGGGGATGTGCTGAGGATGCAGCTACCCACATTCTGTGCTGTCACCAAATCAGAGCTGTCCTGGCTCTGGGTCACAGCCAGCCTGCGCTCAACAGGCAGTGGCTGTCCTGCTGTAATGTCACCATGCAATTTGTCAGGCTGGTGTGAGTGTGAGAGCAGAGGCTGTGCTTGGAGAGAGGTCAGAAGCTCAAGGCTTGCAAACAGGAAGCATTGAGAGTGTGGCTGGAGGGCAGCAAGGTGCTGGCCAGGCACTGACTGAGCTGCAGGCAGGCCCCAAGGACTATCCATGATGGGAGGGCTCCCTGCTCCTGCTGCATCCCCGGCAGCCCCACTGGCCTCTGGCAGGGTGTGCAGGTGAGGGACTGACCTCTGGCAGGTGGGGAGCACGGCTGAGGGATTGTGTCCCCTCCTCAGGGAGAAAGGAGCAGGGTCACAGGTGCTTTCATCCTGGGCTGTGTGGGAGGGAGATGGCACCTGCTGTCCATCCTACAGTAGGGAGGGCTGAGAGCTGCCAGATGTCATCACATCCTTCTCTTCCTCTTCCAACTTCCCTTTGTACATACCATTATGATGATTTGTTTTGCTGATGCATTTCCAGGAACTAACACCCATTTTCAAAGACCTGCAGAGGCAGAAGGAGTTCATTTCTAAGAAGGAGCCGATGGTTAATTTTATTTTTTTAGTAGTCTTACTGTGGGCAGTGGCTCTCCTGCCACAGAAAACACTTCTTCAACCCAGGGATCCTTCTTTTAGATTATGTCTTTCCCCTAAATCCCAGTCTTTTGAGTAGAATAGTTTTAAATGTGTTTTTGATGCTCTGGTGCTCCAGTGTACCCCTGTCTTGAGTGCACAGAACTGTCTTTGCTTTAAAAGAGGATTGTGAAAATTAATGGCTTTACCCAGTGGCACTGCATGAATGTTAAAGGAAAAATGTCTTCTTGTGAGTAGCACTGGAAATGTGTGTGTTATCACAGAAGCTGGAAATGTGGGCTCCAGTCCTCCATTAAATGGCTCAAAGAACAAAAAAACCAGAGGTGGTACTGAGTGTATCCCAAGTGAAGCTGCTGAGGGACCGTGACAGTTTTACAGAGATTCCTGTCTGTTGGGTGGGACACATGCAGTGAGAACTTTCATCTGCAGCAATAAAACTAGAACCTTTACAATCAGCTGGGTTTTTGGACAACTTTCAGGTCTCAAAAAATTGATGTTTATGAATTATAAGTAACAGTATATGTACCTATAGACTTGGGTGCTGTAATGTTTATTAGCTGCTCTTAATGTATGCAGTAACAAAATGTAACTTCATTCCAGAACTGGTGGCAATCCTCAAAACTGTAGAGGTGTTCATACTGCAGTATGGTTGTGGAGGTCTCTTAGATGGAAGGAAACTCATGTGATAAATGTATCAGGAAACAAGCATAAAAAAAGACTGTAGAAATTTCTGCTTGCAGCAAAGGCCATACTTTTTAAGCATAGGACAAAGAGATAATAAATTATAAATTCAGCAGGGAACAAGGAACTCATGTAGCAACTGCAAAAGATCCAAACATATGGAAAATTCAATTCTGTGGGGAATTAAGTCACTATTATGTAATCAGGATCAATGGAAATTAGCTGATGTCAGTATTGGACTGGCTTAATGCATGGGTGGAAAATTGTGTTGTTTCAGAGAGACCTGCTAATAGGAGTGGAAGCTCCATGTATGTTGTGTGTCCATTAGCTTTTGGGTTTTTTTAGCTTAGGAGGGGCCTGATCCAAACCCAGCAGAAGTAAATAAGCTTTCCACTAACCTGAAACTCATTTGGGGTCTGAATGTAGAAGATCTGTATGAGGTGGCAAAGAGTAAAAGCCCGGGATGCACATGTGCCTCATACTGGCTGTTCAGGGTGAAACTTACCCTGTTTCCCCCTCTGTCAGAACCTTTTGCACTGCAGGTTACCTGTCTGTCCCTCCAGGCTGGGCCTTGCAGCCTCGGTGCAACTTCGTAAAGCTCCTGCCCAGGTGGGGCCCAAACTCCCAAGCTGTGGGCTGGAAGGGGCTGTACCTGTCACAAGGAGAGAGTGCTGTCCCCTGTGCCCAGGGCAGGGAACTCCAGACATGTTGCACACTGACACCACTGCAGAACTGCCCAAAGACCTTCCTGTGGCATGACTGTGATCCTGTGAGACAGAGCATGTGGTGGGGAAAGCATGCAGAGCAGAAGAAAAGCTCCTGGAGGAGGGTAGGCAGCCTCAGCACCTGGCAGGGTCCTGTGCCTGGTGTTCTGTTGTGGCAGGGCTTGGCAGCAGCAGCAGTCTTGGAGCTTGTCCCTGAAAATGAGCCATCATTAGCCTGGCAGCTGTGCAGGGAGCAGCAGAACCTGCTCCTTGGCATGAGCACGCTCTAGTTGGTGTTCCTGTCCTTGGGAAGGAGGGGCAGCGCTGCATCGTCCTGGGTGTGCATGTGTGTGCTCTGGCCAGTGCGAGAGAACTGGCAGCACAGGAGGGCACCATGCCTAAGCCTTCCTCCTGGAAAAGGTGCCTGGGTTCAGCAGGAGCACTCCTTCTTTGGCCACTGGCTGTCAGGCACTTTGCTGGTCCCGAGAATCCAGCCAAGCATCCTTGCTGCTGGTTTGAGAGCCATGAATGTTTTCTGGGGGGTGTTTGGGGATTTCGTGGGGATTTTGTATGGTTGGTTGGTTGGGTTTTGATGATTGTTTTCTTTTCTGGCTTGTAAGTGAGGATACTGGGAAGGACACAGCATGTAAGGATTCAGTGAGAAGTGCATGCTCTGGGTACTTTGGACACTGTGACAGTGATCAGGACACTGCACTGGGACTTACTGAAGCCGTGTTTGAGTGATGAGCATCAGGCACATACTAACTAGAAGAGACCTTGTGGTGGGAAGCAATGGGCTTCATGGGAGACTTTTCCCCACATGAAATAGGTTTGATATTCTGGAGTGTTACTGTGTATAAAAACATGCCTCTGAATCAACAAATTAGGGAAAAATGTCAGCTGTTACATGTTAGTGGATGGAGCTGTCACATGAACCGAGTGTGTGGGTGGTTTCGAATTGGGAGATGCCAGAGGTAGGGAGAGGAATGAGATAAAAAGTGGTGGGAAAGTCTGACCTTGACAGTTTCCAGTCCAGTGAGAGCCTGAAGAGCAGGTTGGAGTGAGTGAGGTTTCTAAGTGGGTCATCACAGTGGAGGACCTGAGTTGCTAAACACTTCTCAGGCCCTGGAAAGGGGAGCTGCAGTACCTGCTCTTCCCTAGCCAGGCACTTCTGCTGGTTGCTCTGTGCTGGCTCTGACAGTCAGACCACCCTCTGAGCTGATTCATCTGGCCAACCTAATGGGAAAAAACACCCACAAAACAAAACAAAACCCAAATCCTTTTGTTGCTGCCTATATCTTCCCCCGAATGAGAATTGATGTGGCTCTTCATCGGCTCAGGGTAGACACCATTGTAAGTGCAGGGAACAGCTGAAGCTATGTAACCAAAGACAGGGAAGAGGACAGAGTAGCACATGGATCTTGGTAGTTCTATGGGTTCCTTGTCTGGAAGGTTTATGGGTCTGTGAAATAACCTTGGTGTTTCCCGAAGTGAATTTATTGAAAAGATACAAAGGGGACTATGACGTGAAGAGAGCAAACAGTTCTTCCTTAGACATTTCTTTTGCATTACTAAAAAGCCTGTTTATCTTAACTCAGGAAATACTCTCTGTGATATGGAATAATCCCTCTTAAAATTATATTAGAGAGGTGAAGACACCCTTGGATTTTTGAGCAATGTTAAAGTGATTGTGTCTCCTTCCTGCCCAGCAGCTTTGCAGATTCATTGAAACCTGGCCAGTGTCTTTCCTGAGAAACAGCTGCTCAGAAATTTGGGAGGAAAAATATTTTATTCCTCACATTCTGTTGGATTTGAAGCTCACCAGCTGTTTGAGAAGCCTGCCAAGGCTCCACACTCCTGTGGAAATGTACAGTAACTGGGCATAAGTAGCTCTAAGCCCTTTTTGGACTTTGGGGTGAAAATGTCTTAATGCTGGGAAGCTGCTGAATGTCTTTTTCAATATAGAAATAAATCAGAGGGAATTGTGCTGCCTTTGCCAACAAATAAACTCATTTTGAGGAATTTACTGTCCCTGTTTCTACAGGACCTCTTATGCTCTGCCTGTTGGCTGGAGCTGTCCAAGCCCTCCAAGGTCCTCATGATGTTAATGTCTGAGTTTAAAATACAATTTTCAATGTTTTTTTCCCTGAAAAACTGCTTCTTAAATTACATTTTTGAGTGATCGAATACATAATCTGTGTTATTTCCATCTGAGAACCAAATTCTCACTATATTGGTGAAAGTATCTGACTGAGTTCAAGGAAACTAGGCTTTAGATCTAGCAGGCTGGGTTAAACCAGGAAAGACAAACAGAAGATCTCTGTCAAAATGACTGTGCTAGCAAATACAATTTCTGTGTTTCCCTGAGTAAACTATTCTGATTCGCTTTTTTTCAGCTCTCTTCCCACCCACAACATGGAGAAAAGTTTATATGAAGTATTTTGACTGCTGTAAAGCAAGTATTTTGTTAGGTGTAAATTGAAAAGAAATACGTTTTCCCCATCCTTAAAGCCTGTCTCTGGATGGAAAACTGGATATTTCCCAGCTTGGGATGCAGTGGGGGTACTTGGCCATGGGGTGGTCTTGTTCAGCTCAAATGTGTGCCCAGGTTAGGATGTTATGGTCCAAGAGGGTGGGCTAGTAGATAAGTAAAGAACTGGCTAAATTTTGGGGCTGAAGAAGAAAAAGATTGTGGTTCGTGCTCTGCCTGAACTCCTGCCATCAGGGGGTGGGGAGAGGGCCCTTGCCCAGGGGGGAGTGGTTGAAGGCCATTTGAGCTGTGTTTAGCCATTTTGTGAGTCCTGCATGCACATCAGGACAGAAAACCCAAGACTGCTCTCATTTGTCGCCAGGAGCTGCTCGTGCGTGGTTTTACAGTGGGATAAAGATTGTGGAGGCTGTCAGTATAGCAGAGGCTCTCCAAGCTGACTTCCCTCCTCTGGCTGGAATAGGTCAGTCTGCTTGTAGCAACCCTGTCCATCCGTGAAACTCAGATCAAGGCTTCTTTAATGGAGAGTGAATTGTTCTCTTGGGATGAAGCTCAGGCAAGAGGCCAAGAACCCAAGACTTTAACAAAGAAGCATGTAACAAAGAATAGTGACTTAACCTGTTTGTATGATTTTTGTATACACTATACAAATCTCCTGAACAAGATGTTCCTCTAACCCCATGGAAAGGAAGGCCAAGAGAGAAAGTCTGATGCATTAGTGGGAGGCATTCAGATGCTGCCAGGGTTGTGTGATGTAACTTGACACAGTGCCAGCGTTTCTGCTGTAAACTGAATGCAGGTGAATGCTGATTAAAATGAGCCTGCACAGTATCTATCTACTGCATCTGTTGTTTGGTTTAAGGCAGCATCTAGAAATACAGGTGAGGGAACCAGATTCTGTCTGTCAGATGATATATGGGTATTCTTATCTCTGTATTTTCATCCTGAAACAGAAATACAAACAACCCATAGATACATGCTGTTGCTCGCTCTAAATAACCCCAAACACACCTTACTACTTAGGTTTGGGTTTTGATGAGCAGACAGCTTGGGAAAATGTTGGCTTTATTTATTACACCCTATCCTGTCACAGTCTTGATGTGTGTAAAACTCCAACAACAAGCTTGGTAAATGAAGAGAGAGCAGTTGGTGTTTAGTGACTTTATTTCAACACTTCCCTGTAATCCTCCTAGGCAAACCAGTGAAGTACAAGCCCAAGAAGTGGATGGTGAAGTGAGGCAAAAACTGGCTGAACTGCCATGCTCAATGGAGTGTAACTGGAGACACAAAATCCAGCTGGAGGCCAGTCACTTCTCCACCTCTCTGCATTAGTGACCTGGTTGAAGGGGCAGTTTTGTAGATAACACCAAACTAGGAGGGGTGGCGGATGCACCAGACGGCTGTGCTGATGTTAGGAAGGGCCTCTCTAGCCTGAAGCAGTGAGCCAGCAGGGATCTCCTGAAGTTCAAGACAGAAAGGCAAACTCCTGCCTTTGGGGAGGGATGACCCCAGGTGCCTGTAAGTGCTGGGCCAGCCAGCTGCAATGCACTTTTGCAAAAAGCCTCTTGCTGGACACCATGAACATGAGCCAGCAGTGTGCCCCTGTGGCAGCAGGCCAACAGCCTTGGGGGAGCATGCCTTATTCTGGGAGCACACATTAGTCCAGTCCTTACACGTGCTGGTGTTTGATACACCCTCGGTAACAGACGAGGAATTTTTAAACAGAATTGCATGCAAGCCATCCTGCAGTGCTTCTCCGTGGTGGCACAATCTGTGTCAGTCAAGGGAGTTTCAGCTTCTTGGAGCAGGGCCTGTGATCCCGTAAGACATGGCACAGCTGCATGGATGAACACCCATCCCATCCCACTGGATCTGCTTTTGAAACACTCCAGGTATCTGTGAATTTGTGGCTCTGAAGCTATTCTACAAATGAAAATCTTGAGTGTTGACAGTGTGCTGTCAGGGCTGGAAGATGAGGCTTTTCTGTGCTAATGGATTTACTGCCTCCCTGATTTCCTCGAAGCACTGCTAAATGTGTCATGCAGAAAGGTGGTTTCGTTAGCAGTTCTGCTTGGCTGGGGAAAAACGCTCTATTTATTTGGTTGGTTCAGCATGAAGTCTCTCTTGGCAGGTCAGTCACTTCCCAGGCCCTCCCAAGCTGCTCTTTTCCATTCCTGTGCTGTAAAGGAAAGGTGAGCTCCCACCCCTGGCCAGCTGTGGCTGATGTGGGCAGAGCTGCTGGCCAGGTCATGCTCCAGTCCAGCCAAGCACAGTGTTTGCCATGTTGATCCTCCTTGGCTGCCCTCTACTTTTGTAGGTCTGGAAGTATCCCCAGGATGCTCCTCACCAGAGGATCTGGCACATTAGGGCTCCTACACACTCTAGAGTTCAGCTGGGCAGGAAGGACTTCTAGGGGAAAGGAACATCTGTTACTCCTTAAGTGTGACCACTGTCAAGCTTTCCATCCCTCCAGCAAAGTGGTTCTCAGCCAAAGGCCTGGTAACCTCTGGTTTGTTTCAGGAGGAGAGGGAAGGGGAATAAATCTTCAGGGTGATTTTTTTTTTAAACTGAGGAGATTAGTTTTGTTTTCAGTTACAGTATATTGAGTCAGTGCCTTTGACACCCACAGCTGTGTTGGTGGAAAGCTGCTGGAGGGCCTGGCCAGGCAGAATCCCACGTGTCTGCTGTAGCTCTGTGCAGGATGCACCTTGCAAGGGGGCCTTTCCCAGCCACTCCTGGAGGATGGTCTGTGCTCAGCTGTGCTTCTCCTGTTGGAGCGCTCCTGCTGGAGAGTGTGAGTGTGCCCAGCAAAACAAATGGCATTGTTTTCACATGGTGTAAAACCACTCCCTGCACCTTCCCCTGCACCACTGCCTGTGTCCCGGCTGTGAATCCTGAGGGGAAGCAGGGCTGAGTCATCTGGCTGAGTGTGTATTTATGAAACAGAAGGGCTGCAGCACTGCAGAGGCCGCGAGGAGAGGCCAGCACTCGGATGCTCTTGGCCAGCCATGGTGGTTCCCCCCACACCCTGTTCCTGTCCTTGGGCTTGGTTATTGACCCACATCACCAGGTGTTGGCTGTGAGCTGATCAGTAGGAGCTGATTCAAGGAAGCCATTGATGAGGCATCAAACTGCTGGGCTAATTGGCTTTCTTTTTCCTTACAAAACCTCAAACCTGAGCTCAAGGCAGAAACAAGCATGGAAAAAGCTTGCACAGGGGAAGAGCTTTGAAGATTTGCGATGCTCACAGCTAAGTTGAGCTGGCTGGTTGCACTCACCCCACAGCACCCAAGGTGCTGCTGGGGGATGCCTGTGCGGTTCTGGCCATTTTGGCTGCTTCTTGCCTTGGCTCCAGCCTCCAGCAAGGTAACTTTGATCTCACTCGCGTAAGGGTAAGCAAGAGGGAACACCAGGGCTGCTCCTGGTGGCACTTTGGAGTGGGGTAGCCTGTGCTGTGGCACAGAGGGGCTGAGCCCAGCCTGGTTCTGTTCTCAGGGTTAAGTGGTTGTTTTGCAGCCTCCTGACTTGCCCTTCTATCCCCTTTCCTCCTGGAATAACAAAACCAGAGCAGGGAGGTTTGGTTTATTGTGCCGGGTCTCTCCTTCCACCTGCTCTGGCACCTGATCTTCTCTTAATGAGCAAAGTTGCCTGAGGATGCCATTTACCCAGGAGAGGCAGTTCCCCCTGCACTGTTGGATTGATTTTTTTCTTTTGTGCAAACTGCATGTCCAGCCTTGCTTGCGGGTGCTGTTAATTCTGTCCATGCTTTCTCTGGAAAATCTGGTTTTCAGCAGAAAGACTGTTTGCAAATCTTCCCCCTTCCTGAAAGAAGCAGGGTGAAATGGTTCCTGATCCTGATACTGTGTCACAGAGAAGTAGAGACAGAGCAGGGGAGAAGTAAAGGGTCCTGGTTGGGGATTTGAGGCCAGGGGATTTCTGTTTGTTTGTTTAAGAATGTTTTATTAATTTATTCCTAATCGCATACAGTTCTCACCATTGCTTAGGCTGTGGCTTTCAGCTATCTTGAAATGAAAAGAAAATACATGTTTGTCTTCCAGCACCTTGGGAGCCAAGGGAAGCCTTAACCGGAGCCAAGATGTAACGTGGCAGTACAAACACTAATATCCCATGTTCCCCCAGATTTGTAATTAAAAGCCGATGATTTTCCCAAGGTTACCAGGAGGACACCAGCCTACAGGACCCAGTTGTCTGGCTGCCATAACACTAAACCCGTTCCTATGGCAATGAGCTGATTGCTCTTGGGGTTTGTGCTGATTTTAGGCCTTTTTACTGGTGTTTTTTTTGGTTTTTGGTTTGTATTTTTTTTTTAATGAGTGCTGCAGCACATCTCCCTTCTTCCTGATGCAACCAGGATCTCAGCACAGTTTCTTGGCACTGCAGCATCCTGTAAGGGCTGCGGGCAGTGCCAGGCACTGTGCAGGGGTGTCGTGAGAAGCTGCTCTGTTCCCAGGGGTCCGTCAGATCTGATACCATCCCGGAGATGCACAGGGCCAGTGCAGCTCCAGTGCCTTCTGCAGGGGCCTGGTTCTGCCTCTAGGTTGTTTTTTCTCATAGTATTTTTGTCGGAGGAATGCACCTCCTGACCCACTGCTTGCAGTGCTGCCTGGGAGAGCAGAGTGCTGGGAGGGGGGGCGGCCATGCTCCAGCTGTGAGTCGCCAAGCTGCTCCTATTTTGGGAATGGCTGGGTGTTTCCAGGTCCCCTGGGTACGTGCTGAGTGTGCCTTCTTGCCTTTGTCAGTGCTACTTGGACAATAATGAGAACCTGTAAACCAGCTGTGATTTATGATGTTTTTATTAGGTAAGCAAGAGACAAAATACAAAGCAAGAGACCCAGCTCTCCCCTTTCTGCAGAAGGGATGCCTGTTTGAATGGGAAGTGTGCAGGGTGGGCTGTGTTGGTGCAAGTACCAGCCATTTTTTTCATCTGGTTGGTGCTCCTAAACCACACTTCATGTAGCAAGGGAAAGAAAAGTTATTTTTGTCCCATTGAAAATTTGGGTCCTGCTTACTGCCTGGACTGGAGGGTGTAATATGTTAGGAATGAGCTCTGTACATCTCAGGAGCTCCTCTTCTCTCTGTAGCTGGGTTGAATGCTTTGGGAGGTTTCAAACTGACTAAGCACAGGCGTGCTCCTGCCTGCTCTGCTGCTGAGACATCCCTCCCCCAGCCCAAAATGGGCTCAGAACCCACCACAGACTCACTTCAGAGTGAATTGTGAGTGCAGGGATGTGCTGTGAGGGGATGGAGGTAACCATGTGCTTGACATCTTTAGTTGGACCAGGGCCATCAATAAGTCACACCAGTGCTTTGTACAGGTCTGCCCTTCAAGTTGCCAGAAGGTGGGCTTGTTAGTCATGGATTAGAAGAAATAGGTGAATTCAACACAGCCTTCACATCACCCACCCACTGTACTTGGTACATGCAGGGACTACAGGACTTTGTTTCGAGTTATGTGCAAGTCCCCACTGAGCAGGGATAGCCTTGGGAATTGTCCCCTTGGGGCTCTTTAACTCCATCTCCAAGTCCTCCTCTTGCTGAATGACTGTCCCTGTCTCCCACTTCCCATGGCATCCTGAAAAGTTTTAGTCCAGCACAGCTCCCAGCTGAAGTCCTTCTGGAAACCAGATGTGTCAGCTCAGCAAGACATCCTGCCTAAGTATTTCCAAACAGAAGTTCAAGTTGCCTTGTGATTCTTGGTTTGGGTATTGTTTGTTTTTCAACATCGGTTTTCAGTCTTGTGGCTACTCCTGGTAATTCCCAGCTGCTTTGGGTTTTTTGGGCTAATGCAAAAGGGCCATAAACTCTGTCTGGTACTGCAGTTGACAGGAGCTCTAAGGGCTTTGTAACACCCCTCTGGGATGGAGTCACTGGAGCTGCCACGATGAGTCTGGCCCAGGGGAACTCTACTGGTATGAAGAAGTCTGATCCTGGTGTTCCCTGACACAACCAGAAGGTTTTTCTGCATCCTGACCCATCAGGACAGTGATGGGGATTTTTTTATTTTTTTTCTTAGTGAAGCTGCATAGAAGTATTTTTCATGAATGTTCCTCAGGTCCTGGCTGGTATTTCTGATCAAAAACAGCCTTTCAGGTGATGGTAGTGCCCACGAAACCCAGGTCCCCAAGCCTGAGCCTCAGATGTCAATGCCTGTGTTTTGCAGAGGCTCCTACCCCAAGGAATAGTAGCAGCATGTGTATGGGTATATGTGTATATATGTATCTGTAGGGGAGTGACTTAAATGGGAGAAAATGGGAGAGAGAAGCTCCAGAGGAACTGGTGTTAAGTGTGCAGAAGAGTTGTTTTTGGTGCTGCACAATGTGAGCTTGAGTTTGGTCCTTCAATCCCTCCCACCCTTGAGGAGGGTTCCTGTGGGGTTTATTGTTCAAAACAAACAGAATCCCAAAGTTTGGGCTTCCCATTGAACATGGAGTGGTTTGCGGTTTCCTGTTTCAATAAAGTGCAGCTTGCATTTGTTTCACTTTCATCTTGGTTTTTCTCTGGTGCTTTGGAATCCCCAGAGCAGGACATCTGCATCTAATGTGAACTGGGAAATTTCTGCCCTCTCCATTTGTTCCTGCATAAACCTAGAGTTTCCTGATAAAAGAGTATCCCTCTCTGGCCATAAATTCAAACATTTTGGTAGGCTTCAGGGGGCTGCATAGATCTATATGAGATGAAGGTACAGCTCCAGTAGACATCTGTGGTGATTGCAGTACAGCAATACTTGTGCTCCTCCAAGCATTTATGTGCTCTCAAAGGAGTGTTCCTTTCATATGTAAACCATTCTAAACACAGCCTTCCAACTTCCAGTGCAAGTCCAAGAGTACAGGCAGACCAACTCAGCCCATTGAGCTGACACCCAAATCCTGGCACTGACCACAGAGGTGAGCATGCAGCTGCGTGTCCAACTGCCTTTGATTCATGGCTCAAACACCCACATGGCTACCTCTGTACAGCTTTATGGTGGCTTATGGTACCACTGATACCTCCTGGAGCACATTTTGAAGTGGTGTCTTCACTTCCACAGCAAGATGCTTTGCCAGTCTGCCACTATGTCCCAAAATGTGGTACCCTGTGTAGACCTTCTTGTGAGGAGTAGCTGCATTTGTACAAAGATTGTTCTTTTTCCCTCAAAACTGGGCCAGGAGTTTGGGAAGGAAAGTCCCCATGAGGCATAAGTGACATCATAAAGTGAAAACTTTTATTCCTTTGAGATTATGGTTGCACCCACAAGCCTGAGGCAGATGGAATCCAAGACAGCTTGAGCTAAATACATAACGAACATTTGAATGCCAAGACAATTTTCAGTAAATACTTTGTGTTATGACATCCTGTGAGCTTCCTCAGAGTGTTACTGGAAGCCTGTTTAAGCTTGCCCAACCCCCAGCAATTTTTTTTTTTTTTTTTGGCCCACTTGACAGGTGAGCAATCTGAGAGCCTTAACTGCAGTGACCCCCTGAGCTGGGAGCGGGGCGGTCGGGAGGGACCGGCTGTGCCAGCTGCTGCCGCTGGAGCTCATTCCTCCAACCTGACTCACCATATCTCACCTGCACCTGGTGAGACAACAGAGCCCTGTCTGGCTTTGGAGAGCTGTTTGACTCATTTTAATTGCCTCTGTCACTGTTTGAATATCAACTGTTGAGTCTCTACTGTAGGGGAAAAGTTCAAGAAAATGGGCATTAATGTCTTCAGGTAGAGAACAGATGTTGGGAACAAATGGCCCTGGTAGAACACTAGCCTTGGCTTCACTCCAAAGCTGCACTTCTGCTCTTGGATTTTATTGCAGACCTCTAGCTTTGGCCTTTGCTTTCCCAGAAGCATTAGGACTTCCTGGTGGAAGGGACTAAGTTCTGGTTTTGTTGTGAACTGCTTCAGCTTGCTGGAGAAAACCAGAACAGACACTTCTGCTGTGATTTTGCTGTTGCAGCCTCGCATTTGGGAGGTGAATCACCAGTTCAAAGCCTCCATAGCAGATATCTCAAAGCATCAGAAATTTAGCAGTGATCCTCGGTGACTGGAAACCATTGAGTTTTGTGTGCAGATTGATCTCTGAGTAACATCACACCTCTCCAGCTGGAGCAGTGCTCTTGACCTGGCAGGTCACTCACAGGCAGAGCAAACATTGGTGCTCACTAACCCTGCAAGCCTTTGAAGCCTTTGCTTCCAAAAAAAAAACATCCAACCTTGCGATGAAGGAAGATAAACTGTGCTGTGTACAAAACCCCTTGTCTAAGAAATGTCTTATCTCTGAGTGGTTTGCAGAAACCCTCTCCTCTTTGGGAATGATAAAAGCAAGACAGCTATTAATAAGCTGAAAAGAGAAATGGGAGCAGGAGACATCTAGCTTTTGATGGTAGCATCTTTCTCATGTTTTCAACAACTGTAAGGGTTTTCTGTGAAAGTGTTTTGAGACAGAGATATTCATGAAACTGCATTTCCAATGTGGGCTAGAGAGAGATGGGAAAGCTAAAGAAACTTTTTTGGCAGCAGTTCATCTTTCTTAGCCTAGTGTACTTGTCCAATCTGTGTCCCTTTTAAATTCTAATTACTTCCTCAGGCACCACAAACACTCTGGCCTTGTCGCTTCTCCTTTTGAAGTTTGCTTCTCATAATGCAGCCTCTTCTGAAGCGCTCATGCTGTCGGTCAGCTAACTAGTCCAAAACATTCCCCTGCTTCAAAATCACTTAATTCTCTTCCAAATACAAAGAACGGCTTTCCTGTTGCTGCCTGCTGACTCATGTGAGAAAGGTAGTGTGCCTTGTGTCAGCCAGGAGAGCAAGTTCCTGCAGGCACCTCAAATGGGGCAGAAAAATCTGAAAACAGTGATGGCCAAGGTGGGAAGCAGAGGTTTGGATGCAGTGAGGTGTGTTAAGGGAAAAACACGTCTTGGTGGAAGCAGAATCTGAGTGTCGGAGAGTGCTGGGTGTGTATCCTTGCCAAGGTTATGTTATGAGCCATTGCTGGATTTGTATGCTTTGACCTAAAAGGCTGCCTGTGATGAAGGGCAAATGAAGAAAGTGGACTTCTGCAAAATCCCTAAAATATTTAACTGTACAGTAGCCTTTTTCAGGTCTGCAGGACAAACTTAGCAAGCATTCCCAAAGCTGACTGTGCAGTTTGCTGGAGATAGTTCCAGCAGCAGAGAGAGAGAGCTCATGAGCCCTGTGCTGTCCCAAGGTGCTGTTTCCAGCACCTGAGCGTGGTCTCTGCATGGTGCTGCACTGTGTGAGCACACCAGCCAGCCCAGGGCAGGGTGGAGATGATGTGGCATTGAGGGATATGGCTGTCACAGGTGTTTTTCTTGCCTGGCTTTCCTTCCACTCCCTTTATCCCCCACTACATCTGCCTGCACCTAGCAAGGGATGGGCTCCCTGGTCCTTACTGAGGGCTCTTGGCCTGTGTCAGGGATTTTACTTTTGCTGCATTATACCAACACTCAACACTGACCCTCAAATGCCCCTTTGATGTGCTACTGAGGCAGGCACACAAAGGATGTGGGTGAAATGTGCTGGAGCGCTGCCTCCAGAGAGCTCTGGGTGAGGATGGATAGCCATGGGTAGGGAAAGTGAAATGTATTATTTCGTTGCTGAGAGGTTCCTATCGGTCCAGTTTCTCTTCAGTATCTCTGAAACAGTTTCCTGCACTTTCCTTGCCTCTCAGGAGGGGGAATTGGTAGAAGCATAAGTAGGCACATCCCACATGGAAATTTCCAACAGGTGTTACTCAAAATGGAGAGGAAATTTAGAGTGTGCATTTCTTGAATGCCATGATGAAGGAATTTGATGGCCTGAACAGCCCTTGAGAGCTTGGCAGCTCTTGTGCCTGTGGTTTTGGTCTGCAGTTTGTACAGTGTGACCTGCTTAGCAGCATACCCAGGTGGCTGTGACACATGTCCCTGCTGAAGGCTGAGCTGGTCACTGCTCCCTGCCCTCTCCACCTGGCTGCCAGGACAAGCACTTTTCCCCTTTGGGTAGTTTTTCCCACAGGTGAGTATGGGGAGGCAGCAAACTCCTGCTGGTGTCAGTGTGAGAGAAATCACTGTCCTTGGGGTGACTGCCTGAAAGAAACGTTTTTGGGGACAAACAAAAGATTGTCTGTTTCCCGTAGTAACCAAAGGTAAGCCATGAAGGACCAGGCCCCACGACACGCAGGAGCTTCTCAGTGGAACACAAAGAGACACGTGGTAGTTATATCCCAGTTGCTGTTTGAGGTGGGACTCTGGGTGGGAGAGCTCCTGCTTCTTACACTCTGCAGCAGCACAGAAGATGGGGCAGCCTCCAGAGAAGATTAATTCAAATCCTTTCAGTTAGGGGAGGGATCTGAAGCCACCTCATCACTTTGGAAGTAAGGATGAGATGACAACTGCACCAAGGATCTAGCCTCCTCCCGCCCACTCTATTTTTTGTCTCTTTTCCTGAAATAAATGAGTGAAATCAATGTTATTGTTGCTTTATGTTACAAATGCCCACACTTTTTATTGTTTTCACTTCTTCTGCAACAAAATATGCCTAGTCCTAGAAATGGGGAGTGTTTTCTCAGTCATTTGTCTTTCCTTTCCTTCACCTGCCTGTTTCTTTATTAGAAAGGCTGGGCAAACATAGCAATAAAGCGAATGAAATTGCAACAAACCACAACAGAAGCAATCCTTGTGTTTTTCTTAACCTGAGAAGATTGAAAGTCTCTGTGGCTTTGGCTGGGGCTTAAGCTCAGAATTGGTGTAAGGAAAGTCAAAAGGGTGAGTATAGGCTGGCAGTGGCAGCCTGTGATCTCTCTTAAGCCATGTCCAAGATGTACTGCTCCCTAAACAGGTAGGCAGAGTGCTATCTCTGCCTCCTCTTTTGCTTTGGGCCTTCAAGGTCAGCAGTTTTGTCTGCACAGCAGGAAGGCTGCTGGGCTGGCTGTGGCTTAGCAGCTGGCACCGGTGAGGATATGCATCTCTTTATGCCTGTGAGTACTAGAAAACTGTCTCGAGGGCAGGTCATGCATGCAGGATGCTCCTCGTGTCCTGACTGAGTTGTTTCCAGAGCTGCAGGCAGAGTGGTGGCCTAGCCAGGCTGCACTTAGCACTGAGTAAACAGAGAGTTCCTTCCAAGTTATTACTTTCATTAAAGGTTATTAATTCACTAGTGCCAACGCTGAACTCTATTCCATTCATGTTCTGGATGGAAAACAGAGCAGTGTGGTTTGGAGTGAGGGTGGCTTGGCCTGCCCCAACTGCAGGGAGCCAGGCGTGAGCTGCTGATCCCAAACCACTGCTCCACAAATGATCCTTAGGTACCAAGGATGACATAAGTGTGTATTAGCATATAATGCTGAGGAAAGAGCAATGCCAGGCTGGGTAGGTTATAGCCAAGCTACAGGGATGCCTCCAAAGTGTGTTAAGAGGGAGATGAAAGAGTCAAAAGGGCATTAGAAAAGCTCCAAGGAAGCTGAATTTCCTGGAAAGGCTTGACCTCATTCATCAGCAGTTAGTTGTCACAAATTTTCTGCTGAAATGATAAATGAAAATAATGATCTAACTTTTAAATCTGTGACAGGATTAGTGATACCTTTGGCATATTTATGTAATGGGTTTCAGAGGTTTAATTCAGACTGTTGTTCCCAGTCTGGGTAACTGGCTCTCATTCAGGTAAACAAAGTGCAAGACAGACAAAGTAAGGAACTCTTTTTTATCCTGTAAATGGTTGTTTGCTGGTTTAAGAGCTGTCTTTCATTTCCCATGCCTCACAGTCAGGATAGAAAGGGAGAAGTTTTCCAATTCACATGGAAAAAAAAAGAAATACCAGTCTTTGTCCTGGTTTTCCACTGGATCAGCCCCCCTGGGCTGCTGCCAGGCCCTCCTGGGGAGGGTGGCAGAGGTGCCATGGGGTTGTCTTGTCCTGAGGCTCCTCTTTCCCCAGGGCATCTCTGTGAGCCTTACTTGCTGCTGCTTGGAGATGAGCTCAAGTTCAGCGTGCAGGTGGTAAATCAAAGTCTATTTCTCAGTCTTGACAGAATTTTGGGTGCTCTACCTTGCCTTATAAGAGGCTTCCCCATGCAGTAAAGCATCCATGGGCAGTGGGACAGGGCTGTCACCATGAGTCAAACCAGGAGCTGTCCATTGGGTCACTGCAGAAGTTGTTTATCTCAGCAGGTAAATGTCATGGGTTCCTGTGATCCGTGCTCCGTGAGTCACATCACACCATGTGGGGCCTGGATGTGTAGGGAGACAAATGGGAGCTGGTGTGTCTCCTCCTGCCACTTGTGGTGTGCAGCTCCAGTAATGCCACCTGTGTTTTAGTAGGACATGTTTCTGCCACGTGGATGGACCTGTGCTGGGAGATTAATGTGTGTGCAGCCATTGCATAAATTGGGTGGCCTGGGAAAGGTTCTCTTCTGAGCATCCTCCCCATGAGTGACACTTGTTTTGCCCAAGGCCACCAATACTTGTTTTTATGAGTGTTGGTCAAAGAAGCTCCACTAAGAAAATGTATTTGGGAGTTTCTTGGCAACATGGATTAATAACACAGATGACAAATGGCACCAAAGACATGAATCCCATTTGAAAGCTGTTGAATGATGAAAGTGATGTTTGGGGTGTGAAGCAGGGCAGAGCCTCTTTTTCTCTGGCCATCACTGCAGCATTAGGACAAAACTGGTGTTTCCTCACAGAGCATACATGTCTTGAAACAGCTCATGTGGTGCCCAGCTGCCTTGGAAATCCATAGCAAACAGGAGAGCTGCCTGCTCCTGGGAGGCTGCTCTGCCACCCTGACTTCAGGGAAATGTCATTTCAGAGGTGTGGGAGAGGAATAAAGGTGGCATCACTTGAATGTAAGAGTGAGGAATGTCCCCAGGTCACCTGGCAGCTGTGCCTTCCCCTCACATGTGGGAGAGTGGTGGGTGGGAGCTGTGGCCTCCTTTGGTGGCAGTACCTGTTGGGAGGTACTCACTGAGCAGTGGTGACTCGTGGCAGGAGAGGGTTTGTAATTTGGCCTCTGTAATATTCCTAAAGTTTATCCTTCTGTGTGTCTTTACCCTAAACTGAAGTATACTGAAGGACAGTTTGCTTTGAATCTTGTTGGTAAGGAGTGTGAACTTTGGTTCTTAGTGATGTCTATAGATTGGGGAGTTTTGGGGTGGATATTTTTTTGGGGAAGAAGGGTAGGTGGGAGGAGGGTGTATATTGGTACTGCGGTTTTTAGCACTTTTCTCTGCTGATGATTAGACACTGGGTTTCCAGAGGAAAAAAATCTCTGGTTTGAATGTTGCTGCATCAACACTGCTCAGTGCCTCAGCTGCATGATCCTCCCTCCTGGTGTTTAGGCTTCCAGATTACTTTGAGGAAGGTGGATAAGGACTGCATGCAGTGTCTGGACAAGGGATTGAGCAAGATTATTAATAAAGAAATCTATCAATCAATAATGATGTTTCTGTAGGCTCTGCCAGCCTACCCTGATACACTCAGGATACTTTAAAAAGCCTGGTTTTCTCCTGCTCTTGGGTCCACAGCCTGGTGTGGTCATTCTGCTTTTCAGCTGTAGGCACAGAGGCCCAGCCCTGGCTCTTGTGAGCAGTGTGGCTCAAAAAGCCCTTTCTGCAGAGGAAACCACAAGGAAAGACTGGGGACTCCAGGGCTGTGTGTCTGTCTTTGTCTCTGACCCCAGAGCTCTTGCTTTTGCTTTCTCAAACATAATTGCTTTCCCCTTCTGCTATGTTCCTATTGTTTGTTGGAGAAATGATGCCATTAAATCAACAGAGAATGGTGGGAAAATGCTTTGATATGAGGCCTTAGGAGGGCGTGTGCATGTGTATGTGTGTGCTTGTCCTCTCTCAAAAAAAACCAACACAACCCTCTGTGTATCTGGCAGCTTCCTTTAATTTGTGTCTTGCCTGTGAGAGAGAAATCCATCTCAAAATATATTTGGCAGCTAACCTCCTTTATTTGTATTCGAGTGGCACAAACTGTGGGTGTTGTTCCAGGGCTGTCATTCACCATCACTGTGATAGTTAATCTTTCCAGGACCTTGCATTTTCTCACTCATTGTTTTGGGAACGAGGTATCCCAGTCTTCCTTTTTCCATGGGAAAGAGGGGGTCCTGTGGCTATGGGCTCAGCAGGCATGAGGGGCTGTTGTGTGCCTCTATTCTGCTGCTGTTCTGTAATGTGACAGGGATGGAAACGTGCTTTCCTCTGGGTGCAGAGTGATGAGCAGAGATGAGGCAAAGTCTGCCGCAGTCTTTTGACTACAACCATGCTCTAAGAGCCTTGACAAAGACTTCAGCTGAGGTCCAGGGAGTGTATTTTCCCATTCATGGAGCAAAGACTGCGTTAAGGCAGAGGAGAGCAAGGCTGTGCTGAGCAGGCAGCTGTGGGATTCTTTCTTGCATAGGTTCCAGCAGTAGAGTTTGTGGCATTTGGCTGAGTTTTTCTGCGTGTTTCTTTTTCTTGAAGGCAGCTGTTCTATTTGCTCAGCCACCTCTTAGCAGCCCCTTCCTGGGTACAGCTGTGCATTACATTAGACAGCAAACAGCAGATGTGCTTTAAGTTGCAGGTCAGATGGTCACCAACCCCCCTAGGGAAGTCAGCCTCATAGAGTGATGGAGAGGAGAGCAACGCTTCACAAGGCAAAAAACCCCAAACCAACCAACCAACCAACCAACCAACCAACCAACCAACCAACCAACCAACCAACCACCAATCTTAGCTGGAAACTGAAGGAGTAAGGGGGAAAAGCAGCAGAAAAGACTGTGGGGACAGAAGGGAATCAGTGGTGGCAGCTTCAGAGGAAATGGTGTCCCTGCCATGCCACTGTGAGAGTCAACTCTTGGGCTTGGCAGCAAACGTGATTTCTGCTTGGGAATTGTTGGGATTGTTTTCCTCCCTGATGGGAAAGGAGCCCACCAGTCCCTGCTCTTGGAGGCATTTACCTTAAAAACAGTGTCATCTTTAATGCCATGCCCTGCCCTGCCTGACTTGGTCCAACTTTTCTAGTTGACAGGTATCTTAATTTGTATTGATATTACTTACCCTCTTGACTACTGCACTGATGTTTCTTTAGTTGCTTCCCTGCTTTTCCCTAGCTGGGATCTGCCCCAGCAAGACAGATCAGTGTTACTGAACTTGTCTGCGATCTGGTTCCATGCACAGTGAGGCTGTGGCACTTCTTAGGGGGACAGTCTGATCCACCCCAGGTCCCAGTACAGTTTTCCATGGCCCTCTGTGATATGTTCCCATCTGCTGAGGCTGTGAGCATCACTGGGCACCTGAGCACAGACCTGCAGTTTGCAGCCCAGTACAGCTTCGGGGATCTTGTGAGGGATGGGCAGTCTGCTAATGGGGTGTGCTCCAAAGGGAAGAGGTGCCAGCGTCTCTCGGATGTCATCCAACAAATTTGTTTGGCAATGGGGGACCTCCAGTGACTCACCAGTTGCTCTGTCACAGAAAGGCTGAGAGCCTTTGCAAAGAAAGACATCACTGTATGGAGTGTCATACACACACCCTCCATTGCATACCAGATGACCTTTCCAACCCAAACCTTTCTATGATATAACAAAGCAATATGGCACTAAAATGCAAGAGTGCTCAGTAAAATCTCATTGTGACACGATAATTTTCATGGTTTGCTTCTCTTCTATTTCCCTTCTTTTTTTTTTCTTAATTTTTCTTGGATGCTGTTTCCCACCTTCCAGTGGAGGGAAGAGGAGTCTGTTGTTTGCTCAGCTAACTGAAAAAAGCTTTGTGTGCATTTTCTGCTGCTGTTTTGTTAAAGTTCAGAGTTCCTGGGTTGGAGCTGCCACTCTTCAATATGAGTCTTGTTCGAACTTCCAGAGCAGCCCACGCAGAGCTGCTTGGGTTCATCTGTGCAGTTCACAGCCCACAGCCAGCCAAACACATTGTTTGCCTCTGTCCTTCCATGAATCATGCTTTGCAACAAAGACCAGCCTAGTGCTCCCAACCAGAGTGTGAATCCAAGCGGTGCTGCATTTTAGGTACATCAATAGAAGCAGTCTGGGTGGGGGTTTTTTCTTTCTTCTTCTTCCCTGTAAGCACTCATTGTGTCTAAAAATCAGACAGCTTTGTGACAGTGGTCATAACTGTCTGACACTTGTCTGGCTTATTTGGAAAATTCTGATGGGAGTTCTCAAGTTTTACAGTTTTCTTATTTTGAGGGATCTTAGTTTTTGTCTCAGGATTATGAATTTCGCCTTTTGTTTTGCTTAATCTAGCAGTGATTCTCCAATGAGAAAGTTCATTGTTTACCAGAAGCTTAGAGAGGGTTTTTGTGGGTTTTCCTTCCATAAACACAGCACTTCTCATTTTGCTGTGGGGAGATTTCTTTTTTCTACAAATATTTATATATTCATAATTATTTTTCTGTGGGTAAAAAAAACCTTTCAACTGGACAACAGTGGGCTGGGCTTTTTATTCTCTTCCCATGAAAAGCAAGAAGATGGAAGGCTGGCCAGACATTACAGGCTCAAGTGTGGGGAGTAAAGTGTTTCTGATGGTCAAAACCAAGGAAGTAAACCTGGTCTCACTCAGTCTGAGTGCCTTAGTCTTCACTTGCCTGCTTTATTCTGCTCATCACCCTGGGTGAATGCTGGTGGGGCTTCAGTGTGATGGGGATGCTTCTCAGAGGAGCAGCTTTCTGGGGTTCAACAGAGATATTGCTTCTTCTCAGTGTATTTGAGTGATCCATTTACCACCTGTCTTTCCCTGCGCTGTGCTGCCAAAGCCAGCAGCATCCAGAGCTTGGCAGAGCAGCTGCATCCACTGCAGAGGGGCCAAAGCATTCTTTTTCATTTTCTTTGCTGTTCCTGTGCACAGCCCTGCAGCAGGGTGAGGAGGGTTGGTTTGTCCGACGAAGGATCTGCTCTGCAGTTTTGGAAGGTGGCCCAGTGCTGGGGTCATCCAGCTGTTACAGCTGTCACCATCCACACATCTGCCTTTCCTCACAGCTGGGGAGAATGGCCTTCTCTAGCTGTAACCGTGGGTGACTTTTCCCTCTTGCAAAGCCCAACTGTTACTGTAAGACTCCAAATTAGCCAAGGAGGCCTGGGCTGGGTCCTCCTGCTCTTCTGACAGCACTTGCTATTCAGCAGCCTGAATGCTGCCTCTGTGCCTGCCTGTCCTCTCTGCACGCTCCTCAGCTGCCCTATTCATTTTAGGCAGCGAAGGAAAAAAAGAAACCAGGGCTAGAAAGGAACTGCTTTCTGCCAGAGCAGCCCCTGGGGAATCCCAGTGCTGCCAGCCAGGGCTGGTCAGTGGGAAATGGGGGCTGAAAGGCTGCCATGGGGTGGATGTAGGGCATGGAGGAGGCAGTCTGGGGAGGCTGTCCATGAGCAGGTACCTCAAGATACTCCTCAGGAACCCCTCTGCTCCTGGGGACTGGCTCCTTCTTGAATTGCAGTGCAGTTATCAGTTCTCCTGTCTGTGGAGACCCCAAGGTTTTTGAAGGAAAAAGCTCGGCATGGCACAGGCTGCAGGTATTTACCTGGTGCCTGAATGTTGTTTGTCAGCAGCCTGGCTGGAAGGCTGGGAAGGGTGAAGCCAAAAGTACCAAACCGAGACTCTGCTTTGGGCAGGATCTCCCAGCTCTTTGGGATCCATGGATGGGGGTTGGAAACAAAATCTGCAGGCTGGGACCTGGGCAAGCTACTTTATATTCCTGATCTGCTGAGAATATGTCCATATCCTTGGAAAAATCACCTAATCTCCCAATGCCTTAGTTTCCTGTTAGCAAATGATACTCCTTATCTTTCACCTCTCATCTCAGCAGAGGAAAGAGTTTTTCTTTAGTGTATATCTCATTACAGTTCTTTGTCCAGTGACTGGGGCCCCTCTACCTTGATAAAATAAGTAATTGAATTTAGATTAAATGGTCTAATACAATCCTTCCCAGTGGTTACTGAAACACTTGAATGAAAGTTCATTCAGAGCCTGTCTTTCCATTTCCTCATAAGGCCAAGACATGAAGTAATTAGATGTAGACGTAGGTTGTTATTGTTACACAATGACAGAGATCAGTGGTTATTGGTAGGAATGGCTTTTATAATCTAGTTTAATGGTCATTTACCTTTCAGTGACCTTCGTGTCAGGCAAAATTGGCAGCTCTTTTGCAAGGAATGTGCTTCTTCAATGAGGGCTTTGCAAGCTGTTTCATTTTTGGCCCTAGCTTCACATGAACTAGGATAGACAGTGCTGCAATGCAAGAGACTTTCAGTCTGCAAAGAAAGACACAGACTCCTGCCAAAAGAAGCCCTTTTCAGTGCTTTCCTGCTGCCACTGAATTGCTGTTGGAACAGATCAGTCGTGTTTAAAGCATCTCTTTGCTTTTTGCTGCAACCAGAGTTGCAGTCTTCAAACTGAGAGAGCCTGTGGTGGTCGGAGGCAGCCCAGGAGTTTCTGCAAAAAGGGTTGCATTGTCTGGGAGCAAAAGAAGGGAGAACATATCTCATCATCCAGTTAAGTGCATGCAAGGAGAAGGAGCTGGTAATTCTGACTGTAACCCCCATCCTGAAAGTCCTTATTACATCAGTAAGGATGTGATGTTTCTATTCACTTTAAAGTACTGTCCTTTCTGTGATGATCAGCCCCTCACTGCAGACGCAACTTACTCACTTTTTCCATTGACTGTGGTGCTCCTACACCTCTTTCCATCGTGTGTTGAGAAATTCCTACAGGTTTTATCCAGTTACTAATGTCTGTTGCCAAGGAGAACATGACATGAGCTGTGTTGTGATTTCTCATGGTACCCCAGGTCTGTGGCCATACTTTGTAGGGAACTGGAGTAGGTCATATCCTGGTGCTTGAGAGGACTGGATTCAGTGCAGGTATTCACAGGGACCTTGGCCAAGCTTCTTAATTTTTCTGACAATCTTAACCTTAGAGGCAATCCCCTGTTTTCTGTGAAGGGGGCTGAATTTTGTAAAATCTACGAAGGTCTTTATTTGAGGTGATGCCAGAAATATTACTTGAGTCACAAAGAAGTGCTGTGAGAGTTCAGAAGAACGATGTAGCTGTGGAAAAAGGTTTTTAAAAAGCACCTGAGAGTTTCTCTGCCTTGTGACTTGGGTTTCTGTCTGCTTCTGATCTCTCATCCTGCTGCTCACAGCCATATGATTTTGCAAATACATTCCTTGCATCTGTAACTATTGCCCTGCAGAGCAGGAATCATCTCTTTATGTACTCTCATTTCTAAACTGCTAAGGAGAGCAAAACCCTTCAGCTTGGAGGGAGAATAATTTGTTTCAGGCTGCTTTGAAAAGCCACCAACCTGGCTTTCCCATGAGTGTGTTCCATACATCACCACCACAGCATGATAGGTCTTCAGCTGAGATCAAGCAGTGACTTCCAGCACTCAGAATCCTGAGATGGCTTGATGTACAAGGTCTCTCAGTTGTTTTTAGTCCTATTGACCTTCTGGGACTTGCTGTGATAGTGGCTTGCACAGAGAATCTTACAGACCCTCATCATATTAATTCATTTTACTTCTCACATTGATCAGTCTCTGGTAAGTATTAGCCTGTTCTCCCTCTGATAGGAGAGAATGAATAGTCAATGGAGTTTATTTTTGCAGGTATCAGGTATAGATTGGGAACGTCCAGCTGAGATCAGAGAGATACTTGCATGGAAGCAGATGGTTTGTATAGTGCTTCTTGCAGAAGAAGGGCAAAATTAATCTCTCTTGAGTCCCTGAAGTTTGAATCCATTGAGGTCTGACAGAGTCTTTCCACTGACCCCCGTGGCCTCAGGATCACATCCTAAATGAGCTGCTTTGAGTCACTGGCAGCCTGAATTCAGCTTTGGTGGGCTGGAAAATGTAACCTACTGTATAGGCTGTGCTATTCATAAGTGCTCAGCCCTGTGTGTGTGCTAGCTGTGGATGCCTGGGAGAAGAATAAAGTCATTTTCTGCCATCTGGGGGTGGAGGAATGGGAATTGTACCCCTTTCCCTGCAAACTCGCTGTCGTGACAAACACGTGGGCTGTGTTGGGGGCTGACCCACTTCTGAAGCTTCAGATTAAGGTTAGGTGTTCTCTCTTCCTTCTGATATCCTCCCTGACACATAAATGTCCTGTCCAGCTGGCCTGACCAGCAGGACCTGACCTCAATTTGAATTTTCTGAAGTGGGCCACTGAAGCAGATGAGTGTAACAAGGCCGTGATTTACCCTGGAGAGGTTTCCTTAAACTTGGAAGGGACAGGGTCCCTGAAGCTTCAGAGAAGCCAGTTGTGAGTAGGTTTGACACCATTCATTGCTTAATGACATCCAGTGTTATTATCAGCAAATGCTACCTGTTTCCTTACAGCTTATGGAAAAAAAGCTGCTGTTTCTTGAAGTGGTTCTTGTTTTCCCTGGGCAAAACAGCAGCTAGCAAAGACATTTGAGTTAACACAGCATGATGCAGGTGTTTTCCATTCCCTACTGCTCCTAAAACAGACCAGAAGAGAATTAATTTGATGTAGAGGGTATAGAATGAAATGTGAATAACTACAGGTTATTCCTGGTTGGTAGGTTCCTCTGGAGCTGTTATTCATTGATCTGGAGTCATTAGACTTTTTTACAGTCAATCAGGTGAAGATTAATTCCGTTTGAGAGCAGTAGGAAGTCTTTTCAATTAATGGCTAGCAACATAAACCTTTACAGTGTAATTTATTTATCAATCTTCTAACATGTATTTACCCCAGGAAGGTTGCCTGGTGGCTTAAGATAGGTAAGATGGTGGTGGCCTTCTCCTGCCCTTAAACAAATGTTCTTAGTGACCTTGGAGCTGGTAGCTCTTTAACTAGAAATGCTCAGATGCTTTCTATTATGAAACCAAAGCATTAACACTTTTCTAGTTCATGGGTGTGAACTGCAACTCACAGGGGTTCCATGAGATCACCCAGGGCAGAAATGCTGTAAGTAAGGAGAATGGAGTATTGCCTCACTTGAGTTATCCCTAAGTTCCTTGGTGGAGGGTGGTGGTGGCCAGCCCAAGCTCCACTGCCCATCTCCTCTGCAGATCCTTAGCACCAGGGAGCGATGGAGAGGGGTAGCAGGGGAGCCTCCAAAGGGGAGGAACAGTCCCAGCTGGCTTTGGCACGTTTTTCCCACACACTGTCATTCTTGCGCTGCGCTTCCTCTCTCCACATAATACTCTGTTATTTCCTCCTCCTGCCCCTGCTGCTAATTAGCCCACGATAAACTCTGGTGTGAACAAAAGCAAGCAATTAAGCGTCTGTTGCTGCAGCGTGAGCGCTGTCAGAGCAGTGATTTGTTGGTGGCAGGGCTGTGCAGCACCTCCTCGGGAGGAAACCAAGCCCATTAGCCTGGCTCAGCCGCTGGTGCTGGGGAGTGGCGTGTCTGAGCTGCCTGCTCTGGGTGTGCAGGGATGTCTTGGGCACAGCAGGGCTTCCTGAGGCTCTGAGAGATGCTGCTGAGTCTTGTGTCTTCAGTTTCACGTGATGCAATGGTCTCTGTGGTCGCTGCCCAAGCAAGGTGGCTTGAGAAGTTACTAAATTGTGATTTATGTATGGGAGGCGGATGTTTTTCTTCTCTTTTTGGAATACACACATAAACATTTTCAAATTAATACAGACAGAGAAATAATGATAGAGTGAAACATAAAATTGTAGAGTGGTTTGTGCTGGAGGGGACCTTCAAGACCACCTAGTTCCAACTTCCTTACCATGGGCCAGGACACCTCCCACTAGACCAGGTTCCCAGGGCCCCACCTCTCCCAAATAAAGAGGAGGCTTAGAAAGAGGAAGTAAAAAGCAGGAGCTGTGGTAGATCCCAAGCCAAAAGAGGTTTGAACGATGCTTGCCAGGACTCTAGGTGCGTGTGTCAAGACCTTGCAAGCTGCTTTCGTGTAATCTCAGCCCTAATGCTCAAAATCTCTCTCGGTTTTCTTTGCTTGAGCAAGAAATCCTGATGGAAGAAGAATAGGTATTTTCATGGGATTTCACTGATGTGTGAATAAACTAAGGAAATTTGGAGATTTTTTGGTTTGGGACCCACTTTCTTTTCAAAGCCAAGGGCAGGGTTCAAGCTGGAAAATTAAATATGAACTATTCTTGGGCAGAAAAAGCAAAGGATGTTGGGAAGCATGGAATTAACATATGTGCTCTTTTGACACACCACCCCAGATGCTTTGCCAACAGTTGTCTCTGTTTCTGTTGTAGCTCTTGAGCAGCTGCTCACAGAACTTGAAGATTTTCTGAGGATACTGGACAAGGAGAACTTGAGCAGCACTGCCGTGGTGAAGAAGAGCTTCCTCTCTGACCTTCTGAAAGTCTACACCAAGTCCAGTGGTACAGATGAGGAAAACCGAGGGTGGGGTGCTGGGCTGTCATGGGAATTGCTGCAGGGTCTTGAAGCAACATTTTCCTGGTGACTGGTGGGAAGAGGAGACATGAAAATTAGAAGGAGAAAATGAAACTGAGTTTATTTTTGTGGTGACCTCTAATTGTTTATGTAAAATTACTATAGTTATGTGTCCAGATTTACAAGCAAAGGATTCCCAAGATTCCTGATCCTTTCTGTTTTCCTTATTAAACCTTAAGTTTATTTAATCCACTTTGTAAGATACACAGGATGTACTGTTTGGCCAAGTTAATGTTTAAGTAGAAATTTTAACTTAAGGAATTTCCTGACTATAAAGCACTTAATTTTTCTGCTTTTTATTATTGCTTGGGATTTTTCCTGCACATTGCCTCAACCAACGTGCTCTCCCCAAATGTGCTCAGCAGAGACACTTTTTACATCTGCCTTTGTGGAAAAACTTAGCAGTGTGAAAGCAACGTTGTGGATTAAGAGTTCACTTTTCCCTTTGTTTGCAGGTGGAGATGAGGAGTATATTTATATGAACAAAGTGACAGTCCACAAACAGCAGGGCGACCAAGAGAAACAAGACAAAGGTAGGGAGCTGAAGATTAATGGTTTCATCATGTCCAACGGGATGATGAAGGCACACAAGGTTAGAGCCTTGCTCTGGCAGCTCTGAGGGCTGAAGCAGCTGCTGGTGTGGAAGGGCCGCTTTCATAACATTCCCTTGGAAATAGTGGTCCTTGCCAACACTGCGAGGTTATTCCTGGAAGTAGCACTTTGGAGGTCGTTATTTTGGGATAAAAATGTTGCCTTCTAAGGCTTGAAGCTCCAGTGTCTGAAATATTTAAGGAAGGGTTCATGCTTTCTTTGGCCACAAAACAAATCACTTTTTGCATCTTTGAGACCTTGAAAGTGTATTTCTTGATGGCTGTGTTGGTGTGCTCTGGCCCAGAGGGTCTGTGTTGTCACAGCCTTGAGAGGAGAGTTCTCAGCCCTCACCAGCTGCAGGGGCAGACCACCTTCATCTCCTGGGGGTGTGAGAGTGCTGCAGAGTAAAAGCCGAGAAATTAAACCTAGATGAAATATTCATTTCCAATTTAGATTTCCGAGGATTTGAATTCGTAACGCGGCAAAGAACATAACTGTCTAAAAATGTTCTTCCTCTTTGAAGTTCACCATGAAAGAGGTTCCTGATAATTGCATGGAGTGAGAGTGTTAGTGACACACATTTCTGTAATGCACACCTAGTCGGGGGCTGATCCTACTCCAGAGTTTCCAGTCCAAAGGGATGAGACAAGGACTCACCAGTGCAGCCTGCTGCTGATGTGCTGGTCCTGCAATAGATGGGATTGCTCCACTTCCACAGTTGTTTGGTTTGGTTTTACTGCTTTGTGGTGGGGTTTTTTGTTTATTTGGTTTGATTTGTTCTTTAAACTACCTGCAGCCAAACTTGGGCTAACATCAAATGCTTCTGAAGACAGGATGTCCTCCCAGACTACACGTGCAGCCCCCGTGTGACCTCCAGACAGGGCCCTCTGGGTGATGCTGTAATGTTCTATAATAGGATCACACAACCTCCCAGTAGCTCCCAGCAGCTGAGCAGCAACAGAAACATCTCTTTATATAAGTTCTCATTTGGGTGGATAAAGAAAAGCTTGCACAGATCCACCATGGTCAAACACAGGGGAAATTTCAGACAATTTATTTTTAGAGGTGGTTCTTTTATTTCAGACTTTTCCCTATCAAGGCCACGACCCTGCCCACTCAGTCACTCCCTGCGGGACCTGGCACTTCTCTCTTTCTGTTTTCAACAACTTCCCTATTCCAAGTAAAACTTCTGAGTTATTTTGAAGTGTTGAAGTCAGTGAGACACACGTATGGGATCTTAACCACAGCTGCAGCTGTGTGTAGAGCCCTGATCCTGCTCTGTAACTGGATGGAGAGGTGCCTGCAGGTTCAGGTTTAGCAGGTGGAGGGGGCCCAAGTGCCCACTGGTGTGATATCGATCTTCCAGTGATTGTGCAACTCCCTCTATCCCTTTCATCTGCTGCAATTCCGTGCCTGTAATGGGATTGGGGACCACACTTTTGTGGCTGAGGCCGACAGCACCTCTTGTGTTCTGCAGAGTTTCTTCCCCACAACAGCTCAAGCATGCTCCAGCAGCACAGGGTGTAATGCTTTCCAAGCTGATAGTACATCAGCTCCAAAAGTCCCCCCTTCAAACTTTAAAATACGCAGTTTCTGCACAAAAATGTGTTTCCCTGCTCCATGTATCTACTTGCAATTTCATCGGTAAGGATTTAAGCAAACAGACACTGCGTTTGAGATGCCTTTTTGTAGCACAGTAATTGAGTTCCCTGCACTGGGGGAGGAAGGCACCACCATTTACTGGATCTCATTTACCTGAGAGACACAGCAGGTCTCTACCCTGTGAGTCCATGGGCCTCTTCAGGGAGCCAAATGCCATCTCCTTCTGGAAGTCAGCACAAAGGGGCAGGAGTCTGGGAGGTGGGACTGATGTGAAGGGCTTGTGGTGTGAACACTGTGGTCCTCTAAGCCCAAAGAGCAGGTGACATTCACTTTTACAAGGAACACAAAGCACAGATAAGTATCAGTTAGTACAGATGTGAATTTTAGCAGGATTTTGGATGGTTTTTCTTTTTCCTCCCCTCTTCTAAATCCTCCTAAAACTGCAGGTTTTAGAGAGACATCTTAATCAGAGGACACCTGCAAAATGTTAATGCTTGTCTAGGGAAAAATATTCCTTCCCTCCCACCCAGTAAGGAAACAGTCTGTGATTTGTGATGCTGGCGGGTGTAGCTGAGAAGGAAGGGGTATGTCCATCATTGCACTGTCTCAGAGGTCATGGGATTTGGGAACTTGTTTGAGGCCACCCAGGAGTTCTGTGGTAGGAGAAAGGGGACTGAACACAAGTTTTCTGAGCCTTCAGTGTACCCTCCAGATACTGAATCACTCTGCTTTCAGCTGCTTGGAAGATGTGACTTTTCAGAGGCAGATACAGATCACCTGGAGCAGTTCTGCTGCTGTGTGCCCATACACATGTTTGGCCTGGGCTGCTTCAAGAGCAGCCCTCCCTTGAGCAGTGATTGCACTTTTGATAAGCCACTGTGCACTCAGCTAGGCAGCCACCTTTGCAGTTTGCCCTGGGAGCAGGGTAGTGCTAGATCCATTTTTTGGGAAAGGCAGCAGAGGAGCAGACAGTCACCGACCTCTCTGCTCGCAGCAGCAGGGATCAGAGCTAGCAAGGACTAAAGTGCCATGGATTTCCAGACACTGTGTAGTGTCTGCCTGTGATGCTTCTCAAGACCTTTTAAAGTCCTTCACAGTTTTCTCTCCAGAAGGAAAAACATGCACTAAAACCAGATGTCAGCTCTTCTGCTGGGTCTCCTAGCACCACATTCCTGACTATGGCCTGAAATGACCATGGTAGCCCTGCCTGTAATTGTCACTCTGCTTCCCACTGAAATAGCATCTTGCTGCTCCAGCAGAGCCCAGGGAAGCAAGTGCTCTGCTGGGAGATGCCACATGACATCTCTGTAATTGTTTCTGCCTTGCAGTGCTGGACCGGAAAAATTCCCTGACCAATGGAGACTCGGGACTGCATTTGTCACCTCCTCAGAAGAGCCTGCCAGACCTCCCCCCTCCAAAGGTAAGCTGTTCACATCCTTTGCTTTTCACTGCCTCAGCCTGGGGCTCTGAACCCCTTGAGGCTTCACTTTTGTCATGTCCTGTGCAGCATGGCTGGGTGGAAAGACCTCTGCCTGTGTATGTTAGTGAAACAGAGTCCTGGTGAGCTTTATTTAAAAAAATAATAATAAAACATTGAACTAGGGATTTCCAGCTGTATGTTTCATGTTTACAAAGACTGTGGGTCCACGTGTGGTTGGTGCAGGTGTTGCAGCTGGATGGTGGCCTGGGGTGGCTGGACAGCCAGAGACCCCTGTGGTTCCCAAAGCTTGTGCACAGATGGAGCAGGAAGCTGTGGGAGCTCCCCGTGGGTGTGCAGGAGCACTGTGAAAACTGGGCTGTGCTCCCTGCCAGGGAGACCCACACCCGTTGCATGGTACTCCAGGCTCAAGAAAGGACAAGTGAGGTTTTCCAAGAAACAGAGGTGGTGATGACTCTCAGCTGTTGCTTTGGAAATCTCTCCTGAGTTGTGAATCAGCTGTGCCAGGGCTGCTGACATGATTTTAGAAAAGCCAGAAATCCCTCAGCTGCAGACTGGTGGGGTGGTCCCTGGGCACTACCAGGAGCTCCCTTGCTAGCAGAACCTTTCTGAGTTTGGTCATTAGCAGAGGTTTGCTCACAGTTGGAGCATCTGGTGGTGTCTGTGCATTGGCTGCTGGTGTTGTTCAGGTTGTGCAGCACACAGCTCTGTGAGGGAGAGTTGCTGGCACTGTAGATTTTTCTGTAGGGCAGCTGTAAGTCAGTTAAATACCATCAGCTCTCAGTGGGATGTTGTCTCTGTGCCAGCAAACCAGGCCAGCTGTCCTAGACACAGGTCATCCTCGAGACCCTGGATGTCACTGTTCAGTAGTTGATGCAATGTGGGAATTGCTGTTAGCTGGGATTTCAGGATGTGAAAGGAAAGGAGGGCAGGGAGCATGCATGGGGGGGAGGAGGAGGAGGATGAGGCATGGAGGAGGATGGGGTGGTGCATCCATCAACCACAAAGGAGGATCTGTTCCTTTCCCAGGAAGGAGGATGCAGGGTGAGGCCCCAGGACTTTTGCCCAGGGGTCTGTGTGGCTCAGCTGGAGATAGCTGGAGGAGCTGGGAAAACAAGGGATAGGATGGAATGCAGCTGACAAACTCTTGGATGCAGCATGATTGCCTGCTGGGAGCTGCTCCAGCCCCAGAGGGCTCTGCCCACACAGATGGCTGGAGCTGGAGTGCCTGGGAGCAGTGGCCAGAGCAGGAATATCTGTTAGCTCTGTATTTCACGGTGGGCAGGAGGTGGAAAGAAGGCAGCACTGGGGAAGCAGCACCCCGGGGGATTTCTCTTGAGCTTGGTGCAGCCCAGCTTTCTGTCCGGGCAATCGGGAAGTTAAATGAGGGAATTAGACAAAAACAATCTCGGGTTTTAGCTGAGAAAGGCACCTGTCTTCTCCCAGACTTGTGCTGGGAATTACCTTCTCCCACCTGCTTACTACTGGAGCTAACCTCCCTTGGACGCAGCAGTCAAGTACCCTCTCACTGTGAGTGTCTGAGTGTCAGTGAGCTTTGGCAGCAAAGATCTGAGTGTCCTTCAAGGAGCGAGGCTGGGGAGAGCTTTAGTGAGTGGAAATTGCTGTTAGGGGGGAAATGGATCTTCCCTGTCTGCATTTGCAGCTCCCAGTGCAGGCAGGAGCCACAGCCACCTGGGCCGTGGAGTATGGAGCACAGCTCCTTGCACAGAACCTGGGAGGTTAGGCAGGAATTCAGATTAGATCTATTTTAGCTCTGCAGACTTTTCTGTGGTTTGGTGACACTCAGGCGCCCTGTGGTGTTGCTCTGTACTTGCCTTTTGAGGCGTGGAAGAAATATGGTGATAAAGCTCTTCACAGCAGATTGTCCCTGGTACCCACTGACACCAGCAGTCATTAGGCAGCCCAACAGGGGTGGCCCACCTGGATCCCACTGATTCCTTTGGATTTGTCCCAAAACAACCTTTAAACAATGAGTTCTGCTGGCCATGGCTCAGACACTGGTGACCTCTCCTCTGCTGCAGCCCTGGCAGCTCTGCCTCTTCCTCTTCCTGCAACCATCCACAGGGAAAAAGTCCTGTGGTACAGATGCAGACACCCAGGGTGGTTATATTTGCATGTTCATTGTGCCATAATGCAACAGGCAAATGTTCTGCAAGGGCCAGCGTGGTTAAATAAAACAATATATACCCTTTGACTTAACTTAGAGAGTAAACAACTCCATGCCCCTAGGGAAACAGGAGACAAAACAAATACCTTCTGGGGCAGCCAAGGTGCAGTCCCACCTAGTCCCTGTTGGCTTTCATTGTCTGTAGGAAACAAAACAGAGCAGTCCCTTCCCTGACAGTTGTGGGATGGTGTCAAAAAACCCCACAGCATTTCTTTGTGTAGGCAATTTGTTTATGGCCACAGCACAAAGTGAGCTGGCTACATGCAGGAGGCCGCCACAGATGGCAATTACTGACACATTTCCTAGCCAGGGAAGGGATTAAGTAAAGCCTTGGAGTGAATGTGTTTGTTTCTGTTTTTTAATGTAATACATTAGGACAAGAAGTTCCTAAACCTTTTAATTGTTTGAAGGGCAAATGTTTTCCAGCAGTGTTCTACATGGCTCTGGAAGGAAAGTTCAGACTGCTCACAGCATCTGGCAGACCCATGTAAGAAGGAGTTTTAACACTGGAGGGGTTTGGGAGGTTGGCAGAGCCACGGGCAGCTCGCTCACATGGGAACAGACGTGTGACTTTGGTGTGGTCAGGGTTCTTTGCTCCCACAGGCTCAGTAGTTTCCCTTTGTGGGCAGCTGCTGGCCAGAAAATCCTTTCCTTCAAAGCTTCCTTTCTGCTTCTGGGCACCAGTAACTGCTGGTGGAAGCATCTGGGCAGGATGGGCAGCTTTGCACCTGCATTTGATGACGCTGGCATGACCTGTGAATGGACTGATGTCGCCTTAGGCTGCTCTGCAATGCTGGTGCACAGCTGGACCCTCTTCTCTAAGCTGCCAGGAGCAAGCATGGGCTGGCACAATGCATGATTCGTGACCTTCAACGTTGTTCTCTCTGCAGAGAGACCTGCTTTTGTGGCCCTCCTCCTGGGGGGAGTGTGGCTTTAACCCTGAGCATCCTGTCAGGGCTTGCCCAGCCTCGGTCGGGTCAGCTGAAGCACTGTGAGCCAGAGCATCCTGTTGTCACATGTCTGCGGGTGGTTTGAGCTCGCTGAGGAGCAGGACACCTCGCTGGGGAACAGGGGGATGCTCCTGTCAGGTCAGGGTGGGAGATAGGATGCCAGATATTTGGGAAGAGCATAAGCTCTGTGCTCATCCTACTGATCTGCTCATGCTGCTGCTCTGCTGTCTCATGGCCAACATCTGTGTGAATCACCTGAAAAGTAAAAAGTTTGTTTCGTAACTTTTTTTTTTTTCCCTCACATATTGGTATTTCTAAAGGATCAAGGCATGTTTTTCCTGCTAGCCCTTGCTTGTGTTTAGGGAGGAGTTTGGGAGGCACCACAGGGATTTTCCAGCACTTGGACTCTTTTCAAAGGCTTATTTTCCACTGGTGGTGTTTATCCATTTCCTTCATTTTTTAAGAGCACAGTTAAAGATTCCTAATATAGTTCCTAAAGCAGAGATTTTTAGCTGTTGGTTTCTATCAGTCAGAGACTTAGAGACATGACCAGAGACTGCTCAGGTTATGTTTTCAGTGTAAAGCCAGGGTTGCACTAGGTTGCAGGGTTGCAATTGTCCTCCCTTCTGGTTCCTTGATGAGATAATCCATAGCACAGAGGACCATCCCCAGTTATGATGGGCAGCTTAGGGGGGGTCAATGCAGCAGGCAGAAATCTCAGTTCTGGGAAAGGCCAAGGGGTTGCAATTGCTGCTATGAGTTGATCTTCCCAGGGCTTTCAGCAATATGAAATAAAGTAACATTTATGATGCAATTATACAGTAATTTCAATTTATATTTGAGCTAACTTTACCACATCTAAAAGATCTCATCCACTGAGATGCACTTGAGTGCTAAAATAAAGGAAAAAGGATGCCCCATTGTTTTCAATGATCTGTTTTTTACCTTAAATAATGTTTCTTTTATGTGTTTATTCTGCAGATTCTCGAAACAAAACAACCTCCAGTCCCCAAGATTGAATCCCCAGAGGGTTATTACGAAGAGGCTGAGCCCTATGACATATCTGTAAATGGTATATCCCAGCTAACCCTTGGGAGGGGTTCATGTGGGAGATGGAGGACTTGAAGTTTATGAGAATCAGTAAATGAAAGCACAGATATTTCATACAGCTTTTGGGAAAAAATTTGTTTTCTGCTGCTCATCACACTTTTTAGTATTTAAGGTATTGCAGACTTAATGCTAGCTGGAGAGCAAAGACTACTGAATTACTCCAATTTTTAACCTTCCTGTAGAAGTAAGTAATATGCTTGGGTCAACATAACATCACTGTAAAATGTTACAAACCATTGTGGGTTCTCTTTGTCTTGGTGTCTCTCTGGCAGATAGGCTGCAGTCAAACACAAGCTTCTGTTCAGGACTGAGTGGTGAAGCTGTGGTGGCTTGCATTCATGTCCTAGTGCTCTAATTGTCCCCTTGGGGCTCAAAATCCATGGCTCTGCTGGTCTGTTAGGAGTGATAAACATTTTTATAATTGGCTCTTTATTCAGCTCTGTCTCTTGTGGCTGTTTAACCATCTGTAAACTTGACTAAAAAGCCACGCTTTGTGTGAGGGGACAGTGTGTGGGTTCCCTTGCACACACTCGCTCACCAGCAGCACCCCAGCCATGTCCTGGAGCAGTGCTATGTCCTGGAGCAGTGCCACCCATGCCTGTCCCCTGTGGGCTCCCCACCCTTCTGGGAGGAGGCTGGTGCATGCTGCTGAGCTCCCACATTCTCACTTTTTACCATCTATTCCTGCATCCTTTCAGTGAACATCCTCCACTGAGAGATTGCCTTCCTCTGATCTGATAGCAGAGCTGATCTTGTCATCACCTTATGATCCATTTAAGCCCATATGAGATAGATTATATCACCCCTCTGCAGAAGCAGATCTCTGCTCATCAGCCTTGGCTGCAGCAGAGTCTACGGCATGGGCAGAGCTGAGCGGGGATGGTTGAGGCAAGCCAAGAAGTGAGAGTTAAGGATAAAAGATTTTGATCTAAACCCTTGGCTGTTGAATCTGAGCTTCATCTGAGAGAAGCTGGGTCCTCTCCAGCCACAGTGGGCTTTGAAGCTCTGTGTCAGTGAACAGGAAGATGGTGCCCAGCTCAGATGGCAAAAGGTGCAGGCTCATTGTGGCCAGGGTGAAGGGTGCTGTTCACTGCAGAGGAGAGGCCCCTCTCTGCCATGTGTTTTGCTGAAAGGCTCTGGGTTGTTTGGCTGAGGTGAGGCCCTTCTGCAGCTGGGGCAGCCCGGGGTGCTGCAGCCTCAAGGCAGGGGGTTCCAAGTGCCTGCAATGTAAGATAAAGGAGATTATTTTGTCCCCTGATGCACACTGGGGAAGTGGATAACATGTTAAGAGCCATGGCATAAAATGGCATATGCCGGATTAGCTGGAATACAGCCATGGATCCATGTGCTGGGATACCCAGCTTGTGTTATCCAGGCAGCTCGCCCTCAGTTCAGACTTGGCTGGCAGGAATGATAAGTGCACACCCAGTTCCCACCTCTGCTTTTCCTTGGTAACCTGCTGCTCAGAGACACAAATACACCCGCCACCCACCCACCGAAATCTAGGCCAGTCAGATGCCTAAGGAAATGAGAGATCAGAGCTCTGTAAAAAGGCAGAAAAGCTCAGATGATGGGAGCACTGTCAAAATGAGGCAGCTGTGCGTGGCTGGCTGTGGCTGCTGTGAACAGCTGTTGCACCAGCAGGCTCCGTGTTTTACTGAGCACTATCACAGCTGTAAGTGGAGATAGGAGCCTGTGAAGCCAGCAGAGATGGAACAGAGGATTCCGGTGATTCCTCACCACTGAGGTGTGTGGTGCCTTGGCATCCTGGGACTGTTCAGCGATTGGTCCTCTCTGCAGACCCCAGGATGTCCCTTCTACACAAACCTCCTGGTGTGCTACCAAAGTATCTTTTGCATGAGAAGGAGTGCAGTGTCATGAGAACCTCGGTGCTCTTTGGCAGCCTCATGTTGGAGGTGGCTCCTTGGGGAGTGAGCTGAAAGCAGAAGCAGGGAGAGATGTGGAGCAGCAGGTATGTGGCAGGAGGGCCTGTGGGGGCTCAGGAGAAGGTAAAGTGTGGTGTGCTGTGCAGAGGGGAGGCTGGGCAGCAATGCTGGTGCCCTGCTTTGCCTCAGGATATCAGGCTGCAGCACGTGGGCAAACCTGCAGGTCCCTGTCCTGCCCTGCCCTTTGTTTCAACAAGTACAAGCTCCCCATCCCTGCCCCCTGCCCCACCTCGTGCCCTATCAGATGTCAATAGTTCTTTGTACCTGCCCTACACAGAGTGATGCTCACTGCTAGCAAATGATTTGGGACCTTGGGTGACTGCAGTTGCTAAAGGGCAGTCTGGACATGCATGCTTTGCTCTGGCCAAAGATGGTAAAGCCTGACCCCAGTAACCCCCCAAGCCCTCTGTGCTCACCCGCTTTCCCCACAAGCTGGATAGGGAGGGGGACGGCAGTTCAGGGAGCTCCTGCTGGTATTTAATAGAATCATAGAATGGCCTGGATTGGAAGGGACTTTAAAAATCATCTCATTCCAAACCCCTGCCATGTACAGGAACAGCTTTCACTAGATGAGGTTGCTCAAATCTCCAGCCTGCCTTGCCTTGAACATTTCCAGGGATAGCCACCCGCAGCTTCTCTGGGCAACCTGTGCCAGTTCCTCATCACGCTTGCAGTAAAGAATTTTTTCCTAAAATGTAGGCTAAACCTACTGTCTTTCAGTTGGAATCCATTCTCCTTTACCCTGTCACTGTAAGCTCTTGTGAAAAGTCCCTCTGTGATACTGTTTTTGACAGTGTTACAACATGAGCCTTGGAAGACACCCATGTGTCCCCAAACAAATGGGCGTAGTGAAATCAGACAAAAATAGGAACACCACTAAAATAAGTGTGTGCACTGCCAAGAAAGGACATCAAAGCAAGCCTCCAGATGGGCTGAGGAGATAGAGGTTTTGTGCAGCATCAGGGGTGGGACTGTGAGGCACTGTGGCAAACCGTGGGTGAATTAATTAAAATAAATCAGGCGGGTGAGTCCACTGGGTCTTGGGGTCCATCTTTCATCAGCAGCATTCCCACCCCTCCATTGGGGATGCTCTGTCTTTCGTTTTCCAGCTCCAGCAAAGGCTGCTGCTTCCCTTCCCTCCTGGGCTGAAATGTGTTAAACCCTTATCAGCAGCCTTTGCATAATTGGAAGGTTCAATAAGGAGCGGAGTGAAAATGGAGAGGAGCGACATGGCTGCCAACTGGGCAATAATTATTCTGGCTGAAACAGCTCATTGGCCCTGCCTGCTTTTAATTATGATGACAATGGTTCTGTTTGAAAGGGAATTGCCTCGTTTGAGGGGATGGGTTGAAAATGCTGTCCCTGTTTGAAGTCTCAGCCTACCTGTGGCATGCAGGGATGGGACAGCCTCAACTGACAGCCTTGTTCTCTGCATTTGCTTATCTGTGGCTTTCTCTCTTTGTCTCCCTTTCTCTTTCTTTTTGACTGTGCAGGTCTTTTTGGTAGGCTTGCTGCGGCTGGACCCAGGCCAGGGTTGCAGGTTACTGAGGGCGTTATTTATGCCACAATAACAATGGGTATGGCATGCTTTCCAAACCTGAAGTGCCTTTTTTAACAACAACAAAAAAACCACAAAGACCCCAAAAAAACTCAGTTTTAGTAAAGATTATCAGGTACCTCCCCCTGAATTTGCCTGTTACATGCATGGAGGGTAACCACCTCTCCCTGTCTGTTATGCACAAGGCATTATTTTTTGTGGCTTTCCCTTTGCTCAGGATGACAATGAAGAGAACTTCCCTAGCTTTTATTCCCCTGTTTCTGTCACTGGTGTGGAGCTGATATGTGGTAATGCTGGCTGTATTGGCAAATAGCTGTTTGGTGAATTACTGAAGGTGCTCTGCTGGGGCAAAGACAGATTGGGAGTATGAGATGGTTGGAACTTCCTGAATCACAGCATTGATTTAGCTCCCTGGGAGCTCGTGGGAAGACCCACAGGAAAGCAGAGGTGGAAGTAGATAAAGACACCCAAAATTGTGGCTGCCACCGATGCCTGAGTTGTATGACTTGGGACTGAGCGAGCCTTCGTGGTGACCGCAGGGTTGTCACAAGCTGCCAGGCAAGGCTTGTCCCAGTTTGCCCACTGCACAGCCTGGTAAATGCCTTTCCCTCATGAGGCTGTAGCGGTGTCACCAGGCCAGCAGTGGCTGCAGATCTTCAAGTAGGGAAGAACACACCTCATGAGGAACCATGCATGTGGATGTGGTTGATGCACAGAGGAGCATCCAGGGCTTCTCAAGAGGAAGGTGGCAGCCTGAGACCCACTGCTTACATAAGGAGAACCAGAGACTTCCAGAAAGGGCCAGAGGGGTGCTTCGTGATAGCCCCACATGGATAAGGAGGGAGATTTGGAAGATGAGGTGCTCTTTGGCATCCTTGCTGCTGCTGCATGTTGAAAGGTCACTTAGCAGTGCAGAGGTTCAGCTTCTTGGTGTTTGTAGGGTTGAGAAAGCCCCACACTTTTACTCCACCTGAATTTCTGCAGAGGGTGCCTGTGGACCCTCTGCAGAAAGGGTCTGCATAGTGAGAATGCACTGAGCGGGGGTAAAGTTTTCCTGTGTAAGATGGGCAGTTTGATACATTGAGAATATGGAGATGGTGAGGCAGTCATGTGCTCCATTCAGACACTTTGAAAGGGAGTATTCGCTTTTCAAAAACTTTTAATTGGTGCGGTTTTGATCACTTGAGGGAGGTTATAGAGTGAGATTTCACTGGGGGTAAGAGTGTAGCTTTGTAACTGCATCTCAGTTCCTTTTATTTAAAGAACAAATAAACCCAACTGAAATGTTCTTCAGTGAAGCTCCTAATGCCTTTTTCTTCTCTCTTCTGACTGCTTTTCTTCTTTTAATCTGCACCAATAATGTTATTCTTATATAGATAGTAAAATTTGGTGAGAATCCAAAATAGATTAAATTCTAATGAGGGAAACTTAACAATATTCCTCCATGGTGTTTAGTAGGACAATAATGCAAAACCCTACACAGACACTGCCCAAATCTTACCATCTTGCTCTGTGATCTTATCTTGTGACTTAGAGCTTTAAATGCCAGCAGAGCACTGCAAATCCCCCTGCAGTCAGGGGGAACATTTTCAATGTTTCTGATGAGCCTGGTACAAATGATTAGCTTGAAAACTCCAATAATCTGCAATGCATTAGAGCAGAGTATTGAAAATTCCAAATCGTCATAGTAACATATCAATCCATTTAAGAATGGACATGAAAAATGTTGTTACTGCACCTGGCATTTGCCACTTAGGACTAATTTTAGGTGCTGCAACAGTGTATTACTTCAAAGCCCCTTGCTGTCCCTGTAGATGCTGTCCCTGTAGAGAGAGAGGGACCTGTTAGACCAGAGAGGGAAAGTGAATGACGTCTCAAATACAATAGATCATTGCTTGCTGCATGACCTTGCAAATACCATTTTTATTTCTGGCATTTAGAGGACAAGGGCTGTTTGTAGCTTGCTGTTGCCTTAAGAACTGTATGTGTTTGGCTTGAAGTGGGAAGTAGTAAAAGCACCTTTGGGGGGAAAGCAGCAAACATCAGGAAATGTCTAAGGGAATGTTCTCAAATTTGTGGTCAACTGAGAAGTGTCTTTTGAGTGTTTGCTGACAGAGGTTATTAGGCACAAAATACTGCAATGAGATTCATATTGAGCTAGAAAGAAAAAGGTATCTATGAGAGTAACTTTCCTATTAATTATCCTCCGGTAGGAGAGCCTCAAAAGACACATCCCTGCACTGGGAGCTTGTGCATGTGTGAGCATGGCTGAGGGAAGCATTTGACTCAGAGTTATTCTAAGAATGGATTTACTGATAGAGCTTTGCTTTTGTTATAGAAGATGGTGAAGCCGTTAGTAGTTCCTACGAATCTTACGATGAGGAGGAGAGCAGCAAAGGCAAGTCAGCAACCCATCAGTGGCCATCCCCGGAGGCCACCATTGAGCTGATGAAGGATGCCCGCATCTGTGCCTTCCTGTGGAGAAAGAAGTGGCTGGGACAGTGGGCAAAACAGCTGTGTGTTATCAAGGACACCAGGTTGCTGGTGAGTAGATCTCTACTCTGTCTAAAATAATCTGATTTTATGAGCTGGGGAAGGAAGTGGCACCTCAGACCATGTTAACGAGCTGGCAAAAAACAAAGTACCCTTAGAAGCAATGCTTCAAAAACCGTGTCCTGGAGATGTGGGGATCTTATTCCATTTTCAGAAGGGCATGGGATTGCTGAAGGGGGCACAAGGACACACATTTGTGGCCAAAATCCCAATCCCCCAAAATGTCTAGGGATACTTTTTGGGGAAATTTTTTGAGGTGCTTGAGCAGAAGGGATACTTATCCCAGAGGCTAACCACATACTTGGTCCTATGTTAGTAAAAGGTATTTCAGATTACAGATGTATGTGAATCTGTACATACAGGGATGTCCTATGTGTAGTCTGTGCTTTTTAGGACACAACTTTGTAGCACTGTAGGATCTCCTTCCGTTCAGTGTACTCAATGCACGTGGCTGCTCTGAGTCACTTATGGGGTTGAGTTCATACCAGCGAGCAGGAAGGTTCCTCCTCTGCCTCTCAGCTGCTCCCATCTTCCTTCCTCAGTGCTACAAGAGCTCCAAAGACCACAACCCTCAGCTCGACGTGAATTTGCTGGGCTGCACTGTCATTCACAAGGAAAAGCAAGTGAAGAAGAAAGAGCACAAGCTGAAGATCATCCCCACGAACGCCGATGTCATCGTGCTGGGGCTGCAGAGTAAAGACCAGGCAGAGCAGTGGCTCAGGGTCAGTGACACCTTCAGGACTTGTCCCACTGGTGCTCTCATGCTTTGCTGGGAGACCAGATCTTGTCTCAGCCCTGTCCTTGCGTGGTCTGGCTCCCTTCCTCACTGCAAGCCTTTATATAAATATACCACTTCATTTTCATATCGTGGGATAGATTCTTCCTGCAGCTCCCTGTCACCTTCAGTGTGCTGGAGGCCACGTGGGGACCTCCCAGCCCAGCTGCCATGGCAGGGGGGGATGTGTGGGGTGGATGGCCAGCATGAATTGGCTGAGGGCAGGGGTAAATGTGGCCCTTCCCCTGAGACAGCAGCAGGAGGAGGAGCCTTCCTGGAGCCCAGGACAGCCACAGGGCTGTGAGACATCGGGCTGCCTTTGCTTTGCTGCTTTGGCAGCCTCTCCCAGCGACTTGGATCCAGCAATTTCTGCTGGTTGCCTGATGGAACATGAGGACAGTCCCCAGGGTCACAGGGACAGTAAACCATGGGTCTCCCAGGCTGATGTGGTTTTGCCTGTCCTAGTAGGGGGAGATTAATTGATCCAGTTACTGCAGCTCTCTCACAGGCTTTGGCTTCCCATTCTGCACAGGTAATCCAGGAGACCAGTGGTCTGCTCTGTGAAGGAGGCAGTGAAGGCAACCAGTACATCCCAGACTCACAGCGTCTCAGTTACCCAAAGGTACACCTTGTCTCTGCAGACAGAACAAGCACTTAGGCTTTTCAGCTCTATTCCTTTAATAGATAGTAGTGTAGGTGCCTTAATTTTAGCTAAGCAAAGACTGATATGAGTGTAAGCAGAACGCTATACTGCTGAAAAGGAGCATTCTTGAAGCCATCTTAATTTTCATTTGCATCTTAATTTTGTTGCCATATCTCCCATCCCAGACTAACTCAGCATTTGGCCCCCCCATTATCTAGGGCAGCACCTGCTATCTCATCCAAGGGGATGATTGTGTTCACCAAGAGCTTTGGGAGGGACACAGACCCTTGGATGCCAGGGCTTGGGCCATCTCTAGTCCAGGTTTAGGTTACACACCCCTGAGAGCAGTTTGTTCCAAAAGAGTGGGAGGACAAAGAAACTTTCATAAGTCTCTGGTAGACACCCAAAATGGACCTGTTTGGGCACCTGGCCAGTTCCTCTGCCCATGCTCCCTACAATGACTGTCAAATGCCCCCACCAGCCAGGCTGCAGGGTAGGAGGCCATAGGGTGGCACCAGTGGTGCCACTGTGTCTCCTCAGAGGTGAGCCCAGCTGGCACGGGGCATGTTCAGAAACCATGGGAAGGGCACAGTGTGAGTGAGCTGGCAGGGAATGCCTGGATGAAAACATCTGCTACAGAGAGAGTGGGACCTCATATTATGGGAGAAGGGGAAAAAGTCCTTGCAGCAGGTTCTGGCTGGAAGAACAGGTCACCTGCATCTGTGGAGCTTGTGCCTGGTGCTTCTTGACAGGTGGAGGTGTCTGAGAGATACTCTGCAGCATCCGAGAGTGGGAGCAGCACCGATGGACATCCAGAGACAGCTGAGACAAAAGATGGTAAATCTAGCCCTGGGAATGACAGGAAAAACAGGCCCTTGACCCTGCATGGGACCAGGGCTTCTGCCAGGGCTTCTGCCACTGCCACCTCAAACAGACCTGATGAAAGCTGTGTGTGCGTTTACTACCTGGGAATATTCTTATCAGGATCACCTGTTGATGCCACAGTCTTATTCACACCCTGACTGATGTGCTCAGCACGAGAATATTGAAGAGGCTCTTTGGAAACTTTTCCCCTCCCCACCTTGCATCCCTGTTTTAGAGAGGAAAAGACTTGAATACAGTAAATGTTTATGGGTAATGGTTCTTAATGAAATTCTTTGTGGTGTAGGAAAGTGAAGGGAGGTTGGTACCTGCTCAGCAAGAGCTGTGCAAACACTTCCCACTGCTCCTGCAGCGACTGGCCTTTGGTCACAGCTTACCCACGTGTAAAGCAATACAGATTAGCACTTTGCACAAAGCCCTGACTGAGCTTACTGGTGCCATTTTACTCATGAAGTCCCTGGGCTTTGGATTGTTTCCAGCCTGTCCCTGAGTCCCAGGTTTGCCCTCTGCAAGGAGTGTGTGTGATGTGGGGGCACTGGGCTGGGAGCTGGGAAAGCCATGCATGTCTTTTTCATTTCTGGTAGTTAAGAAGAAGGGCACAACTGGCCTGAAACTGAGCAACCTGATGAACCTCGGGAGGAAGAAGTCCAGCTCCTTGGATAGCCCAGAGAGATCCCTGGAGACTTCAAGTAAGTGGCAGCATGAGTTCCTCTGCAGGGACTTGTCTCAGGGCTGGATCTCAGTGTACAGGGCAGGATGAGCGGTGGGCATCATCCTCCTCAAACGTGCCTGTGCCCGGTGGTCCTGCCAGTAAATCCATGCAGATCTTGGTGCCTGTGGCTCTCAGGGTGACCCAAGAGGAGGGTGGGTAATGCCAGACATACACACACAGGGCATTTGTGTTGCCCAGGGGGTGGGAGCCTGCAGGGAGAGTTGTGAGAGTCAGCTTGTATTTACCACCTGGGACCAACTTTGTCCAACCATATGCAGCCAACTTGCTGCTCCAAACGTATTCTGGATTTCAAGGGTCTCATTTTCAAGATTTTTACCCTTTTCACCCTCTTTTGTATGGATAGAACAGCTTGTCTTTGTGCTTCTGCTCTTTTTTGGTGCCTGTGGCTTTGCATTGTGTGGTGATCTTGTAACTTATGCATTAGATATCTCCATGCACATAAATTAATATGGATTAAATGGAAAATGTGTCTAAGTAAGCTGTGCTTGTTTGCAGGTTACCTCAATGTGCTGGTGAACAGCCAGTGGAAGTCCCGGTGGTGTCAGATAAAAGATGGGCACCTCCATTTCTATCAGGACAAGAACAGAAGCAAACTGGCTCAGCAGCCCCTGAGTTTGGCAGGTTGTGAAATCATCCCAGAGCCAAGCCCTGATCACCTTTACTCCTTCCGCATCCTGCACAATGGGGAAGAACGGGTTGTTTTGGAGGTAGGGTGTATATCTCGGAGAAAGCTCTGTTTAAAATCATCAGCTTGGTACCTTAGGAGGTCTAAATGCCAATGAGTTCCTCCAGAGGAACCCTCAGTCCAGCAGAACAGAACCTGAAGAGCAGGACTTTGGTTCATCTGCCTGTGGTCACCTAGAGTGTGTCCCACCTCACTGGTAATCCAGGCTGTGTCTGATGCTAGCACCTCCAGAGGACCATTCAGCCTTCATCTTAGGCACTCATCTTAGGGTGGGATGTGGGGTCCTCTGGAGATTCCCATCTCTCTCCACCGACTCCAGGATAACCTTGGGTAATTAAGTTCTCTGGAGTGCATTGCAGGTTGTTAATGTTAGATGAGAAGAATGCACTTCAGGGGATTTAAGGCTGTGGTTAGGAGGAACAGAGAATTCATCTTTTGACAACAAAGCCCCAAAGCCATGGGTCATGCATCCCAAGTCAGCCTACTACAGATCTGCCCCTGAAAGTGCAAGTGAATTCATCTCCATCTGTTACTTTCCTTTGCCTGCATCCAGGACTGTTTATCTCTAATCTTACTTCTCTCTGACGACAGCATGATTATAGTAGGAGGTGGACAATGTGAGCAATTTCCTGTATTTTTCCAGTGGGTGGAATATTTATAGCTAAACAACTGACTTCAAGGGCATGCCATGAAATTGGAAGATGTTTTTGTTTAGTTTCTGATTCAGGGTATGTCTGTATCTAAAAAATTTTGCCCCATTACAGATGTGAAGAAGAGGTGCTGGGAAAATTTACATTTTGTGAATGGAAGAATCTGTATTTTGTTGGGATGTCAGACTCAATGTCAGACTCAATGTACAGACTGGCTGGTTGGCAGGCTTCCCAGGGACTGAAGTCTCTGCTAAATAAAACAGACTGAAAGCTTTAAATATACTTTCCAGTTTGGAAAGTGTATATATATTCACTTGCCCTGAATTTTACTTAGTGGTTACTGCTCTGACTCCTCAAATCAATGCAAGTGGTGGCTCCATCAGCCAGCTTCTTCTTGCTTCAGGTGGAGTCTCCTGCACTGGGAGGTGCATGTGGCTATTTGCTAGAGCTGGCTTCATGGCACAGAATTTAACCCTTCATGTTGCAAAATGTCAGACTGCTCCCTGCAGCTGGGAATTTGGTACTGACCACGTTAAAGCAATGGACTCTGGCGCTTTAAACTCTTCCCTTCCCCTCTCTCCTCTGCACAGAGCCCTATTAGGGGCTTGTGCTCTGGCAACGGGACCTCACAAGCTCGGGTCTCCTTGCCTCTGTTTTGGCAATCCCATTGCTGCACTCTGCTGGTGCAAAATAAAACCCGCAGGCTTTCTTCACCCAAAGCTGCTCCCTGCCAGCATCTCCAGCCCCAGAGAATTCTCTTCTCTTGTAGACTGCTGAGTTGATCAGTGAAAGGAAAATGCAGACTGACTAGGAATTTTAGGAAGGAGGAGAGCAAAGAGCTGCCTTGATGTAGCTGCCAAATTTTTGAATCAGTCCATACACAGAGCTGTACTTTTAATGCAGCCTCAGGTTTATTATAAATGCCCAGCAGTTCATCTTTCCCCTTTGAAGCACAGGGGATTGCCAGCATGCTTTCCTGCCCAATCTAAGCCAGTATCAGCCCTGTGAGTGCAGAGAAACTGCTGCTGCAACCTGTCCTGTCTGTCTTATCACCCTGCAGGCAAAGTCCTCGGAGGAAATGGGCCACTGGCTGGGCCTCCTCTTGTCAGAGTCAGGCTCAAAAACAGACCCAGAGGAATTTACCTACGATTACGTGGATGCTGACAGGGTTTCCTGCATTGTGAGCGCTGCAAAGAATTCCTTCTTGTATGTCAGGGGTAACAGGCTGGGGCTGTGTGGGGCTGGTAGAGGGGAAACAAGCCAGAGCAGGGGCTCTCCACTTGTGGGAGGTTGGCTGCCACGGTAATAGGGGGTAAATTCACAGCTACAGCTCAGTCAATTTCTTTTGGGGCAGGAGAGCACTTACTGTCCTACCAGGGTGCACCTGGCCTGAGGTGCAGCTGCCGTGGGGTGCATGCCTGGGTGGCTGCTGCAAAGACAGATTGGGGTCTCATGCCACTGGGGCAGGGTGACTGTGATGCTGTGGCTGAAGGCTGGGCCAGAAGGGAAAGAGCTGAGGGGAAATACAGCTCCACTCTGGTGGGTGCTGCTTAATGGGCAACAGCAGCAGTGACCACACTGCTTTATATGGCTCTGCCTTCTCCTCTGCTGCACCTGTCCTTGCCCAGACCTCAGAACTGGTGTTCTCAGATGTCCAAAAATGCAGCACTGCAGAGCCATGCAGCAAATCTGATCCCTCCTGATGGGATGTCCTGCTGCCTGTTCACAGCCTGATGCAGAGGAAATACTCTGAGCCCAACGCCTACATCGACAACCTGCCCAAGGGCAGGATGCAGCAGGACGAGCTGTACGACGATGTGGATCTGCCAGACCTGCCTGTGGTAAGACAGAGGCCGTGCTGAGACCCATCTGGCCACAGGGAGTCTCCAGCACTGAAAAGGGGGGTCTCCCAACAGTGGGGAAGGGGATTCCCAGCCCCTGGGGAAATCCTGGCTTTTGCAATGGAGCAGAACTAAGTGCTGGAGAGGAGTTGCTAAGGAATGGGAGAGAGGTTTCCAGAAAGAGGCTGTAGGAATCCTCAGGCAGCTGGGATAAAATTCCTCGGTTTTTATCAGCAAACAGCATGGATTATTTGGTGATAGTGGGCTTTTTGGAGCCTCGCCTTTCAAAATTCCTTTTTATGCCTGTAAGAGCAAGTCCTGTGTGTAAGGACAAGAACAGTAGGTCATGTTGGGAATGGGACCATTACCTCAGGAAAGGCAAGGAAAGTGGCAGGGGTTGCTGGATGTACAACAGTGCGATATCCTTGCATGGGGCTGCTCCTACCATCAGAGACACCTATTGAAGGAAAACAGGAGAGGCCTTTCCTTCAGTACATCAAAAAGCCCTCTATGAAATGACTCAGAGACTGGGTTCCTCCAAGATTTTTGGAAAACACTCCAAATTACCTGAGATAGTGTGCTCTGCAGTGAGATGTTTCTTGTGCTTCTGGTTGCAGCAAATGGTCTCTTTTGCAGGAAGAAGTACCCAAGAGTGAGAGCAAATTGGAGGGGGACCAAGACAGAGTGTATCTGGATCTCACCCCAGTGAAGTCCTTCCTACACTGTGCTGGCAAGATGTCATGCCAGTCTTCACCCCTCAGCTCACCATCTTTAGAAAGGGCTGCCAGCAAGGCTGCCCCAGAGAGCATAGCCGAGAAAGCACCCGTGGCTAAGGAAGCTGAGCCCTGTACTAAGGCAACAGAGACCTTGGAGCAGGTACTGTCCAAACTGTAGAGCCAGACTTAATCAGTGAGCCAGTTCCCTACACCTCATCATCCCACTTCATTTCTCCTTTCCAGAAACACCCAGAGAAGCCAGAGCTCGAGGAGGCTCTGCCATGGGTGCCTGCTGTCAAAATCCAGACCCAGCAGCAGAACATCGCCTTCCCCCAGGTGGCCCCTGAGGTGCCAGTGGGCACAGTTCCAGCGGGCAGTCCCCAGCTGGTGCCTGCACACCGGCCCAAGATGCCACTGCCAGGTGAGTGGGCTGCTCAGGTGGCCTGAGGGTGCTTAAAGAGAGGTGGTGCCCTGTGCTTTTACTAGCCTCTGCTCCACAGCAGTCTGTGTGCTGAGTCTCGTGGTTGGTGACTTTCCAGACCCTCACTTGTTTTGTTTTCAAGCACCTGAAAAGGTTTTCTCCCTCCTGCTTTTTTCCCCTGACTGAGCTTGTTTCGGTTGGCTGTGTTTCCAGCAGCAGCAGTGGAAACCAAGCTGGGCAAGAACAGGACAGAGGCAGAGGTGAAACGGTTCACGGAGGAGAAGGAACGGCTGGAGAAGGAGAAGGATGAAATCCGGGCTCAGCTCACCCAGCTGCGCAAGGAGAGACGGGAGCTGAAGGAAATGCTTGGGGGGAGCACAGGTAGAGCAGGGCAAGGTGGGATGTGTGGAAATGAGCCAGGGTGGGGCTGTGGGGAAAGAGGGGGCAATGAACCTGGCCCTCCTAGGACCAGAAGGGATGGGTGGAACCTGGTACTTTGAGCTAAACCACATAACCTGGATTGCACTAGAGCAAGAGGCACAGTCCCTCTAGGGGCAAAACACAAGAAAGTGTACGGGACATGCCATGATCCCTGATCACCTCGGGAGCTCCCCAGGTTCCCAGCAGGCAACAAGATTCCTCTCCCTTCACAGACAAGAGCCTGGAGCAGAGGCTAAAGGAGATAGATGAAGAATGCAAAAGGAAGGAAAGCCAGAGGGTGGACCTGGAGCTGAGCCTGGTGGAGGTGAAGGAGAGCCTGAAGAAGGCAGAGTCTGGCCCTGTGACACTGGGTACGGCTGTGGACACCACCCACCTGGAGAACACAGCCCCGCGGGTACGTGGGGCACCCCTGGGATGCACAGCAGCTTTATGGCATCTAGGCAGTCACACTGTGTCAGCCTGCTTAAAAATTTAATAATTAATAATAGCATCTTTAGTGTAATATGCAATCTTGTGTAAATGTATAGCTTTTATGTATGAATTAATTATTATATATAATATATATATAATAATAATCTAATCAGGTAACAGCAGTAATGGGGAAGTGAAAAGGGGCTGGGGCTCCAGAACTGGCTGTATTTTCCTGTGGAACCTTGAGTAACAGCCTCCAGAGCCATACAGGTCTGCACTCGGCTCCTTCTGCACTTGGCTGAGCTAAGGGATGGTCTTTGTAGGAGGAGATTCATCCTCCTGGTCATGATGGTCATGTAGGAGGAGGCATCTAAATTCCTTCTTGGGAACTTGTTTCCCATGAAATGGATATCTTCACCACCTGGACCCTGCTCTGTACCTCTACTTGAGTCCTCAAAACCCAGTCACAACACAAACCCCACTTCCCTGGTATTTTTTTGAAATTTGCGTGTCACTGAAAAAAATGCTTCTCTGTGCAAACGGGATGACACTGTGACTAGGAGACAGTGGGAAAGGGCAGCAATCTCTCTCAGTAGTCTGTAGTCATAACTGTTTCTATGATTTTTATTGTAGGTTCAGGCAAAAGGTGCCAGTCCAGCAAACAGCGCAGAGAACTCGCCGGTCAATTCAGCAACGGCTTTAAAAAACCGGCCTCTATCTGTTATGGTCACGGGGAAGGGAACAGTCCTACAGAAAGCTAAGGTAAGGTACATGAGAAAAATCCATCTGGGACAGCCACTGCTTTTCCCTTCTGACAGTTGAGCAAACTGGCTGTGGTGGGATTGGGTTGTGGCGGGGTGGGTCTCACATTTGGGAAACACCTCTGACCAACACAATCCAGAGCACATCTGCCTGGTTTTCCTCCAGTCTTTTCATGTGGGTTTGCCTTGCCTACAATTGAAATGAATAAATATTGTTTCTAACTTAGAGACATCCTGCAGCCACAATCACTTGGGGACTGACCAGACAATCATGTTGATGCTGTGCACTTTATGGCTACTGTGCCTTGCCTGATTTGCATTTTGACTAATTTGCCTCTATTTCTTGGCAGGAATGGGAGAAAAAGGGAGCTAGTTAGAAGCACATTGTTCAGAGATGGACTAAAGACTCGAATTGCCCACGCATGGCCCAGGGGATTGAACCATCTGTCGGTGGAGGTTGGGTGTTCAACACCACCACACACCAAGTGCCTCCTCCACATCGCACCAGTGGCTCAGACGCAGCACTGGAGTCAGCAGCTGCTGATAATGAGTTATCCCAAATGAACTTGCTCTTTCCAGACAAATCCCAATCATGTAGCTAAACCAATAACAACCAGTGGCAATCTTTCCATCAATGTCCTAACCCAGCTGATGTAAACAAGAATGTTACTGTACATAGGGGTGTTTTGTGTATTTCTACTCTGAAGGTTTATCAATGAGGTATTAAGGTTTCTATATTAGTGACTGTAGTGGATTCAGAAGGGGCCTCTACTGTTCCTCAGCCTGGTGGGTTTCAACCTGTCCTGATAAATTGGAAATAACTGAAGTCTCACCTGTCTTGCTGCCAGTGATCACTCAGCTGCATTTCATCCAGCCTTCAGTGAAGGGCTAGGCCCACATGTGAGCAATGCTTCAAATATGAATAAGAAGCACACAGCAGCCTGTCCTGGGCATTTTTCATCAGTATCCTTATGCATTCCAGCATCAGATTTGCTAGAACATTGAGCTGCTCACCTTCTCGTGCTGTAAGCTGTGTTACAGACTAGCAGCACCAAGAGCTCTGGGCAAAGAAGATCTGCCAGGCACATTCAGTTAATTTTCTTGAAGACCTTACTTCACCTGAAGAGATCGTTCTGGGCAGAAAAAAAAAAAAAAAGAAAAAAGAAAAAAAGAAGTGATGTTTGAGGGCTTGCTCGGCTGTTTTATGGGAAAGCTGGATCCCAGTGTATCCTTCAGGGCTTGCCCTTTCCCAAGAGAGGGGAGGCAAAGCGGTCCCCATGCTCCTGCCCCGACTGTGATGGTGTCTGTTCCTCACAGAGCTGCAGCTGTTGAATGAGCTGAAGACATCCCAGTGTCCCTCCACACTGGAGGGCTGAGCCGCCTGCCCTGCAGTAAGGCTGCACCGCTAGGGTTCTGCTGAGCTGTTGGCCACCTTGGTGCTGTCACCCTTATTTCCTAATCATTAATACTCCCTTTGGGCCCTGGCAGTATGGCCCACAAAGCCCACCCCTCTCTACCCTAGCCAAACTTTCTAATGAAAGATGTTGGATATTTGAAACTGCTAAATGTAGAGACACTGAAATTTGAAAGGTGGTAGTGGGGTGGCAGAAATCCATGCACTCCTTCCTGTCACCTGCTGCCATGTGTGATGGCCTGGAGACACTTCTTCCTGTCTCCTCTGATGGCCCTTTGGCCTCAGAACCCAAGCTCAGTAACTGGGTTGACCAGATGGGGCTGGAGCTCTTTTCCAACCCTACAAAGTTAAAGCAGCACCAGTTCCCTGGATGGATTGTCCCTGGGGTCCAGTGGCTACACCAAAGCCTGGGTAAAGGCTGACAGGAAGAATGCTATACCTTTCTCACCCTTGAAAATCTTTGACAGGCCTGAGACCACCATAAAGGGCTGTTCTTTCTTCCCACAAAGGCCAAACAGCCAGTGGGAACAGGGCTGTGACACCCAGAGCTGGTGGTGTCACTGGGGTGAATGAGATGATGTGCTGACAAGGGGTTCTGGGCTTGCTTGCCCCCACCACAGAGCCAGGGTGCAACAAAACACTTGGTCAAAGTATCCTGGAAGCAAGAAAAGTGACCTTGCTCCCATTTTTTTTACTCTTTAGTTTCCACTATGGTGCAGATGGAGAACTGCTAATCCCAGGCCTCAGGCGCCTAAGCTGTCAGCTTGTCTATGTGCAAGATTTTGCACATAGGAAAAATTCATGCAAATAAACCACTGACTCTTCTGGTTCAGGACCCTGGGGACTTCCTTCTCCAGGGCACCAGAAGGCTACAGACTCCATGAAGCTTTTTTTTTGACCCATGTTGAGCTGGCAAGAGACCCTCTCTATACCTCTGAATATCTGTGTAGTACAGTGCCCTCACCGTACACCCTGCTGTCATCCTCCAGAAGTTGTCCAGACATTTCACAGTGGTACTGAGACAGCAATGGACAAGAGCAGCTCTGCTTTCCCCTTCACAGTCCAGTCAGCTTCAGTGGTCCTGCTGGGATGTCTCCATGAGGAAATGGTAAACATAGGCAAGTCCTGAACAACACACTTTCCCCAAACAAGAAATATTAAACAATGTCTCTGTGTCCCCATTGTTTTCCTAACTCAAGGCATTTCCTTTGTTGTAACTGTGACCTATAAAGTGGCGCTTTAGAGGGTTTTATAATAAAATGTTGAGTATATTATGTTACCCTTGTTTTTCTCAATGATGGGACTTGTCCCTGCTCTACTTTCCAGTAGATTTCAAGTACATCAAATACCCGTCACTATTATTTACTACAAATCCTTAGCTATGCAGTCTACAAGTGCAATAAACAACAGCTTAAATAGTAGTGACTGCACTGTCAAGTAAAACAATTTTCAGAGCTCTAACCCGCTGAAAAACAGCAGTAACCCCGACAATTTACATGAATACATGTAACATATTCCCATCTGTATCTCCATAGCACAGTCCTCTTGCACAGAACTAGCAGTGAAAAACCTTCCACTACCTTCCTCTGGCCACTAGATAGCAACTGTGTGCAGGCTTAGTTCCTGCTGTAGTCTCTGAGGGGAAGCCGGGATGGGCTTTAGCTGGAAAGGGAGAAAAAAGTTACTAAAGAAAACAGTTGAAGCCTGTACAGAACGGATACCAAAACAGACACATCTGTGAAATATCTCCTGGTGGCTCCACTCCCACAGAAAGCTTGGGGGGGCACTGTAGCTACAGCACAAAGTCCTGGGGAAGATCCCACTCCCTGGCCTCTCCTAGCCCACCCCTTGACACAAACCTGGCAGTAAGCTCCTTAGTGTCCTGTCAGCCTCTGAGCTCAGGAATCCCCAAATAACTCGATTTGGGGGGCTGCTTTTGTGCACTGAATGGACAGCAGCAGCAGCAGTTGCTTTTGTCCTTCCCCAGCATTGCTGCCCCATCACCTATAGCTGCTTTAGAACACCTCTGTATCAGCTCCAGCTGATGAAGTTACTGCTTTTGTCAGTCAATTCCCACCTGTGCACACTGCAGCCAGGCCACCGTGGGGCCTGCAGTGTCCCAGGCAGAATTCCATATTCTTCTGGAGGGAAATTTTCTGCTACAAACCATTCTACTTAGCAATCTTCTCACTTAAGTGCCTCCACATTTCTTGCTTTGGATACACAGAACTACCCTACAAAAGCTCCTGGGGGTTCCTGACTAGCACATGATTTTCCTCTAAGACAGAAGTGACAGATTTTAAATGAAAAAAAATTACCTTGTATCAGTGGAAAAGTTGGTCTGAACGTTTATGTAAGATGTCTCAGGTATGAATCAAATTAATTTACTTTTACTGCAGAGAGTAAGATTGCAGGGTTTTTGAAGCTGAAGAAGCCAGCTGGCTTTACAGGGAGCATCAGCAGACCTCTTGCAGGCTGGCCTTGGCATGTGGTATGCAGGGAGGATGGCACAGTGGGATCAAAGCCCAGCTTCCCTCTGCAGCCTTTACAGTACAGGCACCATACAACATTTACTTACCACAAACAGGTATGGTTTTGCTTGCCGAGGGAAGGTAAGACTAAAAGGGGTGAAAATCATGGCACTTACTTAAATCCCATTTTTCTAAAGGAGAAACAGGTTCTCTCCTGAAGCCAGCCCGTGGCCCAGCACCAGTCAAGGCTCACCCGTCAATCCTCCAGAGCGAGAGTAATTCACAGCTCCATTAGCAACAGCAGCCCAGACATCTAATGACAACCTGGCACAGACAGCATCCTCTGAGCTCCTCTGATGCCAGACAGGATTAGTGCTGGCTTTGCAGGGACCCAACCTCCTCAGTGCCTGTGCCAGCCTCAAATACTGACCCAGCCTTAAGGGAATGAGCTCCAATTAGGTAAAGTGTCATTACTATTTCTGATTGAATCAAAGCAAGTCTTTGAGAGTGTATTTAATAAGGGATCATGTCAGAGACCCAAGCCATTTACCTACTTATTTTTTTTTTAATTAAAATTTACAAGAGAAAGGGACTAGAAATTAGCCAGGATTTTCAACTCAAATTTTTAAAAAGAAAAAGAAAACAGCTCCAAAAACTGTGTCCTGCTTGCCTCTGGGATCAGCGGGTCTCTCCAAGACCATCCCACATATCCTAATAATCAGCCTGGCTTTTCCCATCTGCTCCTTGACCTTCTTACTTTGCAAAGTGCTTTGTCCCATACAAAAGGAGAGCTGGCGGGTGCTGCTGCTGCCAGACAATATCTGAACATCTATCCAAGGCTTCAGGAATCACCCACTTTCAGGAGGAATGTCAAGAGGAAGGTCACAGTTGCAGCACATAGAGATCCCTGACACATTGGGATCCCTGGGGCACTCTAACCTCAGCCAGGTATACTCAGAGCCTAAAATCTGGGTTTAGAAATCAGCTTTCCTGAGCTGCTCCATGAGTTTCCAATCTCTCACACCATTTCTACTTGACAAACAGATAGATATATCCTGTCCAGCATTAAAATGTTGTCTCCAGCATGAGATTTTGCAGTCTGTGCTTCCTGAATCCCACAGAAATACCTGTGTACCTGTGGTGCTTAAAACCAGCAGGATGGTAAAAGTGCAGGGTTTCCCCAGCTCAGGACCCAGGCAAGCCTGCTTTGTCCCCCGTACAGTCCACACATACTAAAAACTTACTTAATAGCTGTGCATTAAAATAAAGAACTCACAAAAATTACACCACATCACATTTGCCACAAGGCAAAGTGCTCAGCAGCAACACTGCACAAACTGTCCTGCAAACAGCACAAGGAAAAGGCTTTAAGCACTTGTAGAAGGCCAGAAAAGCATGTCACATCTCCAGAGCTGTGTAAATACACTGCTGTTTGAGAGGGCAGACTGATTCCTGTGAGGAGTGAGCTTATGATGCTGTTAAGCAAATTATGGCACAGAAACCCCCAGGGAGTTGAAAACCCACCAGGGCAGAGGGGTGAGAAGGGGGCGGGGGGGTGGGTTCCTTGCACCCTTCACACAAATGAGGATGCACAAGAAGGTCAGGAAGACTTCTGAGAGCAGTCTGGCTGGAATCCAGCCAGATCCACAGGCACTTCTGCACCATACCATGAACCATGTCTTTGGTGTGAGTCTGATCAGGCCCATTCTCCCCATATGAAGAGAAGACTGACAGGTTAACAGCAGAGGCAATGCTGAGCTACAGCCATGCCTAAGTAACACTAATAGATTAGTTTCCCTTTGTATTCCAAATGTCAGCCCTTCAACTAAGCCCCTATTCTGCTGTGCCTTAGGACACAGACAATCTACCAAAATGACAGTGACAAGAAAGGAGAATTTCCTCTTTCTCCTAGCCTGCTTTCTCCCACAAGGCTCAACAGTGCTTCTCCTGTCTCAGTGCCAGCTTTTATCCCTCAGAGTACTTTCAGACCATTCTTCTTTTGACAACAAACCTGCTGAGCAATTTGTGTCTCTCTTTGTCCATCTAATGTTACTATTCAAACACGGGGCCAGGACATCTGGGTGGAAGGATTTTTCTTCTTCTGGGAACAATAGATACCATTCTCACAAGCACTGTTAATATCTCTGCCTTGGCTCTGTGCAGACCTGGTTGTGCTCTCCTGAGATGACAGACACCATGGGAAAGTTGGCAGAGAACAATCTAACGCTGGGAACCATTGGCATTGGGGGAGCAGTTATGTGAATTTTACAGGTTTGTGGGCAAATTGATCCAATGATGCAGTGAGGCTGATGGTCCAAAGGAAGTGGCCAAACTGTCTCTGGAGACATGTGAACCATCACAGCCCAATAAATTCAAAGAAAGCAGCATCAACAACATATAAAACAGAACAAAGCCTTATAATCAGTTCTCCCTCTTTCTCTGTCTTCCTGCATGTAACAAACCATTCACTCCAACACCTGGCTGTGAGTGCATCCTCTGTGTTATACCCCTCCAGCAGGAGCTCCAGAATTGCTCAGACTTCTACATATTTTTAGGCTAACTCAAAGATCTCTCAAAATCTGTTAAAAAAAAACCCAAAACAATCACATGACCTTAAGACTTGGATGAGGAAATGCAAAATGCCAGAAAAAAAAAACTTATACACAAGTATTTACTTCAATTATAAAAGAAAGAGAGCACTGGGAAGCCCAGTTTGTGCAATGCAGGAACTGGGAATAGCCTCAACACAGTCCCTATGCTGGAGCAACTCCATCACTGTCAAGAGCAGTGCTGGACAGTGCCTGTGAGTGGCAGAAAGTGTTCCTGGACAGAGAACTGGAGCACTTGGCACATCATTGTCAGGGCCTCTGATCCATTTGCCTTTTGCTGTGCTGGAGGGCTCTGGAGAAGTGCTGGAAACCCCTTGGACTCCACTGCTCATGGGAATGTGGAGGAAGGGCTGGAGATCTTGGAAAATCACCCCGGAGAACTCCTGTTGCAGAAGAGAAGCAAAAATGTGGGATAGGGGCTTTAGGACCAAGGGATAAGGTCACACTCAGTCCACAACAACCAAACAAGCATTCCCTTAGCCTTAGCTGACAGATGTTAGAGGTCACAGGCTGGAAGTCAGAACTCCTGGGCTCAGGTAAAAAGCAAAATACTGGGCAAGGAAAAAACACACTTAAATTGGTAACTTCATGCTATGGGAACAGGACCACCTCTAAAGAGCCAGAGACTTCCCACCTCCTGGCCACTGCTCCCCTGCTGAAGAGATGGAAGGCAATGGGGAGGCTTTTACACCAGGGATAGCATTGAAAGTAACAGTGAGGGAGTCTGCTCCAGCAGAAACAGCTTCCTACCGTTAAAAGGAAGGAAGCTCCCTCCATTAAAAGGGAGTTGAGTCTTTCCACCTGGGAAGCTTAGGAAAGATTGTTTCTTCCTTTCCTCTGCATGGCAGAGAGAAAAGGGGAACAGAGTGGAAAATTACCAAAATTATTAGGCCTTCCTGGGGTCCCCTCATAGCCAACTCATGTATAAAAATACAGAGCTCCTTGAGAGAAACCCTTGCTCCCCTCAGCACCCCAAACTTCACCACTTTCCATAAGACAGAGACCACATCAGCACCAAGACCTGGCCATCAAACATCTGTCCAAGAGTTACAGCCACTTCTCTGCTTCAGGGAGAGGTGGAGATATGGGATCAGTTGGGAGGGGCTGCTGTCAGCTGATCCTTACTGGTCTCGCAGTGGGGTCCTTCCCAGCCGTGGCACTCACAGCGGTAGCTCCCCGGCCCAAGGATGCACACGCCCTGGTTCATGCACGGGTTGGGCTTGCACAGGTTCACGGGGCTTCTTGCCTCTGCAACAGACACAAGCAGAGAAGCAGGCTCAGGCACTGCTTCTAGTAACACTGGAGTGTTACTAGCTAGGACCCACATCCATCAGGAATGCTGCAAAAAAAGTCATCAAAGGCTAATGAGGTTGAAAAACACATTAACATGGCAGAGGGTGTCAGCTACAACCCTGTCTTGACACTTTAACCTAGAGAACAGAATGGCTTTTCTAGGTGACCTAATCTTGAAGAGAATATTCCTAGTAAAGCTTAAAAGAGTGACATCACAATAGGCTGCATACCACAGAAAAGCAAAATGGAGCATCTTCAGAGCTGTGAGCATCCCCAAACTCCCCGCATCCAGACACAGACAACACAGAGCAAGACACATGCCCTGCTCTGACAAGTTCACAATCCCAAACACCACAAGTTCAAACCTTGCTTTGCCCTGGAGAGGACAGAAGTTGCCACTAGAAAGGAATAAGGAGAAGATGCCATCTGGGAAGCTAGGATGAATGGAAAATAACACAGGGAAAATTTCTGGGCTTCTTTTCTAGGAGGTTTGAGACCAGCCTGCATGCATAGCCCAAGTTATTAGCCCTGTTGTTATGAAGTATGTGACAGTTTTCCCAATCCTCTCAACACAACAGAGCCCAGCTGTCAGCATGACTGGCAGTGTTCCATGCTGCCTTGCTGCCAATACATTAGGTTAAGTAGCAGCATCCCAGAGGGATTTGCTTCCAGTCTGCTGGCAACACCACCGCAGTGTTGGTGAGGGTGTGAAATTCCTCTGCTCAACAGCTACGTGGTGGAGAGCTGTTTGCCTTACTCTTTGCTCCAGGGTAGAAAAATCAGAGAGAGAATAGAAAAAGGGGAAGAAGAAAGAATACAAATACCATCCCCTATCTGTCAGGGAGGTTTCTACATCTTAACTCACACTGTACTTATTCTCCCTGTACAGATACGTGCACATCAAGTCTCAACCTACACCTAACATTGGCAAAATTATAACTGAAATTCTTCTTTCCTTTTTGACAGTCCTAGACCTGAGACATCTCAGTCTTTAGGTCTGGTTTATTTTACAGGGAACCAAGCTGGGTTCAAAACATTTTTGTCGTCATGGAACTTCTGAGATGGGGTCCGGCCTGGGAGTGTTTCCCCAGGGATGGACACTTTTGCTTTCACTGGAAGCAGCCACTGGCAATGAAAGCTGGATCTCTTGGACACACCATTCATCTTCCAGATGCTGCTCTTCCCCAGGGAGCTGTTACATAGTGCTCTGTTCCACAGGTCATGTGTCCCCCACAGCCCCCCAGGGCTGCTCCACAGCATAACCTCACAGTCCCTGCTTTGAGGCATCGTTGTGCCACAACACCATTTCTCTTAACTCAAGCCTGCTGTTAACATACCTTGAATAAGGTTCTTGCACTTTGATGATCCCAATAACTTGTATTTCCATTAATCAGATTCCAATATACTTTACACTTGGGATCTTTTCTCCTACACCCTGGGTCCTTTTTTTCTGGACTCTTATCAGCTGAGCCCCAGAACTGAAACCATATTTCAGGTATCCAGAGGCAGGGTCTGTTTCCCAAATACTTTTATCATGAGTCATAAATTTTTTTAAGTCCTTTTACAAACAATGATTCTGTTATTAAGCCTTGGACTTGGGAGTAGAATGATTGAAGGACTTATCTTTACATCACCCTTGGTCCCAGCCTATCTAGTACAAACTGTGATTACCTGCACATGAAATGAAAGCAGAAATTCAGTGTCAGGAAATGATATATTACCCTGACTTGCTGAACCTTGCTGTCTCTTCCCTTTCACCTCTGGCACTTTAGCTAATTTCAAGGTACAGTACATTGTTCTTGTAATAACACAGCTGAAAATGCCACTGAAACAGAAACACACTGAAATCTCCAGGTAGAAACCATCTGAAGAGCCTGTCAGGAGAGGTGCTCCTCACCCCAAAGAAATGATGTTGTAGCTCTTTCCAAGCCTGAAGGAGACATGGGCATGGCCAGAGATGAAAAGAACCTCTGTGCTGAAGCTCAAACATGTTTCTTCTTTTAATCTTACAAACATGCTAAAACATAATAAAAGCAAATAGCTAGATGTTAAACTTAGGCTATTTTGAATGAGAAAATGAGGCATTGGTTTTTACCTAGGAGCACTTTCACCACCACTGCCTGCAAATTAGGGCTGCTGTCCTTTTTGAAAAGCTGATTTCCATCAAATACAGGCACTCACATTCAGGACTCGAAGTTTTTAAGAAAGTGTACCTTTTTCTTTTTTTTACCCTCTCATAAACATGAGTTTTTATATGACTATTTGTAAATTTTTCCCTTCCACTTTGAAGATAAGGATTTGGTCCTACAAACAAGATTAATCACAATTTGTCTCAAGGCCTAGTTTAACAATCTGAAAGCTTCAAAATGGACAGATTCTAAGATTAAACACAGTACAACACAAATAAAATCTCGAAAGCCTACAGGATGATTTCAGCAGTAGGATATTAAGGATGAATGGGAGTGATGAGGTTGCAGACTCAGCACTTTACAAACACCTGGTCACAAACCTGTTGAACAAGAGAGCATAGACCTCACTCAGGGACCAGCACAAATAAAGGGCCCATTAAGCGCCCCCAGCAACACTGCAGCGGTACAGTAACATCCAGCAAGTTCTACAGATTTAAAGCAACATCAGGAAAGAGCAAATGTCTTCTTCTTTCAGAGAAAGCAGAACCTAGATCTAGCAGGACTGGAAAGAGCCAGTCACACTATGCTCACTCTCACCCACTGGACTGAATCTTAGGGAAGTTGGTTACTATTGCTCTAGGATTGCTTTGGACAATCACTGGATCTCTGTGTCATAGTTTCCCCAACTGTAAAAGGCAAAAGACAATATCAAGTTCAGTCAGTTAAACATCAGAAAATCTACAACAGCAGCAGCTGTTGGCACTGACAGAGAGAGTGGGCTGGAGGCTCTCCTACCTTCACAGATCCTTTCAATGATAAGGCCTTGGTAATACTGCAGGTCTTCATAGGAGGAGATGTGGACCAAGTAGCTGGGAGAGCCAGCAACTCTCAGCAGCATACCCCTCTCTGCATCCCCAATGACCACCACAAACAGCAAGATGCCGCTGTGCCTCAGCTGCTGAGCTGGAGCAGCTGCATCCTGCATGCCACCTCCATTGGTGAGCAGCACCACCACCTTGTTGACACCAGGTCTTGCTCCCTTCTGCACGGTCATTACATCACCGTAAACATGCAGCAAAGCACTGCCAGCAGAGGCTGAGTCCCCAAGGAAAGGCATCTGGTCAATGGCCTGGAGAACAGCAGAGCTGCTTGTGTGGGTGTCCAAAGCAAACACAGTGTGAGCTTTGCTGCCATAGATCACCAGGGCAATTTGGGTGACATCGCGGTTGACGATAAAGTGCAAACAGCTGCTCCTGAGAAAGTGCCTCAGACGCAGAAAGTTCTCCAGGCCAACTCCAGATGAGGCATCCACAGCAAATACCAAATCAAGAGACTGGGCCTGGCAGCCTGTGGAAAGGAGCACAAACATGGTATCTCTCAGAATATGTGTCTACTCCTTTCTGACTGAAAACCAGCAGTGGGAGGAAATCGTGGGCAAAATTGAACACTGCTGATCACTGACCGTGAAGGGTGATTTATGTCTCTTTCCCACCCATGGGCAGAGATTCATCACAAAAATCACTCATGGAAGGTTAGTCCCTGGGTCTGTGACTGACAAACAAAACAAAGGCAATCATCCTTCTGTCCTTCCCTCCTCCCTGATGGAATTCAGGACACCTCTGCATGGTTTGGCAAACTTGTCCCACAATGCCCATACCACAATCTTACCTTCAGGACTACCCACACTGCAGATTTTTCTCTGCAGCTCTGGAATTCTGTTGAACAGGTCCTGGGGGTTGGAGTAGACAATGGTCTGCTGTGGATTGCCAGTCAGCATAGTCAGCTCTGCTTTCATGAAGCTGCTGCCCACGCCGATCAAGAAGAGATTTTGGTCCTTCACATATTTAGTGGCTTCTGCCACCGAATCCTGGGACTTGGAGTCAGTGAACAGGACAACCACACGTGGGAGATCATCCTGCACATCTGCAAAGACTTGGGTACTCCTAAAACCGTGCTGTGCAATGTATTGCAGGGCTCTCCCTGTCAGGGTTCTTCCTCCACTGAAATTCAAGGCATCAATATTCTTCATGAGACTGAATGCGTCCTTGTGTTGCTGCAGTTCAATGGGTATCTTGACATCATCATCGTACTGGGCCACCCCCACACTCATTGGCGAGTCCTGGCTCACCATGGCTTGGAGGAATCTCTTGAGGAAGGCCTTGAAGCGCAGGAACCCTTCCAGTGTGACCCCTGCTGAGCTGTCCATCAGGAAAAGGAGATCCACATCACACTCGAGGCTCAGCTTTGTTGCTGGAAAGGGAGAAGGCAATTAGTCATGTACAGGGCAACTTCAGCAGGGGCCTGGCTGGAAGCCTTGTGGAGCGGGGACACTGTGTCCAGTAACCCAAACATTTTGCCACTCACATCATGAGTTGGAGGACAAACATGCCAGAAGCAAGCTTTGTTTTCATTGGACATCATATAAGCCTTTAGAGACAGCAATTATCTGTGGGAATTCATGAACTTTTGGATGGCAAACTTCAAATCAGAAATGACAACTCCACCCTCTTAGTGCTGTGGGCAAAATGCTCTGAATGACACAATCACATATGGGAGAAAGGAGAGAGTCCAAGCACCAGAACCTCACCTGTATGTCCTGAGATACTTGGAAGTGGGAGCCTTTGTTCCAGGGAAAGTAAGTACAAGGTGTTTTCTAATGATCAGGACTTTTGGCTTTTTTACATCAAACCCCCAAAACCAGGAGCTCCTGCTGGAGCCCATGTGTGCAGGGAGGGGACCAACAGACACAATCTATGTCTCTCCCAGTGTCTCTCTTCTCCTGATCACCTGGCAGCTGCATTTAGACACAAAGACAGCCAGGCCAGGGTAAGACTGTCAATACTGGTGCTCTTTGTACACACACAGTGTCTGAACAGCAGGACCCAGTCACTGGGCCTGACAGTCGTGATCAGCATGAGAGAAAACTCGCCCTGCCTTCTTGGAGAAAAGCCCATAGACTGTGGCCCAACCCCAGCTGTCCCCACAGTGCTACAAAGGGCACCACAAAGGCAGGACTTGGCCGAGAGGAAAGGGGACAGAGCACATGTTCACACCTACCACAATGGACATCTGCTCCATACCCTAGCAAGCAGAGGCAGTGGTATCTGTCCAGTCCCTCTGGGACACATGTGCCACCATTCTGGCATGGCTGGGAGTCACAAGGGTCTAAATAGGACAGGGAAAAGAAAGACAGAGAGTCAGCAGGGAGCCTGCCCCTCCCCATCATGAGCATCACCATTAGTGGAAAAAGGGTCACAGCTCTGCCCCTCTTGCTACAGAGTTTGAACTAGCACAGGGCTATGTGTACCCTCACCTCCAGGGGAATTTTTTTTGGGATGGCTCTCCAGCAGGCTATGACAAGAAAGCAAACCAGACTGTGACTTCATTTGATTTGGAACAATGCCAGTGACACCACATTCGTATAAACAGAGAATTGCTAAAGGTCCTGCAGCTCAGACAGATTTACAGCAGCATTGAAGGGGTCAGGTTCTGGCCTGCTGCTCGGACAGTGTTGTACTGACAAAGAAAATAAAGCCACTGTCACCTGAACTTTCAGAAAGGACTGAAAGACCACAGCTATTTCAACAGCCAAAAAGGAGGCTGGTGATCAGCCCATGTCAGGCTCCCTGCTAACCTCATGCTGCTTATAGTACCAAGTATATGACTGGAGGCATCACTGCATGCTCCCCTGGCACGAGGACACTGACTCCCTGCAGGCACTGGTAAGCAGCGCAAGAATCTGCCCCCAGGACGTGAACGGCTGAGGATTCACTGGCTCTTCAAGTGGAGGAGAAGTTACTGGGAGACATTTTAATCCAAAAGAACTCTGGTCACAGATATCCATAAGAAAGAAAAAATGGATTAAATACCTACCGATCAGAGTCTCTCACTCAAAACAAAATTTTTCAGAAGTGAAAGCAAGCCCCTGTTTTTTTGTTCTTTAGTTATTCCTGCTTCATAAATTAAAATTTTGGAAAAGCAAACTCCCACCTGGACATACAGTTCGGAAGCATCTGGACGGGTGTTTTATCAAGACTCGCTTCCACCTGAAACAGGAAGAACAAGACCTATCATGAATTTAAATATTAACAAGGTGCCTTTAAGGTTGACCTTACCGTGTTTTCAATAGAACAAACTTTCCTTTGAAAAAGAAAGGTTTTCAAAACAAGTATTTATAAAAAAAAGTCCATTCAAAATGAGATGGCAAAAGGAAAAAACATCATTTCATCAAATCTACCCTTTCGCTTTCAAATTCAACTGTAATCTTTACATTTAAAGATTAAGGATGTATTTTTAAGACAAAAAAACTCTTGTTTGCTTGCTTCTGAGATCAGAGCAGAGACTCTTCCTAGGACTAGAGACTATGTTTGCATCAGTCTCCCAAGGAATCTTCATCCCAGTAAATAGTCAAGGTCAGATAAAAGCCTTATTACTGTATCTCTTATCTCTCAGCCCCACTCATTTTTAGAGATGTGGGTGTCTAGCTTACCTGATGAAAGGGCACAGTGAAGCCTGCACTGCATTGGGCTCCTTTGAACCTTTCCAACACACATAGCTGCCAGCCAGCTCTTTCACAGTCTCCAGGGTCCTTCGTTCGCAAGGGTGGGACTCAACTTTGCAGCCTGTAGCAAAGTAAAAGGTAAACTTGCATAATTTGCCTGAAAATCAAAGGCTGTGAGAGCAGACAGTCACTTTCTGTTGTCTGTTCTGACAACAACAGTCTGGGCAGAGCTTCCAGGAGCCTCCATGAGACCCCAGAGGAGAAATTTCCCATTGAAAATTCGCCAGTCTACTCCTCTTTCTGGGGAGCTAAATATTCAGCCTCCTTTGCTTTGCTACAAACCTCACACTGCTGAGTTCACAGTTCAGTGACAGCTTTTCAGTCCCTTTGGTGCCTTTATCATGCATGTGTTTGATTTTCTGCTACCTCTGGATCACTCTAGTTCTATCCTTCCTAACTTCCTGTAAGCCCCAGGTGCCTCCCCTTAATACACAGCCAAGCCCACTAGAAAATTTAACACAACTGAGTTTAGCCTTCTATCCCCTGTAAGATGAGCAAAAGCCAATATTCCCACTTTCAGGGATGAACCAGGATGCAGAAAGATTTAGGACTCTGCAGCTTGGAGGTACTTGGAGAGCATGCCATCCAGTTTGGGCATCTGAAACAGGTTACCTCAAGGTGCAACACCTGCTAATTCCCACGTATGCTTCCTGACACTGCCTTATCTTCCTCACTTGGTGCCCAGGTCCAAGCTAAAAGCATGGGCATGGGGGTGGAGCCAGCAGGGTCACCTGGAGCAGTGGCAGTGCAGACAGGGTCACTCAAGGTGCTGTACAGGCCGTTGGCAGCATCATCAGCATCTCCAGCAAAGAGCAGGTGTCGCTCAGGAGGCTCACTGGCCAGCACGTGCAGCTCCTCCCACCTGCCAAGCAAGGGACAGGTCAGCTGCTCAGTCTCCCCCACAAAGGATTAAGAATTAAGAACCAACCCTGTGCAACAGAGAGTTGATGCAAAACAATGGCACTCTTCAGTTTCCACAATTCTGGCGTGTTTAGTCTCAGGCAGTAGTGTAGCTCTACTCAGTGGAAAAGTTTCCTTCATCAACTCTGGTGCTCCTTCCACATCAGCCACCAAGTCAGTGTTTCCTCCATGCCTGTATTACCCTGCAAATTCCCTTTTGTAATGGTTTAAGTATGGAATTCCCAAATTCAGTGCTCTCACTGAAACCAGGTCTACACTTGCTTCCCCTCTCACCCCCAGCTGGAAACATGAAAGGCAAAGATCATGAATTGAGATAAGAACAATTTATTGAGAACAGAAATGAGATGAGAAGTCGAGCAGTAACAGCAGCAATAATGATAGTAATAACAAAAGGTATAAGACAAAATCAATTTACTTGGAAAGTCCATCTCCATACCGACTGTTTCATCCACCACACTTTCTCCCCTCCTTGGAATGAAGGAATGCCCTTCCTCTATGAAGGGAGAAAAGTCCCTTTCCCCCACCCCAGCAATGATAAAATGGTATGGATTATCTCCTAGAAACACCCACAGCCACACCTCCTCAGCTACAGCAAAAAAAAACCAAAAAAACCAAAAAAAATCCAAAACTCTGCTCTGGCAAACACTAGGACACTTTTTCTCTTTCCAAAACTCGAATCTAGCCCAAGATGACCTCTCACTCACCAGGACTTGCCACTTGGCTAGCTGGGTGTCTACTTCCCACTCTGGAGTGTTTCCTACCTTGGAAACTTGATTCCCACTGCAAAAATTGTGATGTGTCTCTCCTTCAGCTGCATTGCAGGCATTGCGGTGCTGCCCTGCGACTTTCCATCTGAAATGATGATCAGGACTTCAGGGACACTTGAGTTTCTGCCACCAGGGAAACCCTTGTGAAGAATGTACTTCAGAGCCCGACCTGTCTCTGTGCTCCCACCTCTAAAAAGCAGGGAGATATAATCAGAAAATAAGAAATAAAAATTCCTTCCCTGCTACTGAATTTACCATTTGGGTTTCAAATTTTTACCCTCTGGTAATGTGAAACGAAGCCTATTTCTGCTCGTCACCACACAACTTATCCATGGGGATGTCTAATCCTGTGATTCTTCTCATCTTCCTACCCACAGGTCCCATCTATTCACCCTCACCTCCCCCCTCTCCAACCCAGAGTGGGCTCCAAGAGACTTCTAACATACAGTGGAGTGTTTCTTCTGATGCCAGAATGATTTTTTGCTTTTTCTTTTACGCCCATCTTACATACTCTTTTATGTAACTTTATGTATTCTTAGTGCTTTTAGCCTACATACTTGTAACTTTCCAAGTCTGATAACTTAGCTGAGACCCACTGTACTGTTAAACCAGGAGACCAAACAGTCTGGGAGTCCCAGACACCAAAGTCCTCTCCAAAACATATTTTTGTAAACCAGGATAAGCCCATCAAAAGGAAAAGGTTCCTCAGAATGGGGAGTTCACTAGAGCCTCTCATTAGAGGATCTTTAATAAATACGTTAATTTTGCAAAAACTGTAAGTGTGTGTATTTTGGTGTGAGGGGTGCATGCATTTTCAGAGCATTCCACCTGGATGAAGTGCTGTACCCCAGGATCCTGAAATAAATACCGAAGTAAAAACCCCTTTTCCCCATAAACCGTGTTTTAGTTTTAATTTTAAAGCCAGGGAAAGGCACCACTGCAATTGGTGCAGTAACCAAAACTCTCAGATATTTGAATTTTATTTCCAGCTTCTACAAATGTCTCTACAGCTTCTGTTTTTCCATCTGAAAACTGTGGTCATTTTGGCTGTCGAAGGGGTGCCAGGTGTGGCCCTT
>VZTN01006684.1:99360-128088 GCA_013400515.1 Erpornis zantholeuca | reverse complement strand
GTATAGACCTCTTTTTCAATTCTAATTAAGTCAATTATTTAAAAATGGATGACTGTATTTAAAATACTCTTTTGCTTAAATCTATTCTGAGTAAAAAAAATAAGATCTGGCCCCTCCAAACTATCTTTGCAGCATCAAGAAATCTAAAGTGGTTTTAAAAAATTATGCAAGAATTTCTCCTATGTTTCCTGCTTCTGTATGGTCAGTTGTCATACAGAGCAGTCTATGGCAGGGCAATTTGCAGTTGGCATTTTAAGTGAAAGGAGGAGTCAAATATATCTGAAACTTTCTTGCTATCTTCAAGATGCTGTTGAATTTGTTGTCAATGAATTATGTTTTGAGAAATCATTGCAGGTGTTCTGGGAATGCAAGACTGTAATAAAAAAGGAAGAGTGATAGGAAAATAACTTTCTTCCAAATGGCACAGGCATGGTACTATACCTAGTCTATAGTCTATACCATAGCTGTTTTTTCTAAGGCAGATCTAAGTAAATGAGAAGAGGATTAGCTAAAGTCACTGCTTTCTGCTTGGTTTTAGGGGATCTCCTGGAGCACTGTTTGTTACATGATAGGTGAGATCCAGTATGGTGGTCGTGTGACAGATGACTTTGACAAAAGACTCATGAACACATTTGTAAAGGTTTGGTTCAGTGAAAATACATTCAGTCCTGAATTCAGCTTCTACAAAGGATACAGCATACCCAAATGTACTATGGTGGATCAATACCTGCAGTACATACAGGTTGGTAAATGAAAGCTAATCGCTTGTTTCTCAAAAGTTCCTAATTCTCTATAATTTTTCTTTGTTTTCTGAGTACCTGTATTTTGTCTTTTATTCAGAGGTTTTTTTTACTGATTTCTAGTAGTCTGCATATCTATTAGTGACAAATAATTATTGTTATCAATGTTATCATCATCATGACAGCAAAATATATTTTCTTTTTCATGCAGTTTTCTTGTGGGATGTACCTAAAGGCACATAGTTATTAAAGAGGGCAAAGAACATTGGGTACAACCTCTTGGAAATAAAAGGTTTAGATATATGAGAGTACAAGTTTGCTATTAAAATAACACATAGATATTAAAACTCTATTTGTTTGCTGTGATTTGGGCTGTGACATAACAAATAGACCCCAGCAAGATATTTGGCCTAAGAGTGTTTGAGAAATCTAGCTTCTTACTTTACAGTAATCGAGAGTTTATTCTATTTTTTATTTGGTTTTGTTGTGTGTTGGGTTTTATGTTTGTTTGGGGATTTTTTTTTGGGGGCGTTTTTTTTTCTTAATGATTTATTTCTAAATCTCCNTTTATAGATTAAAAAACAAAACGAACAACTTTTCTAAAAGCATATTTAACTTCATTCATACAGGCAAAACTTTATATTTTAAAGAAGTGTGACCAAACTATTAATGTTTATAATGAAATCATTAAATGTGTGCTGAAGTGCTTTTCTGAGGACTTTTAAAAAAATAAATCCATTAATGCTTAGGTTGTCATTTGCACTATGGGGAAGGTAGGATCATCAACTTTTAAATGAGGTTGTTGACACTATAAAATTTATAATTATGTTCATGCAGTTGTTTACTTGTTAATTTTAAATTTTTGTTTAAAAATAGATCTGTAAGTTTGGTTATAATACAAGGCTGCCTGGTACTGTGATACTTCCCAGGCATTACTACTATGTTGAAGCAAAGTAGCTGGGGCAATTACTCTTGATTGGTTTGTGCCAAGACAACCTTGGAATTGCTTGTTGGAATTAAAGCTGAATTCCTTGAACTAAGGTAGACATCATACAAGCTATTTAAATGGCATTAGCTCAAAGAATGATATACAGGCTAAATGGTGACTTACACTGAAAACATAGCTGGTCTCAGCATCATAGATTTCTCGTGGAACAAATCCTGTGTTTCTGTCTCCCTTCAAGGGAGGTGCCAAACTGACCATTTAAGTTCATAAATGAATTATGTTATTTCTTAAAGATCATATTGTGGCCTAACCTTGACATAAAGGCAACTTTGCTTTTTCACTTCTCTTGAAGGATCTTTGGTTTTCTATCTACAGGTGAAGGAAAAGCTAAAGAACATGGGACCTTTTGAACCCATGCACATATTTTTGCGACAGGAGATTGAACAAATGCAGAGAGTAATTTCTTCAGTGAGAAGCACTCTGACTGATCTAAAACTTGCCATTGATGGGACAATAGTTATGAGTGAAAATCTGAGGGATGCTTTAGACTGCATGTATGATGGAAGGGTTCCTGCTAGCTGGAAAAAAGTAGGTGTACATAACTTTTTTGTTGTTGTTGTTATGGAAGGAAATAAAAAACCTATTTCTGAAGAGACTAGATTAAACTGCTAGACTTATAGTAAACACTTTTTTTTCAAACTGTGTTTCAGAAGTGTTAACCAGACCTGTGCAACCGCTGGAATAGATTTTGTGCTAAAATAAACATAGTGAAAACAAGCCTTCTTTCATTTATAAAAATTGAAATGTATGTGGGGGATGCAGGTATTTCCCATTTTAACAGCCTGTTGCATACTGGCAGGATAAAAAACCTAGAGACAGGACAGTAATTTAAAATGTGATGATAGATTTTAAAAAATTGCACCCATATTAGTGGACTACACTGGTGCTATTTATTGAACATATATAATTTACATATATTCCTTTTCTGGGTTAAGTAGAGGTGGCCTGTCCACCTTGGTCAAAATCAGTGTTCTTTGGGTTTGACTTACAGCCAAAAAATTACAGATTAGTAGATGCTGTTGGAGACAGTCTAGTTTAATCACACTTCTGAAAGCAAGGTTGGTTAAAGCAGGTTTCCCAGGAGTCTCCAGAATCAGAGAGGTGCAACCAATTCCGCTGTTTGATCACCTTCACAGTAAAGCTGAACCAATCAGCAACCACCAGCCAACAAACAAAAAACCCCTCAAGGTGAAACAGAATTTCTCATATTTCATCTGGTTCCCATTGCCTTCTCTCCTTTTGCTGTCAAGGATCAGGCTCCATCTTCTTCCGTTCTCTACATGTGAGGTATAAACATAATACCTTCTTTGAGCCTTCTCTTCTCCAGGGTAAACAATCCCAGCTCTCAGCCTTTTCCCATAGAAACTCTTTTCAAGGACAATTAGAGCTGTTAATGGCAACTGATGGAAAGAAAAATGGGGAGGTTTCTTTGTTGTTTGCCTGTTTTGTTTCTACTGACAAAGTGTTTTCATGGTACAAAACCTAGACCTAAACAGATGCTTCACGACACAACTGTATCTCCACATAACCTGTTTAGTTTTCCTTAGCTTTTATTCAGAAGCATAAAAGTGCATAACAGTTCTACAGAAATCATGTTATCTTGATATATTGATCTTGGAATTAGAAAGACATGTATGCAATTTTTCTTCTTCATTTATACAGCTATCTAACCATGCAAAAATACCATAAAATGGAAAATTACCACAGAGGGCACTGAGCATGGGTAAATGGAATAGTAGACATGAATTTGAACAGAGAAAGAATTTGCTTCAGGTTTCAGTGGGGTGCAAAGTTTAAGCACCAGATTAAATTTAAGATATGATAGATGATCTTCAAATATGCTTTGCTAATATTATATTATTACCATGGGAGGAGTTAGCTTTTCTTGACAGCAGTATACTATTTTAAAACATGTTTATTTTTTTTAGGCATCTTGGCCTTCCAGTACACTTGGTTTCTGGTTTACTGAGCTTCTAGAAAGAAACCACCAGTTTTACAAGTGGATTTTTGAAAGTCGACCAAACTGTTTCTGGATGACAGGGTTTTTTAATCCTCAAGGATTTTTAACAGCAGTGAGGCAGGTAAATTGTGTTTGAAATCTTATTCTTCTTATATTATTTTTTGACATGCTTTTAAAAATAAAATATATTATTCGGTGAAGAATGAGTTTATACACATGGGAAGATCCGTGACTGTCTAACATTTCCTGAGTGAACTGCTCTTCCTTCGCATATGCTTTTTCAGTAAATCAACCGCTAATGTGCTAAAATATATTTCCTGTGTTGACCAGGGCCCAAATAAGTAGATGCTACCTCACAACATTATTAAGGTAGACCAGAAAAAATACTGTCTCATGTTTCTGACCATCTCTGAGAATGGTCATTAAGCCCATGAATTTATTTGTCATTTTTCCCTTCTCTTTTGTTCAGTACTTACCTGACTGGAGACTGGGCAGAAAAGCTATTCAGAATAAGTCTTATATTTCACTTTTGATTAAGTCATTCTTCATGAAGTGAGAAAGACTTTCCTTTATAAATGCATATAAGTATGACATTTGATGTATTTGTATATGTGTGTGTGTGTTGACTTGGTGATTGTGTTGGTTGCTCAGCAACTTTTTTACTTTAAAAGGAAGCAATGAATGCCTGTGTTGGTCTGCTTAAAGGGACATACTGGAGACAGTAAGTGTCTGGAATGTGTAAAATTAGAAAAGAATACTCAGGTGAAAATACAATGGGACCTCAGGAAAAGAAGCCTGAACTTTTGGAGAATACAATGAAGATTTTCGGTGTAGGAAAAATGTCCCCTCTTACTCTGAGGTCTGGGCACTGTAATGTAAAATTTCAGGCATTTAGCCTTGGAATTATGTAACAAAATATTTATTTTGAGTGAACATTCCTAAACTGGGACTATCTTTTGCATCCAAGGTTGTGGAAAAGGTTTACTGGTAGGATCTGAAACAGCTGGAAATGACAGTACTTTCTGGTTCTGTAAAAAGGAACTGTGGAAACGTAACAACCTAGTATCCCAAATAAATACCCAAGTGGGCTTGCTATGTGGTAAAACAAATAGAAATGAGAAAGAGGAAGAGCCAGAATAATCACAGAACTATAAACCCTGTTAGATCAACTCAGTAAATGCAGTATGGTGCAAGCATTAATTCAAATTACTTCAACCAAAGATCTTTGGAAGCCATTACAAGGAACTGGGCAACTGAGAACTGAGTGTTGTCCAATGCATTAACTAACAGGTTTTTTTGCAGTCTCTTTACATAGCTTTAGAGCTGAGTCAGTTCTTACTCATTAAGAATACAGTTACTGAAGAGTAGAGGTGCAGGAAAAATAAGGTAACCCCCAAAAATATGTTTCACTTGCCACATGCAGGTAATGTTTTCTCATCTTATCAAATCTGTGAAATTTTTGTGTTCACAAGAGCTGGCTACCATGGGCATTCAGTGGTCATGTTACTTGGTACAGTCTTTAGACATTGTATATAATAGAAAGATTGAAAATCAAATGTAGTGGATAAGGTACTGAAAGCTTTCTTGTAGTTCCATGCCATCACTCCCTTAGAGAGAAGCCAAACTGCTCTAAGCATGGATATCATAGAGAATTAGGTGTTTATTTTTGTACTGAAGAGTACAAAAATTGTACTCTTGCAACCATACAAATTTATTTCTAATAACTTCTGGGAAAAAGGGTTCTGTGCTCATGTGAGATTGTAACCTCCTCACTTTTGTCTGGTTTGGGCAGGAAATAACAAGAGCTAACAAAGGATGGGCTCTTGACAGTGTAGTGCTGTGCAATGAAGTCACTAAATGGATGAAGGATGACATCACAAGCCCTCCTTCAGAAGGTGTCTATGTGTATGGGCTGTATTTGGAAGGAGCTGGTTGGGACAGGAGAAACGTGAGACTGACAGAATCTAAGCCCAAGGTGCTCTTTGAGATGATGCCTGTTATAAGGATATATGCAGAGAATAACAGTAAGTAATGGTATTGTAAAGGATGTTATTTCCATAGAATTCAATGTAACTTTTTATTTAACTGCATGGAAATCTTTTGGATGGTAATGAAGCCTTCTTTTCCCTCATGAAGTTTTGGGACTTCATGAGGCTGCTGCCAATCATTGTATACATACCAAATTCCTTTCAATGGGGGAGGCTTCACAGTCTTCCATTGAAAATATGCTTTCAGACTTACTTCATAATTCTTAGTAGCACTTCTAATATTTAGGTAGATCTCTACACATGGTCTTTATGGCGTTAAGAACTTTTTAACCCATTTACAGGTAAGCTGTACCTATTGACAAATATGGATCCTGGATTGAAAACACCAGCTTTCTTATACATAAACTCTGTGATCTCTGTAACCTAAACCTAAATAATCTCTTTCACACATGTGGAAAATGAATGTAATTTTTATATTTATGTAACATATAAGTACATATATACAACATATAAGATATAAATGGATTATATATATATACTCACACACACACACATATATATATGTATACATATCTACATATATATTGTGTTTATAGACAACATATTATATATATATAAAATGCGTAGATTTATAAAAATGTATTTTTCTTTCCTGGGCAAGTCTGGTTTTGAGCTCATGGAAGCAAGCAAGAGGTGGAGTGAGGTGGTGGAAGACGTTTTGTCTTTGAGGCAGAAAAGGAATGTAGGAACGGAAAGGAAACTTATGGGGTTGAAGGACAGTGCTGTGAAATTATGTAATTTGTGTTGATGTAGTGGTTTTTTGCATACAGAATAGGAGATGCTGTTGAATAGGGATGTAAAACAGAAAAGAACAATCCAATGCAGAACATAAAATTGGAAAAGTTTGTTGAAAAGCATTCCACCTCTAAATGCAAACTTGCTAACATGCTATTTTGCATAGCTAATATTTTATAAAAGGCATGATCAGCAGCCAAGATCCTAAATAATGAACACTGAAGTACTGAGCATGACTAGACTACTGTTCTAATTCTGCAGTGAAGTAGTTGATGACTGGTACTCTCAAATACTAAATGCATTTCAAACCAGGTTATTCAAAGTTGGGCAATTTTATTTTGACATAATACATTGATAAGAAGTAATGTTCAATGGGCAGATTGGACTAATAAGAACAGAATTTACTCTAGAGTGTCCATTTACATATCTTGCTTTACATCAGTTCCAAGGTGCTCATGTTAAATCTCAAACCTACAGAAATTTCCAGGCATAGATGGCCTTCAGCAGGCATAGCAAATAGAGAGCAGTGTACTACTGAGCTTAGATTCAGTTTTCCATTTGCTGTATGACCAGTCCCTTCGGGCCTCATCTTTTCAGCTTAGTTTGATTGCTCTTTATGTCTCTTCTGCCTTTTCAGCTGCAAAAGATCCACGTCTGTATTCCTGTCCGGTCTACAAGAAGAGCAGCCGAACGGACCTGAATTACATTGCTGCTATGGATCTTAAAACTCGTCAGCCTCCAGAGCACTGGGTACTCCGTGGAGTAGCACTTCTGTGTGATGTCAAGTGATGTTAAGAAGAAAAAAAATGGTTTCCAGGGGTTCTTTTCTGATTTTAAATATAAACATTAATATGTAGTTAGATACAATGTGGAACACTCCTAAAAATATTATTTCTAAATCATTGATTCCATTATGATATTTTTATAAAATTGTTCTCAAAAAATCCTACAATAGGCTTCTAAATGCTACATCTTAGAGGGACATTAACTTGGGTGTCTTTAAAAGATCATGACAAATATTAATTGTTCCTATCGCTTATGTGTGCTTAAGCACTCCTCCTCTGTTCTTAATTTAACCTTGAATAAAGATTAATTGATTTGTTTGTTATTACTTTTTGTTAGTAAATATTCTTGTATCAGGACTTACCATCAAGATGCTAAATGCAAAGCTGTTTTTTTGTGTGTGTATCTATAGAAAACTAAGCCCAGTTGCTCATTCATATTAGTTAAAATTCCTCAAGATGATGTTCCAAAATTTATTTCCTAGCTGATAGATTGCTTGCTGTCTAAATAAAGAAGGTAAAGTTGGAAAAATACCACACTTTTTTTGCTACTTGGAGAACAAATTCATTGTGTTACATAGGAAAACAAGCATTTGTCAGCTGCCAAAATTCCTTACTATCTGGTTCATTACTTATAAATATATAATTGATTGGAAGCTCCATAAGAATGGATAGATACCATTTTATGTGCCTGTATACCACTTTTGAGTCTCTCTTCATCAAGGTTATTAGTGGATGGGGCTCTTCTCTTCTCTTCTCTTCTCTTCTCTTCTCTTCTCTTCTCTTCTCTTCTCTTCTNCTCCTCTCCTCTCCTCTCCTCTCCTTTTTTGGTGTCTCAACTAGATACAAAACTTTTAATGTAGAAATTCATCTTAAAAGAGAAATGTTAGCTGCTCCATTTAGTTGGACTATTGGCCTCACACGTCAAGCACACTTTTTTAATGATCAAAAAGCCACCAAAAGAATTTTTGTTTCTCAGTTCGGTAGGTCATGTATCTTAGTGGTCCACTAGACATTCCCAAAAATGGCTTCTTCAGAAGAGGAAGCAGAGAGAATCAGTAATCCTGGTGCATCTGTCATTTATAAATGCTACAACGGAGAAACTGTTTTCAATTTTATGTCAAATCACACAGGGAAACTTCAACATTCATTTCCACAGTCAAACGAGTTATAAAAGTTAGGTGGAACATTTACTCTGTCAAAGAAATTCTGGTTGTAGGGGTCTTTCCATCTTGGAATTTTTATTAGTTTTTTCTTTTATATAACTCACAGTGAAAGAAATTAAATGCTTAAAGTTTTTTTAGGAAATACTTTTAACTTAGACATGGCAATAAATAAATAAACTTAGAAGGGTTGAAATGTCCTTTATTGAACCTTGAAGCACCATGTTCCAACTTCAAGGAGATGCCTGGATACTCACTGGACTTCTAAGTTGCTGTGTACTCGTGTCTTTCACCAAGACCTTCCTCTCTGAAGGAGATGCACATATTTCATACTTTGTGCAAGTCATTTATATTGAGAATTTACAAGCTACATGCCACCTTTCAAACAGGGCATGTTTTCTACCATCACTGCTGTGGATAGAGTGAACATACCAAACTCAATAGTAATTCTGAGTGAGAGGACTGTGCACATTTTTTTCAGAGTGTTATTTTCTATGAGAATAGTAGGGAAAAGGATAGTTCCCCACATTGGTGATCCCAGTTATTCCAAGGCTGTTAGGTCAATGAAACAATTGATATTGGCCATCACTGTTATTTCTGTTGTTTTATCTCTCTTTTTGTAAGAGGTTTGGCATTGGCTCCCTTCCATGGGATGGAAAAATGAGGCATGGGAAAGTTCAATGAAAAGCATATTTGAAATGCAGTTTTATGTCAGGGGCCAGAGTGCAGAACCCTGCTCTCCCAGAGGTTTTGCTGCCTGGGCTGGGAGAACACTTGGTGCAGCTCGACTTGGACCTGCCTTACCTGCTATGGCCTGGCCGTGATCTGTGGGGCAGTGTTGGGTTAACCTCAGCTCTTCAGCCCTGCCTTGCTGACCCATCTTTCTGGCTTGACCTGAGATCTGCCCTGTTGTTACAGCCTCATCTGGCAGTCATCGATATGTCAGCTGGCCCCAGTTGCTGTCACAGACCTGCTCTGCTTTTTTGTTCAGGTGCCATGGGGCTGTGTCCTTGTCAGAGAGAGCTTTGCCCTGCCCACCCTGCTGTGGCTCTTGGCTTCCAGCTCCACTGTCCTTTTGCTGTTGCCTGATATATGCCTTTAAACAGGGGGAAAAAAAAACTGTTTCTTGTTCATCTTCATAGCAGATATGGGTAATAAAATCCTTCAGTTGAAAGGAATATCAATAAAATAACACAATGTGATGTATTGTAGAACTGTATGTCTAGAACTGTTTGGCTCTCCTATTGGTACTGAATGGATCAGTCAAGATATACCATTCACAGATTTCAATTCTGCTGCTCTTAAGTATGCAGCACTATAAACTCGAGGGTCTGGAAGAGTTCAGGATTACAGAAGGTGTTTTCTATATAAATTTCTCATATTTGGCACAATAAATATATATATTTTGGAGAATATTTAAAAACAAATGTTATATAAATTTATCTTGGAAATTAATAGTAAAATAATGTTCTGAACAAGGTGCAGGTATTACAGTTTCATCATAGTGCTTTGAAATCGCTCACAAATTTTAGAGTATTTAAAATAAACAACTTAATCTTTCAAATATATGATAAGTGTAGGCTATACTACTTCTGTATGAGCTTCTCTTCAGAAAAGCATTTTTCTTGAGTTCTGTGCCTACACTCATACCTCTCAACTCCTAGGTCACTTTACTCACAGCTGTGATTTGTTGCACTTTCAAGATTATAAGAAAAAAGAAAAATTCAAGTTTATACCACAGTAGGCAATGCAATTCCAAAGTAACAGTAAGTGTGGTTGTCATCATTTTTTTTTTTAATCAAAAGTAGATTGCTATGGTATATACAAAAATTAGATTAATAAGAAATTCCTTCTTATTCTGAAATATCCTTCATGAAATTTTTTTCATAATTAAATCAATATTGAATAAAATTCAGTTTTCCTCTATTATGTTGGGTTCTTTTGTTCATTCCTTGTTTGGACAGTTATCCTATTTTAATTATGCAGAGCTGGATGTACTAAGTGATTTCCTAACGAATCTTGAAATAAAACTTGAGTAGTGTTCAAATTACCCATTTTAATTTTTAGCTTTCACATTCACATTGCACAAGCATTATAGGTGTATACAAATATCTGAAGGCTTTTGGAACACATACAACACTCAAAAAAACAATGCTGCAGAGGGAGTTGCATGTGAGCCAAGTTGCTTATCAGTTGTGTAAAACAAAAGGTCTATTAAACAGATGAAATAAAAAGACACTCCTTGACATGCCTGTGGATCCCAAGATGTATCATTTACTAGAGCTTCTGGCTTTTAATTTGCACTATGCAGCCTTTCCAAGGGCTATACTACTCTATAACTTCTGTTCTTATGATAAAATTTAAAAATTCAATTATAAGTGTATTATGAGTCTGTATATTAATATAGAAAAATCTAATTAAAATCTGAGCTTTTAAAACTAAAAAGCAAATATATGTTACCAATCTCACTTTGCCTCTGAAGCCTACACACAAAGTTAGAAATGTCTTGGTATTTATTTGCATATTCAATCTTTTAACCAAATATCCAAACCAAAGAACTGTTGAACCATAACTGGAAATCTGGCAGAAGAGAGAGAGGGAAGAAGTGCATGGTTAGAATATTTTTCAGTTGGAGCTGTTATTTAAAATGGATGCTGGCCTTTATTTTTTAGTAGAGTTATTATTTACATTGCAATCTCTTGGAGAGCTGAAGGAGTTATTTTAGTTTGTGCTGTCAGAGGGCATGAGCTATCCTATTTTGGTAAGAAAAACAACAGATGTTTGCTGATGTAAAAACAGGATTTTTTTTTCCAAAGGTGTTATCTTAGAACAAGAAAATCTACATACAGAAAAAGAAGAGTTAGGAAACTCTGTGAACCGTCTGTGAAAAGAGGTTAACATGACTGAACAGAAGGCAGAGTAACTTGTTAAGACTCTGTTTTTACATGAGCTGCCTGCAAATAACAAAGTTTTCAGTGTCCCTGTTAAACTGCCACAAGAATGACAGCCAATATATATAGCTTCTCCTGCAAAGTGTCTCCCCCACCACCTTCCATTTCTTGAGTATAAAAGGTGTAATTTTTGCAGAAAAATTTAACCTGGAATCTCTTGTTAACTGACCTATTTAACTTACTATATTAAATGTCACATTATGCTTTCCTCTCTTTAAGCTGAGTTAGTTCTCTCTCTTGCTCTGAGTGAACTGCAATTCCAGCAAAATAATAGTAGCTTAGTTTGGGAAGAGCACTGTAAGTGGTTCACCTTATCTTTCAGTGTCTTTTCTAATCTGATTAATATGTGCTTAGAAAGGAAATGTTAACTGGTGATGAAGCTCATATGCACTGTAGAAGATTGTGGCAAGAGTGTGTATGCAAAGAATATCTAGAAATGCTTTGTGAAGTAAGATGTGCTCAACACAAGTCCCTTCTGTGGGCCATCATTTTCACAAATGAATTCCTTTGTGTTAACTTTCAGTACTTAAAATGGGCTTGTAAGAAAGATGGGGAAAAACACATTAGTAGGGCTTGTGGTAAGACAAGGGATGGAGAAACCAGGAGAAAGTAGACATAGACTAGATATAGGGAAGAAATTTTTTTATAATAAAAGCGGTGAAATACTAAAGCAGGTTGCTCAGGTAGGTGGTTAGGTGCTTCATCCCTGGAAACATTCAAGGCTAGGTTGGCTAGGCCTCTGAGCAACCAGTCTAGTTTAAGATTGCAGGGAGGTTGTTCTAAGTAGCCCTTAAAGGTCCCTTCCAACCCAAGCCATTCTATGGTTTTATTACTTGCATAAATCAGTACTGTTTCAATTAAAATACTTTGCATAAAATGTGCAGCTAAGACAAAATAATAATCATTGCAACCAAAGCTCAAATGACTGTGCCTTCTAAGATAAAATATTTACTTCATTTTACCCATTAAATAAATTGCTTTGCATTTCTTCTTGACACTGCATTGTGATGTAGTAAAGCTCAAGAACGCTTGTAGTATGATTTCCTTTCTGCATTTTGGTCTCCAAATTCTGCATGGTAATCTTTACTTCCCAAAGGCAAATAAAACTGTTCTTTATTCTTTCAAAGCAAGCTGTTTCAGGTGAGTTATGTTTGACAAACAATGAGTTTTTACTTGGATAAAAGGAGAAGCCAATTAAGAAACGCATAATCTATGCAAAAGAGAAGAAATTTCACAATACGAGGAGGTAAGTCAGAACGCAATGGCAGTGAATCCTCATGAAGAGACATGCTGATTGGTCGTCTTTGGATAGCAAAAATTTGATCAATTGGCATTGATCACAGTGTTAGACTGTGTCATGTCAGCAAAATAAAAGTTTGAGCCCAACATACTAAGTGAAAAATTTAATACCGAGTTGAGCTTTGTTTTTAGGCAGATTTCAGTGAGTCTTTTTTTGTTTTATCCTTTTAAAAACTAAAAAGGAACTAATAATGCTACTGGAGCTAGCTGTGTTCACTGGATGAGCCGTAGTTTCTGGTCTTAGCTTTGCTAAAGTGATCAGATGGGAAACCAGGCTCTGGAAATATCCAACCCATATGTTTGGTGAATGAAGCCTTATAGAGTCAGAGATCAGGACATGATTTGCTCTGTGTTGAATGAGTCCTTGCATTTGAAAGGAATAAAAAATCTGGGGCAAAAGAGAAAGGGGAGGAGCATGTATGAAAGCTGTGATGAATCAGAATCACTTCAACATTTTATTGAGTAGTCTACCTATTGAAATAGTTTAAAGAAAATCCTCTCTGGGATTATTACTTGTAAGGGATGTTGTGGTATCTGGTATCACAGAATGGTTGAGGTTGGCAGGGAGCTCTGGAGATCACCTAGCCCAATTCCCCTGCTCAAGTAAGTTCTCCTAGACCTGGCTGTCTAGGATTGTGTCCAGGTAGATTTTGAATTTTTCCAAAGGGGTGGAAACTCCACAGCTTCTCCAGACAACCTCTGCTGGTGCTCAGTTACCCTCAGTAAAAACAAGTGTTTCCTGATCTTCAAGCCTTACCTCCTGTGTTTCAGTTTGTGGTCTTCTTGTCCTGTCACTGGGTGCCACTGAAAAGAGCTTGGATCTGTGCCCTTTACACCTTCCCTTCATGTATTTATATATGTTAATAAGACTCCCCTTGAGCCCTCTCCAGGTTGAACAGTCCTGCTCTCTCAGGCTTACCTTGTGGGAGAGATGCTCCAGTCTCTTTATTATACTAGTGGCCTTTAGCTGGTGTCTCTCCTGTATCTCTGCATATTTTATGGCAGATTTCTTTTACAGGAGTAGGCATATCTCTGGTTCTTAACAATGCATGTGTTACACGAGCAGGTATTTTATGTACACTAGGGCAACTGCTTTCCTCATTGTGCTTTTACTAGAAGCATTTATTCAAATTAATAAAAAAATGTATTCTCTATAAAGAGGTGGTGTGCTTGCCTCTTCAGTCTGGTTAATGTGCTGTTGGTTGGCTGCATTTTCATGAAAACTGGTAATTTTTAAAATGCCTTCCTTTGATATAGAACTAAAATACATTGCTTTGTTTGTAATGCTGCCTTTGTATTAAACTATGACACAGAGACTGGCAAGGTGTTGTGCAGGTGTTGGAAGTTAGACACATATAATGTACTTGTTCTTTTCTCACACTAGATAGGAAGAATTCAGGAATACACTGTGGCTCCAATTACTGCACCAAAGCTTTGAAAATTCTGTTACTATTCCAAATTGTCCTAGGAGCTTGATTGCATGGTAGTTTCACATTGCCTATGGCTGTACTGGAAGCAGCAGGATTTGACAGTTTGTGTTGAGGAATTGGACCTCTCTGGAATTTAGATGTTGTCAGCAAATTAGGTCATATCAGGTTTTCCCTTTTTCTTCTACTGGTGTATTGGATGTATGGAAATCAGATATGTTCTAAGGATTATATTGTTGATATTTGCAAAAGGTTTTGACTGTTAAAAGCATCAAAACCCTACAAATGTCTTTATTTTTAGCAGTTCAGGGCTTTGTTGCAGCTACTGTATCTTGTACCTGATGGGTTCACAAGCCAAGCTATGGCAGTGAGACAGACAATAAAAACCATCTTCCTGCTTTCTCTCAAGAAGAAATTGTTCCCTGCATTAAGTGGAGATAAGAGAGATCTGAGGCAGGATCAAGACAATTGAAATGAGAACAAAGGAGTTTCTGCTGTTCATCTAAACAAGGTTAAGGCTAAGAAGTGGAAGCTTGAGAAATAAAGGCAGCTCTGCTCCTAAACTTGTTGGATAAAATGGTCTTGTCTGATTTGTTTCTCTCCTCACTTTTTTTTTACAGTAGGAATATATTATTTCCTTGATTATTATGTGAACTCTATAATTATTGTTACAAATGGTAAATTTAGAAGTAATAATTTTGGATATATCAATTGCATTCAGTAGAGGTCTTGTAAAAGACATAGGAAAAGATTCACTTATTTTATTAACTAATAACATTAATCTTTAGCATCTCAGGCCAAACCAAAAAAGTTATGAAAGATACTAAATGAGTATAGGGTAAAAACAGGTTTTTAGTAAAAAGAATTGTCTTTTCACAAGATGGGAATTTTATTTATTTTTCGATGACAGAGAATTTATTTGAACTTCAGCAGCAGAAAGGAACCATTTAGGAACTTTAAAGTATTTTTTTATTAAGTTGTGTAATAATTTGAGCCTGAAATTTATCATAGGTAGAGGTAAAAGAAATCAAGTGGCAGTCTCTGACCTATATATCAAAAATTCAGTTAATCACACTTAAATGTAGTTCTATAATAAAATGTCTCTTACTCTTATAGATAGTTAATTGCAGTTATCAGAAAGCTGCTTAAACACTGAGGCTTTGATTAAGGTCTGTGTATGAATGCTTAATTACTCCTAATATAGTTGCAAGGCAAAAATACATAAACCCCTGATGTTTCATCTGAACAATTTTATCTTCCCCTGATCACTGGTAATCTTACATGCATAACATAAAAATTATAGACACATGAGTATTTTGGACATAATCAGCTTTTTAGTCTCAAGAGATCCAGCACCCAGAATGTGAGAGTTAAGATGAAAATCCTAGAGCATTCTTAAGTGAGATATCCTCTGGTCTATCTGGAAATATTGATTTTGATTATTGCGCCATGGAGAAAGAAATAAGAGGGACTGAACTTCCCATTTAAATGAAGGATTGAGTTATGACTAACTGAAATGTCAAAGCCAGGAAAACAGGCTGAAGAGGAAGGAAAGTTGCAGTGACTTTAGGTACCACAGTGAACAACCTGAGCATAGTCTGAGAGGAGAGCATGGTAAGAACAGCACACCCAAGTAGGCACTAGCTAATTTCTTCCACTAACAGAATTGTGTATTCTCTCTTGTTTTGTAGTCATTTTCAGCTTATGTAATCTTTAGTATCTTGGTTGTGTTTATGGTGCAAAGAACTACGTAGTGCTTGTTTTAGTGGCTTTTTTTTTTTATATTGCTGAAGTTTGGTTAGCCTAAATTTGTTACATTGCAGGTTTGGAGAAGCCTAACTCTGTGTAGGTGTTGTTTAAGGATTCAAACACCTGTGAATTTTGTAATATTTTAGATAGATAAACCATTTCAGAAAGACTGATAGGAAATTCTTTCAGGGAAACCTAAAAATTTCTGACCAGCAGCTGTCAAGAGACCAACTTAATGACAGTTGGTGGCAGTATGTGTTCTCACATTTTTTATGCAGGAGTAATGACTGTGACCCCTTGGAGCCCATTTTTCAGGGACTTAAATTGTGATCTTATTCATCTTTGTTATCAGACATCAGCACTTATATTCGTTTTTTTAATTTCTATTGAAAAGACGAAGTTTGATTTTTGTTTTTAAATTGCTTTTGTGTCCATAGAAAGTTGCAGAAAATTTGACATGAGAAAACCTTACCATCTCACCTAACTGATACCTGTTCCCCAGGAAATATTAAGCCAACTTTAGTGGAGCTGAGAATCTCATGTGAAATTGGCGCACTCCCAAAGAAATCCAAGGGTTAAATGACATGTATATACTATTGTAATGGTAGGATTATACTGCAGTTAATATTAAGACATTAATAAGGAGATACCTGTTTATATTTTACATTAAAAACAAACAAAAATGTCGTCATTTGAAGTTACAGACACTGAGATTTCCCAGTCAAACATGAAGCACAGAAAGCAAAAAATGGAAGTCACAATTAGTGGTAAATTTTATTAATCCTTGTTAAAGGTGTTTATTCTGTGAGGAAAAGACTTTGACCATCACTTCCCTTCTTTATGCTTCTTTCCCCTTTCTCCTCTTTATCATCTTTCTACATTTTCCTCTCATTAGTATTACAGTATTCTCTGAGTTGATATATGATTCAGCACTCTGTTGAATCACAGACATGGCCATATAAAAGATTTTACTGCGAGGGGAATGAAAAGAACAGCTGCTCTGATACCATCTCTCTTTTTCTGAAGCTGTTGGAGCTGAGGCTCGCTAGGTGTCAGCAGAGTAGTCCAGAAAAAAGCTGTTTTTCCCTGAGAATTAATAAAGGAAGTAGCAGGTAACAGTTAAAAGTTCATGCATGTAGCAGAAATTTAAAGCATTTCAGGTGGTTGTTTTAGTTCATGTTAACCTAACCTAGAAAACCAGTGTTATTGTGCCTCCCATGCCATCAGCTCTGTTTGTATTTCATTGTCAAACTGCTTTTCATACGTAGAAAGTCTCATTGTGTGTGTAGGGAATAGTGACTCCGTGCTGCATTTCAGGCAGTAAATGAGAAAGACTGTAAGCTAGAAAAATGATCAATCGGTGAACTTTTCAAAACATCCAATCTGCTCAGACATGAGGTCTGCAGACTCTCATGAATAGCTTTCTCTTCCATTTTTTTGTGTTAGTCTGTTCTGCTGTTTATTCTGAAGACATGCAGAAATTCTGCCTTTTAAAAATTATTAGTTTTGTTCTTTATTCTGCTAATTGATAAAAAATGTATGTATTTTCTCTGGCTTTCAGCTAGGTCTGACACAGAAGATAGCATCTGTCTTCACACTCAAGGGAATTATGCTTGCCAGCCATTCAGATGTCATCTTCCACTGGCACGCTTCATTCTGGCTAATGCTGGGCTCAACCATGGGAGTTTATTTTATTCTTTGACAAACACTAGCTGGTAGATCAGCTACCCTCAGAAACCTACCTTCCTTTCCCACTGCCTTTTAAACATTTTGGCTTACTCTTGGAGTGGTTTACAAAGGCTTGCCATGCCTCTCAAACAGTGGGGAACCAAACAGCTCAGAAAGTATTTTTATAGTCAAAAATTATGTCTACCTGGAACTTCTGTAACATGAGCCATAGCTTGCTCCTGGAGAACAAGCAGCCTCTTACATGATATGCAAAAATGCAACTGATACAATCCACATATAGGATGCATAATTGTATACATTTCAGCATATCCACATTTCTGTGGATATGAAAAGTATGGCATTGTAAGGTTTTAAAATACTTGGTATATGACACTCCCTTGAATAGCCTTTTCTCTTTATTTTTCACACTGGATGCTTGGTATCCATGTAGAAGCAATTGTTAAGTGACTTAGGGAACACTCTGTGGAAAGTGGAGCTTATTTCTGTATTTATTTATGGAACCAATTCAGCCTCTAAGCAGGAAAGCATAGATATTGGCTTATTGAGGAGGCTGAAAAGTTCATCCTCTGTGTCTGATGAAATTTGTTGAATCAGAGATGAGTGATGCTATAAGGCAAGAAATTATGACCTCTGAGGCTCAAGGAAGAGTATCAATAAAAATGAGTTGGCCAAATCTAAGGGTATGCAGTATTAAATGTATGAAACTGCTGGTTAATATTTAGCTACTGCAAATATTCAGGAGGATGTATCCTCTAAAGAAGCAAAGAATTGAATATAATTATTTTTACCTTTATATATTTCCTGGAATTTATGGCTTTAAAGATAGTGCACAACAAGACTAGTGCAACATTCAACTTCTGCGTTAGAGGGAAATGCTCTATTTAAAAGCTATGGATCACATAGACTTTTTTTAGTGGACTAATGTACATAGGACAGAAAACAAGTGTCTTTTGCCTTTGCCATATTTGGAACATTTGTCCAGAAACAAAAGAAAGACCCAAAAATTACTTTGATAATTTTGATTCCATAAAGAAGAAGTATGGGTTTTCTGTTTACAGAAGTTTATAATGATTTAAACTTTTTTTCTCATTTTCTTTTTAATGAGGGCATTACAACAAAAATAATATCCATGCTAAAAATAACCAACATAATAGGGAGAAATTAGTGAATGTAATTTTTCAGAATGTAAAAGATGGTGTGAGCATCACTTGCAGTAGTACAAGAGAGGGAATCTTCCATGTCTTGAACTGTGAATAAGTGCATGGGAAAGAACTGCAGCAATTCTTACAAATTCATGGCTTTAGATGTGCATAACAACACAGGGATAATATTAGCAGTAGTAATAATAATAATAATCCTCCACCCGCATATTTTTCAAAAATAATGTTTAAATATCCTGAAAGCCACCATAACTGAATGCTTGCTTGCTTGCTTGTTCAGAAGCTTCGGCTAAGAAGATGTATGTTTTCATGTTATGTTAGCTTTTGATAAAGTTATTTTCTCAGACTGGGCATTAGTGTATAATGTTAGTGTTTAAAGCACTCCTTGCTTTAAACTTAATAAGATCAAGTAGCTCCATGTAGCACGTTGCATTCTGAGGCGTGGATCCTGCACAGTATGTCAATCAAGTGCACCTATTATCAGGATCCTTCAAATTATTCTCCATGAGATTTTAATGAGTTGTGCTACGGAGAAGGATCATTAACAGTCTTGTTTGTAAATCTCTCAAGTGCTGTATATAGCACAGTGTTTCTTGTGGCCTATGGTAGGGTTTGGCTGTATGAGTTAGATTTCAAATCATGTTAGCACTAGTTATTTTAAAACAAAGGGGTTATTTTAAATCTGGCTTTGATGCAAGTACGCTGAATAATAGCAGTGAGAGTACAATCACTTTGTCTTTCTGTAGTTAGATTTGGAACACCAAATGTTCATATGGAACACCGTATGCAATAATTTCTAATATTGTAATAAATGTTCTAGGGCTTATTGTAGAAAACTGAAATCAATTTTGCTGGCAAATGGAAAAAAACCCAACAGATTGCAGGTGTAACATGATTGCTATGTGATGTCTATTTGGCTGCCGAGGCATGGAAACACTGTGGTGTCAGAGTTAATATCATTAATTATAGAGAAGGTGCAGGAGTTCCCAAGCAAGAGAACAGCTGTCACTGAGATCAGGCATACCAAGCTGGGGAAATTGCTGGGGACCCACAGGTTCAGTTCATTGCCTCATGCATTCTGTGAAGCAGTTCATCTTTAGTTTCAGAAATATGATGAACAGAAGGACATCCCATACAAAATGTACTGTGGGTCTTTTTGAGGTGATAGGCTTTCCCTCATCTCTCAGGGATTTTGTGCTTCCAAAGGTACCCCGTTTTGGTTTCACGAGTGTAACTTTGTAGCAGGAAGGCTTTGAAATAATATGGAAAAATATCTCAGCAGATAAACTGACTGCAATGAAGAATCATAAAGCTTTGACTTGTTTTAAAAAACCTTGATTTCTTTAATTGCTTCCGTTTTAATTTTGTATGCAAAATATGTCTTAAATGCTGCAAGTTCTGCCTTCCTGAGATCTTCAAATTTATTTTGCTAAAGAGTCATAATGAAGAACCACAATAATAGAATAAAATCTTGGGGTTTGTTTTCCAAGTATACCTCTGCTCATAAAAGCATTTATTGAGGTGAATTAAGAGCATGGCTCAAGCTTCTGCTGCTATTTTTTTGAATTGTTTGTAAGAGTTCTGAAAAAAAAGTGAAAATGTTTTTTGAAAATAAGCTAGATAATTAGGGCAGAGGTGTCTTAATATTGCAGATTGTTTCCTTGGCATAATAAAAGTTATTCACGTAATTTTTATAGACACTCTTCCGAGACAAAAATGAAAACAAAAAAATATGTCAGAAAAATCACGCGTATCTTTGCAGAATGTTCTGGAAGAAAAAAAGAATCAAAACCTCTTTATGCAGAAGATACTAGCCTAAAATATTTTATTTTGATAATACTGGTTTTTAAAACCTTTGGGTACATTGTTATTTTGCATATAGGTTGTTTAGTATCCTGAGTTGGAAGTCATCCACAAGGATCAGCCAAGTACAACTCCTGGCCCTACACAGAACACACCAAGAGTCAGACAATGTGCCTGAAAGCATTTTCCAAACTCTTTTTGAACTCTGTCAGGCTTGGTGCTGTGACGACTTCCCTGGGGAGCTGTTCCAGTGCCCAACCACTCTCTGGATGAAGAACCTTTTCCTGATATCCAACCTAAACCTCCCCTGACTCAGCTCAGACTCAGGTCTCCCCTCCATCTCTGCCAGGGTGAACAGACCAGGTGACCTCAGCTGCTCTCATATAGCTTCCCCTCAATGCTCATCTTTGTAGCCCTGCTTTGGAATCTTTCTAATAGTTTAATGTCTTACTTACATTGCAACACCCAGAGCTGCCCCCAGCACTCGAGGTGAGTCTGCCTCAGAGCAGAGCAGAGCAGGACAATCCCCTCCCTTGCCCAGCTGGTGATGCTGTGCCTGATGCCCCTCAGGACAGGGCTGGCCCTCCTGGCTGCCAGGGCACTGCTGACTCATGTTCAACCTTCTGTTGACCAGGATCCCCAGGGCCCTTTCCATTGCACTGCTCTCCAGCATCTCATTCCCCAGTATATACACACATCCAGGGTTGCTCTGTTTCAGGTGCAGAATCCGGCACTTTCAGCTTTCCCTTGTTGAACTTCGTACAGTTGGTGATTGCCCAGCTCTAATTTGTTGAGGTCTCTCTGTGGGGCCTCTCTGCCTTTGAGGCTGTCAATAACACCTCTGAGCCAGTCAATGACACCTCTCAGTATCATTGGCAAACTTAGTATTCCTTTGTGTATGAAATCTTATTTTTAAACCAAAGTGTCAGAGTTTCATGTTTCTATCATTTTCCTTTCTTTAGTGACAAGAGCACGCAAGAATGTGACAGGAAATATAGTAACAGAAACAGAGAAATTCTGAGTGGTTTTAAGGCTGCTATGTAAAATGAAAGAAAAAGCACAACCCCCTTGATATAACCTCTCTTAAACGCACATATTGAAGTGTTTAAAAACATGAATGTACTTAATTTTGATATGTTTGAAAAAAGATAATTTTTACAGTGAGCCTGTAGGGAAGCATGCATCTTGTATATTCTGGAGATACATAAAAACAGATCCAACCTCTGTCTTTGATAGTCTCTAATCAAGTAACATGTACTTGAATAAATAAATAAAAAAAAACGTTTTCAAATCAGTCTAGTACAGCTTAGCTTCAGCTTATCTTTGAGAGGCATATAATGCTATTGTACTAGTTAAAAGGAAGTTTTATAGACGTTGGCAATTTAACTATAGAAAACCTGTGAGATAGAATTATTCTTTTACTATTTTTAATGAAAATTAAAAGCTGCATTAAGAAATGTAAAGCAGTTAGGGCAGTACTTAAAATTATTATATCCAGAATAGACACGATCTGGAAGCTTTATGATTTAAGCCATAGTGTGTTGAATGTTATGAGCTGAAAACTACAATTAACAGAAGGAAATTTGTACTTAATTCAAAGAGGATGTATGGGTTCCATAAGAAGGATGGCATAAGATGATAACACATTGTAAGGGAGTACAGAAATTGAGTGCAACTGATCACACAAGATGGAGGATGTTTGAATAGAAACTGGTTATTTGAGTGTATGCAGGCTATACAGCACATATTAATCTTCATAGACGTTCTCAGAACTACCTGGCCTGAGAAAGCAATGTAGCAATGAAACACATTTCTTTCCAGCTGGTCCCACTTATAAGGGGAATGTAAGTTATAGTTGATAATGAAATTTATTTGATACTTCATGCAGATTACTATTTTTGCCATTGGGGATATCTTGGCCAGATTTTTACTGTTCAGATGTAACTGTGATTTACCTATGTAGTGCAGGGTTTTCAGGGCTATTATTAGCATTTGCTAGTTTCCTCTGTTCCAGTATGCTTGCTGGAGACTCTTTATTCACAATGGTATCTTGTGATTCCTTGAGGGGGAGAAAAATTTCCTGCTTCCTTGCAGGCTGTCCTGGCCTTATGCAGGAGGACAAAGGTATCATCTGAGAGGGGAACAGGTAAGAATGTCAAGAAAGAGAAGAACAAAGGACTGGGGAATAAAGCCAAGATTGGCATATGGAAGAGGTAAGAGACAACATAAGGAAAACCCAGGATATGGTTAAAAGAAGGTGGGAGTAGGGGAAGAAGGAAGAGATATGAGCTGATTGGGGAACATAAAGGTTTAAGACTTGAAAACAAGAAGATAACTAACAGATGAAGCAGGGGGAGAAATCAGGTAACAAAATCAGCAGAGGAGCATATAAACAAGAAGAGCATTTTGCAACAACTGTAGAGTACTTTTGCAAGGCATGTCTTTGCACCAATGGGTTCTCTATCTTGAAACTAATTTATTGGAAGAAGAGTGGAAGTGAAACTTAGCAGTTATAAGTGTATTCCCCCATATGTTGGCATTACTGCGGAATTCCCTAAAGATAATTTCTGGGCAGTTAATTACCCTGAAGTGTTTGCTGCTGGTCTGTAGTCTCAACTGGGAGCCACTAATGAGCTCTGTGCCTCTTTGTTTCTTTCAGACAACCTATCCCTGGCCAGTTTCCCAATCTGTTATCAGTGTTAAGCTTTACGATGTTAAGTTTTCTAAAAAAATATAGCTTTAAACATTTTTATATAATTATATATTTATTCTTTCAGTCAAAACTGTACTGCTTTTTTTTCTTTTTGTTCCCTAGAATCCCTTTTGCTGAAGTGATAAAACCCATGGCAGTGAAATGACCAAATGTTGGCATTTAAAATGTTTCTGTGGATTTCCTTTTGTTCCTGTTGTTTCTATGGAGTAGTCACTGTTGCTATGTATTTTTTCTTTTTGTGTTTGCTGGAACATGACTAGCTAGGTCAACACGTTCATGGTTTTAGTGGGGAGTAACATAATTGCTGCTTGATTAGAGGAGGTATTTTAGAAAGAGATTTCTGAGACAGAGAGACCCCTATAATATTTAAATTTCCCTAGCAATTGCATAATCATGAGTAATTATCTAAACAAGCCATGGTTAATTGTGATCAGGTAACAACCTTTATAGTGGCAAAAAAAGGCCAATAAAAAATGGATGGAAGTAAATCTAAACAATATTTGATACTGTGGTATCCTGAACTTTGCTGCTACTAAGTGTGCACTTATGCATATCAATCTAAAGTCTCTAATGCAATGGAGCAGTGATTCTTTAATTATTTTAATCAATATTATACAGTCAGACGGGTTAAGTAGCTACCTGCCATAGCTCACTAATCTTGATGAAAAGAACCCCCTTTCAGTCTGTGTTCTCATGGGTGCACTCAGATGGATGCACTTTCACCTAAAAGGCATGCAGATGCCTGACAGCAAGCTTTTGGGAAGTGTTTTGAGTAATGAAAATTTTAACAGTTAATGGGTTGTTTTTCAAAAATATGAGAGAAAGCAAAATGAAGAGTGCACCACCAGCAAAAAAACGGTATGTTGTATTTTCTTGTCCCACTTTCTATGTTATATTTAACTCTTGAATTTTGGCCACGTGCATTGCCTTCTATTTTTCTGAGAAATGTTGAATGTAATTTATAAACTAACAAAGTAATGAAATTTTGCTTCTGGGTTTTTTTATTCACAGGCTGCAGTATTTCCAAGTCAGTCAAAACCCACAACCTTGCAGTTTTGAATGTGTTTCAACGTGAAACTGCATTTTGTCATCTCAAATATCATGTTGATGGAGAAAATGCCTCCAGAAAATTCCTAATGGAACCAAGACAGAATGCAGTACAGAAATGAAGCAGCTCAGAGGTGAGAGGAGCTGATTTGCATCATCAAGTGCCACTGAGGCTGAATTCTGCATACATAGATTTGCCTCTGGATTACTAGGGATCACCATCTCTGAAGAGAAGGCATAAAATAACAATGTAGTACCTCACTGCAGGAAATAGATCTCTGAAAGCATGTCCAAGTGCTCGTAGCCTGGACTGTTTTAGTTATACATCAGGAGCAAAACTCAACTGTTTGCACAAAGCCAAAGATTTACAATAGAAATGACTGTGCATGATCAAGTAGGAACAACAGGGCTGAAGAGTATCAGCAAAGGAGTTGAAACAAACGCTCACTGCCAGCCTTGCCAGTGTGCCATCCTGTGCCAAATGTATAATGAACTTCTGGCAATACACTGACCACACAGTACTGAGACCATCGGCATCTGAGGATCCTTATTAAACTGTGAATGCTCCAGATCCACTCTTTATTATATGCCATTTGCTTTAGGCTTAGAAGCTCATTCAAAATCTACAATGTGACCTTTAGAATTTTGGAAGATGTAATTTGCTACATAGATTCAATATTTTGATAGTTTTTCTCAAATGAGTTCTAAGCTTGGAAGAAACTGTAATATGGACAAGCCTGTTATGATGCATGTTAAAAAATGTGTTGCCAAAAGCAGGTTTAAGAATGTGCTATAGTTTTGTAGACCCAGTAAACACACAGAGTTCCTAGCTCCCACGAACCACGAGATGACAGATAATTGTTTAGAAAGTTAGAAAAATCTGTGAAGATACAGCTTAACTGAAATTCTTTTTGGAAGTTAGACTCTCACTATGTTTTATAACAAGAATAATTGGACACACTGGGAAAAGAAGTGTATACACACTAACCATGAAGGTACCTCAGCATTAATCAGAAAAACTGAAACCACTGTCAAGGCTCAATCCTTCTTTGATGAAGCTTGAGCTTCAGAAAATATTTGAAAAGAATAGAAATGCACGAGCCATGAAAGGAATCCTGAATGGACAATAGAGAAGCTGCAGTTAGGCTGGTAAAAGCCTCCTACTGTTGCCTATAATGTTACCTTTTGGAAACAGCAGTGTCCTGGAAAGAGTGAAAATGACAGGTTGATGTATCTTTTATTCAGAGTCATGGTAATTAAAATGGAGACTCACATACCATTCTTGATGACAAAAAGATTATTTACTTTGCACAATGTCTCTGTTCATGGTTGAGATACCCAGCCTTCATAAGCCTGGTTCATGGAACTTTCTTTGGTAGAGTTCACTTCAGTACGGCTTTTTGCTGATTTTGTAGTGAACACAGACTTTTTCCTTCCCTCCCCTCTCCCAAAATGTCACTAGGTATCATAATGTGTGACTTCACTTGCTACATGTTATTTCATACGTACTGTGTCCTTGCCTGCTGATGGGATACTACTCCTGCTTCTCCCCTGTGAACTATGGATAATGCATGTCCACCTAATGAAAACAGATTTCTGATATCACATGAACACTGGTAGAAAGCCTTGTCTTCATTAAAATTCCTCTTTTGAATGGAAAATAGAAGGAAAATTGGGGAAAGAAACTTGCATGGAGTGATCATCAGAAGCAGCTTTTAAGGGAAAGAAAATTAGCATCAAATTTCAGTTTCACAGACATTTAGTCTACTTGCTGATGTATCCTTATGTTGTGAAAGGGGTCAAAGACATCACTGATGATGTTTCATGGTAAGACGATAAATGATAGAAAGTTGCTGGACACAGCAAAATAAAAATTAGGTAATGAGTTGGTTCATTTGGATTGATGCAATTTTGACCTTTTAGTTGAGAGACAGAAAAGTAAAGGACCTGCTGTGAGTTGAAGATTCAGTATAATCATAGAATCAGTTTGATAACTCCATCTTTAAACTTAAGAAACACAAAGAACTCCTAAAGTGCTGATAGGGACAATGTTTGATAGCAAATATTTTTCATAATTAATATTACTTGAGTCTGCCCTTACCTAGGTTTTACAGAGCTAAAGTTATAATAGCTGAAGATTAAGCCACTACAAATTTAAACCTAAAAATACTTAAACATATTATTTTGCTCTCTGTTCAGGGTCAGACCAAGAAAACTAAATTGTCTTGTGAAGATCTTTGTAACAGAAACAAGCTGGAGGTATATTTTGACAAGACTGCTACTGCAGAAGTAGGGTTATGACTAAGAAATTACAGCATGGAGGGAAGCTTATTTGAACTAAGATGCATGTATTTCTAATGACTAGAAAGACACCTGACTGTAAGCAAGCAAAGTTTTAATTTCAACTGATCCTGCAAATTTATGGATGTTCTCTTTATTTTAACCTGTCTCACTGGAATAGAAAGCAAAAGAGACAGGGTGAAAGGTACATAATGTGAGTCTGCTTCTGAAACTACACAGTCTCATGTAACATAAAATTTTTGTCTATTTACATTAGGAAGACTTACCAGACGGAAGCTGTGCCTGAGGAATCAGAAGTACATTGTTTGATGTTCCAGAAAACTCTTCTTTATGAAGCCCTTGTGCGATTTGAAGGCTAGAGGTATGCAGTTACTCTTAGAGATAAAAACGATGAAGACATCGTGAGTACATTTTATTCTTTATGCCTTAAAATGTCACAAGGAATGAAGTGTGTGGGGAACGCTAATGTTGTAATGCTGCACTTTAACATCATACAGTGAAGCTATCAGTGTATAACATTCCTCCCTACCTCCCTTCAATTCTTTTGGGATACTTGAAAAATACAGCTGGTGAATTTTTCCCCATGGATGTGTCTATTTTTTGGAAATGTAACAGTGTGAAGAAAAGCATGAATTCTTTCTTAAAATGCACCAGTTGATTTTTAGTAGAAATTTTTTTCCCATTCAGACTACTTAAGGAATATTAACATTTCTTTTCCCTTTCAGCAATGTAGACTTGTTTAGCAAGGACTAGGGATAATATGGGAATTTTTAACTTTCTGAAACTTCAGCAATGAACTTGAAAGAATATCGCTGTTGGTTCCCTATTCACTTATCCTATTTGTAGTATTACTTTGCAGCTAAGAAATACCTCCTGCCCCAGCATTCTTGCCATCCCTAGCCATCTGGAAGATGGAGAAATTGTCATGGTTACACTGATAGCCAGAGGGGCTACAGGTTTATAGTGTTGATGTTCCGTGCAAAGGCTTTCAGCATATCACTGTTGTGTATTTCCTTACAGAGAGGGAGCAATGTTCTTTTGTGTTTTATTTTGCTAACAATTTCTGGAGCCATTTGAAACCTCTGGAGACAAATATGTTCCTCTCTTAGAAGATGTCTCACTGTCTTGAATATGGTAACAGGAATTGAAATGTTAGGAAACTTTCTGCAGCATCAACAGAGAACAAGTATGTCTGGATCTATGTTACTTGGAATCCCATTCAGCTTTTATCATGAAAATGGTATTGCCTCTGGTTACCCTAACACATCAATGGTAGACAGAAATGCTAATTACATTACCATGATGTATGATAACAGCTTTGACAGGTAATAGACTACTTTTCCTTATTTTGTGAAGAAGCTGGTGAAAGTATTATGAAATTTCCTGAACTGTGCTTTACATCCTGTGAAACCATAACAACTATATTGTTCATCAGTCTGCAGATTTGTTTTCAACAGTTTAGTGATTCACACATTTTTTAGATGTTTCTGTATTGATGGAAAAAAATGCAGTGAGTATCTATGGACAACATATGGGATGATGCAGGGTGAAGAAGGAAAAATGATAAGGCCAGCTCCTATTCTACTTGACTGTGTATTATCTAACAAATCCAAGAAAGACAATTTTTTTTCTGAGGGTATAGATTAGAAATTTATGGAAAATTTCTGGTCAACTCAAAAATAATAGAGACTTTTTTAATATAGATAATGAAACTAATACTTACCAATACAGTTTTTGTAAGTATCTTAAAATATGAGTTGTAGGATTGAGATTTCTTTAGGCAGGTTTCTTTTATGTTTTTTCTAAAAGCTAAACAATCTGGCTATGGGCAGTCAGGCAGTCATAGAGAGCAAGCAGTATATCTGAGGTAAATTTTTGTTGTTTTTCAGGTAGCCTCTGACTGTATAAAGCAAAATACAGTTATGACTATAAGTTTCAAATCAAGCTTTCTTTGACAAAATCAGTACACAGGGATTTGCTTTACGGTGAACTGCAATATTTAATCTCTCTATACACTATAGTCTTGGCTAGAAGATACACTCCTTTATGCTTAGACTTTTATGGTTCATGGCTTACTGAGGGAAACATTTCTTAGATGATGACATTCTAATATTAGATGGTGGGTTGGGTTTTCCAGGATTATGTAGGGCGTGCA